>CM063511.1:99655070-99660070 GCA_032207245.1 Pardosa pseudoannulata | reverse complement strand
CCAAGTGGAATAAACAACAACAACAGCAATTAAATGATGATTCATATATTTATTAAAAGTTGCTATTTTGATATAAAAAATAGAATCAAATCTCTTAAGTAAAAGTATGGGCCCGAATTCACTTTTAATAAATGCTATAAATAAGAATATTTTATCCAATTAAAACAGTATTTTTAAGCAACTAGTATCACGAGCAAGGGATGATAGAGTCACGAGTTATATAATAACATATGAAAATTTAGTTTTTACTTAATCGGATTAAAGAGAGTTAACTAGTAAAGAAATGATTAAATTAAGAGTGTAACATTACCGATTAATGGCATTTCATCCCGATAATAAATAGCGTTCCTTTTTAGTTACAGCTAAAATATACTTTATATAATATTATCTTTCCTTCGAATGGGTTTATTTTTCTATGAAGTTGGATAGTTATACTATAAGCAATATATCAAATCTTTAGTATATACTATTATTACTTAAAATGTTATGAATTCTATCTATAGTTTAGGATTTTATATCTGTATATTATACTATATTTTAAATCAATTATTTTCGGAAATATTTATTCATTTCAGATGCATTTAACATATTGTAATTTTAAATTGTTTTTTCTTAAATTCACAAAACTGCAGATTTGTACTCTGATACTTCAGCTGTCAGCCGCAGTCAATCCATTGAGACGTGGTAGCTCAGTCGACAAAGGCAACGCTCTATTAACTGGAGGGATGCGGGTTCGGAGCTCGAGTTGGTTTAAGATTTACCGTATTCGTTAAAGGTGACTGGGGCAAGTAAAATATCTTCGTGCTTATAGTATCTTCGAAATTCTCAATCAATACCCTTGGGGGTGGCATCCTAATCTTATAAATATTCTGGTTGGTCCCTGCTTCAAATTTTGTGCTGACCCACTTGAGCATAAGCAGTACTTTCACCCATGAGGTTCTTTTCATAATGGAAGGCTCACCCCTTTGCTTAATACAAGTAGCCTCCGGCTCAACAGTGATTGATTTGACCAAGTGGCATAAGCAACAACAGCAACATCTGCTTTTACCAAATGATTACTAATATCTTTAATAGAAAGAGCTATTTTGTTATAAAATTGATATTAAATCAAGGCTGTCAAGTAGAAGTATGTTCATGATTGCTCTTATAATACATGCTACATATAAGAATATTTTATTCAATTAAAACAGTATTTTTAAGCAACTAGTATCACGAACAAGAGATGTTAGAGTTACGAGTTATATTAAAACATATGAAAATTTAGATTTTACTTAATTGGAGCAAAGATAGTGAACTAGAAAAGGAATGATTATGTTAAGAGTGTAACATTAGAGATTAATGGCATTTCATCATGATAATAAACAACGTTCTTTTTTAGTTATATTTAAAATATATTTTATATAATGTTATGTTTTTTTGGAATGGGTTTCTTTTTCTATGAAGTTGGATTGTTATCCTATAAACAATCTATCAAGCCTTTGGTATATACTGTTATTACTTAAAATGTAATCAATTCTATCTATAGTTTACGATTTTTTCAGCTGTCCCAGACATAAGTTTAACTTTTCTGCATGTATTGAAACTAAAATCCTCAAAAATATCATTATCTATTCGGCAGTATCTGTTTAAAGTAGTATTTATGTATGAAGTCAAATAAATCTCTTGTCATGAAATTTATATTCCTTTATTTTAAATGGCATCATATGGCATTTAAAATGACAGCTGATATTGCGAGGACAGGCTGTAATATTCAAAATGGTTTAAATTGTATATTTACATTGTTGTTATAGCTACTAATCTTCCAGACTCTGACGAAGTGAGGGAACATCAGCAAGCTCTTTCACTTTTAGAACGTTGAAGTAAAGAAGAGGGATGGAAAAGATATTTTTTTTCAAAATAGGACAAAAGTATTCAAAGTGTATTCTACAGAAGCCGAATAATCATTAAGCTTCAGAAAGATGTTATCAAACATTCCCACCACAGAACGATACTTTTGATATCGCCTCTAGCCGGTTTGGGGAGCCCAGTCAATGAAGCCTTATCTTTAAAGATAGCTGGAAAAAATTCTGGTCTTTCAACCAGATGACGCTGAAGAGTATGAGGTACCTATGATTGTAAAATACCTCAAATTTAAGATCATTTATTAAGATCAGATTAATTATTAATATTTATTTGACTGAAATAACGGGGTCATTAGTGGAGAGATCCTGAAATAACGTAGTCTCTAGTGGAAGATACACTACTTCTGGTAGTACCTAATTCGTTTAAAACGTTGATGTGATGTACTTTTAAAATTTCAAATCATCCAGTGGAAGTTTCTCCAAATTATTAACATTTACCCTATTTCGCAATATCTTATTGGTTTTAAGTACACAATTACATATTTTTATTAACAACAAGAACAACTCATTGGATATTGCAGTTTCCATCCTATAATGGTTTGGATAAGTTGAACACGAGAAGAGAAATATTACGATATTAGTTTTCATTAATGTTATATTATTGTCTACATTCTTGAATTACCGGATATCAACAAGAAACGTAATAATTACGACACTGAATAGGGTATCAGGATTCATATGATCCTCTCCAGTTGGATTGCCTCTTAGTAAACGGCATTAATTATTACAGGGTGTTTCAAAAATAACCGGTATATTTGAATAATCAATAAATACTAAATGGGCAGGAAAGAAGTACACCGTTTGTTGCAATATGCTTGAGACTACAGTATGCTTGAGACTACAGTTTTCTTGCAGACAAACTTTCAAAATTAGTTACAATATTTCACAACAAGTGGGTCTGCAGGCTATTTGAAAGATATAGAAGAAAACGCAGTCTGTCATGAATCTGTAAGTCGTCTTTCTGCTGTAAGCGTATGCTGTTCACAGATTGCAAGTTTTCTTTGAAAAAAAAATCCTCAGTTTAGAAGATTGCCTGGCCTGAGACGTTTACAAGGTATTGATAATTTCGTGCTGAGACTGCGCCATATTATTGCTGCGCATGTTGGACATGTGGGAAATATAGTAGATATTTTTAGTTTGCAGCGCCATCTGTTGTGAAATAGTGTAACTAATTTTGAGTTTTGTCTGCCTGAAAATTTTACTGTTGTACCAAGCATATAGCAATAAACGGTGTATTTTTATAGCTGCCAATTTAGTTTTTATTGATTTTTCAAATATACCGGTCATTTTTGAAAACCACGTATGTTCTGGTGTTCTAAGTTATCTTTTATCAAATCATTAATCTAGTGCTTCTTACTAATAAAATATCAATACCATTGGGGGTTTAAAATATGTAGAATGATTGTTCCTGCTTTATTCTTACAGTATCTCATATTCTTTTTCGAAAAATGTTTCATAATAAAATTTTTTCTATATTATACTAAAGAACATTTTATGTTATCGTATAACACACGTTTTTCTCCGAATTTTTCGCAACATATAATGATTTCACCACCTTAAATGTCAATATTCCCTGCAGGAGCATAACGGTATCCAAAGTAATCGCTTTCAAAATATGTTTTCCTCGAAACACGAAAAAAGATGTTGTAAACGATGCTGTCTGCGAAATTTATTTGCCCATAGTGTATTACGAGCAACATCTTCATGAATAAATATCATGGAAAATCGCCCACGAGTAAATTATTTTTTATACTCAGCGATCTCAGACGTTTTCAAGCGCTCCACTCTCTTTATATGAAGAGTCACTCCGATTGTAAAGGAAGGGTGACTACGATTGTAAAGATGTAATTTAAAATCCAATAAGAGTTCTAATGATTCTAAAAATTGTAAATATATGTTTAATCCCATACACAGCAAGAGATGGATCAAGTGTTTATTTGACGACAAAATATATTTTTAAAAAAATTATTCAGCATGTAAATGAAAATGAACACCTTAGAAATGAAACTGAATAAATTTTCATAAAATAATAATTATTGTAAGTGACAAACAAATGTATTACAAGATTTGAATTGATATACCACCAAAATAAAGTTTTTGATGTGCATTATATTTCATTATTATGAAAGATATTAGTAAATTTTTCCCGTTACAAAAAGTAAACCCTTAATCCTACGAGTGGAATACACCGAGGAAAAAAAATCTCCAAAAAATACGCTAAAGTTTTATTGTGTCAGTGACCAAAGCGTTCTATGATTTTTTACTTCACTCTTTGTCAACTAAATTGGAATTCGGGAAACCCACCCTCGTTATTGTCCCTTTACTTCCGGTTATAAATAGATATATAAATAGACATTATAGATT
Source organism: Pardosa pseudoannulata (assembly GCA_032207245.1). Lineage (NCBI taxonomy): Eukaryota > Metazoa > Arthropoda > Arachnida > Araneae > Lycosidae > Pardosa > Pardosa pseudoannulata. Next base: position 99,655,805 of record CM063511.1, on the reverse strand, counting down.
GTTAATTTTTAATACACATAAAGCTCGTCGATTCTGGAAGATCATCCCATAAGAAATAATGGATTCTAAAAGTACAAATAAAAATATTCTTTGAAAGACTTATTTATATTTTTAGGAAAGTTCTCCAAGATAATTAAGTGGTGCAATTAGAGATACATCTGTTACCACAAACGAAATATTTCGAAATAGAGATTTACAAAGCCATGAAAAGCTATCAGCGTCTTTGTGCCTCAGGGAGTAGTGGTGCAGTTCCTAAATAATCGAACTGACCATCCTACCTCAAAACTCCATGATGGAAAACACTAGAAATGTACAATACATCCATTTTAGGAAAGTTTTTGGAGGAAAATTGTACGTGATAACCGCTTTGAAGACATCATCACTTTGGTGAAATTGTACGTCGACCCGCTTAGAGGGTTAATTATGTCTCCAAAACAGTTTCATTCGTTACCATTTTCTTAGAATAGTTTTCTGAAATATATGAATATATAAAGACAATTTATAGGATAAAAATTATTAAGTTTAAAATTTTTAAAAAATCCAAATATATTTAAAAAAAAAATAAAAATAAATCAAAAAAAAAAAAAAAAATAAAAATTAAAAAAAAAATATCAATTAAAATTTATCTGTAAAAAAAAATATTAAAATATTAATAAAATATAAATATTAAATATAATTCATATAATATAAATACTAAAAAAATTTAAAAAAAAAAAAAAAAATTAAATAAATAAA
>CM063511.1:99630070-99650070 GCA_032207245.1 Pardosa pseudoannulata | reverse complement strand
AAAGTTGCTCTTTATACAGGAATCAATACCGTTTTTATATTAAGCGTGTTATTTATCGTAGCCAATAACATGATAAGGTCTACTGATTATTACATTTATTTGAATCTGATTTTATCAGTAATCCGAATTCTAAAACCTTCCCCGTGTTCCTAGAAATTAGCAATAACTCTCGAAACTAAACTACGGTGATATAAAAACAATACATTTATAAGGAGTCTGGGAGTTAAGAGTAAAATAATTTAAATATTTATGAAATATTATGCTATCTATTGCAGATTTTATTTTGAATTCTAGGAAGGTTATAACGTTTTATTCGTCATAAAGCCAATATTCCCTTTGGAGAGCAAAAAAGTCTAAAGTTATCACTTTCAGAATGAGTTTTCTTTCCCAGCACGATTAAAAACACCAATGGCGTTGGTGTCTGCGAAATGCATTTTCCCATAGTGTATTGTAAGCAGCATCTTTATGAGCAAATATCTTTAAAATTCATCCATGCTTAAATTTTCTTTTTCACTAAACCTTGACTTTTAGTACTTCTTTGTATAATGTCCTATTGTGAATGTATATACATACATTCAATATCGAATGCTTCCTGAATTTTAATGCTGCTGAAAGCTTGAAAAATATATTATAATCCTGTATAAAGTAGTAGCTGAGTAGAATGATTACTTTACTCTCGAAAAAACTTCTAAAAAAACTTTATATGACAAAACTAATAAAATATATTTATAGAGACTAAAGAAGCATCATACCCTTTCAAATTCTAAATTAAAAAATTATACATTCTTAAAAACCTTTTTAAAGTCATAAAATATTTAGTTCAAAATACGTTTAATAATATTTTATAGTATCCATGCTTTCAAAAAGCATTAAATACCTGCTTTTAAAGAGGTTAGGATACATATGCAATAATGTTTCTTTCTAAGTCATGATATAGTATCTAATACACAATTTAGAAAGGTTTCAAGGTTATAGTACATTTTATGGCTTTATGTCAATATTTCATCTTGAGGCATGATATTATCCAAAACATTCTCTTTTAAAATTTGTTTTCATCCTAAACTAGAAAAAAATTCTGAAAGCGTTGTTTCAGTAAAATTTATTTGCCTGTAATTTACTATTACCAACATCTACATAGATAAATATCTTGGAAAATACCCCCTCCTGAAATTATTATTTTCTACTTCTAGAGAAACTTTTATGTTTCATTCAAGTGTTATTGATGTTTAAAACGTATATACAACTTTCAATACATTCTGAATTCTAATAATTCTAAAAGGTGGAAAAACATATTCTACTCCTATGAAGATCTCTATCTAAATAGAAAGTTTGTCACAGACACAGAATGTTTTTTTTTTTCAGAAAAATATTTATGGTACAAATAATAATGGTAACGGCTGAAAAAATAGTTTGTAAAATACCCCGATATAATAAACATCAAAAATTAAAATTTCGACTAAAATAAAATACATATCCTTATAATAATTTTTTAAATTGATAAAAATATTAGTTTGTTATTTTTAATAATCTTATTAATTTGTAAATATTAATATTTAATAATATCATTTAATATTAGTGGAATGTAAAAATAGTACATCTCAATTTCAGCAGGTTACGATTAATTATTGTATTACATTATCTTCGGTAATACAATAATATTTTCTTTTAAATATATTTTATTCGCTTTTCTTCAAAAGTTATAATGATTTCGATATGCACAAAATTAAAAAAAAATGTTTATCCATTTTTTTAATAATCAGAAGTCAGTATGTATTGAAAGTTGATTATTAGTTTTACAATCAGAGTTTGGCTTCGTATAAACTGTGTTGAAGGCTTGGCACAAAGAAAACTTCTAAAATATGTGTAAAAAATAATTTACATATAGATGATATTACGAGATAATTAATCATAAAGATAATTATCTTAATGCGCTATGGGCAAAATAATCTAATATTTTTTTATCTCTATGCTATCATACATTATCTAATGAAATATTTTTATCCAAAATATTTGCATGAAGAAGTAAAAAGATAGATTTTTGAATATATTGACGAAGAAATTACTTAATTGAATTAAATTATTAGAAATTATTAATAATTATGTTTAAATTATTTAATTGGAAAAAATATTTTATTGAAGGTAGAAAATTTTTGAAGATATTTGCTGATTACGAAGAATGTGTTACGAAGAATCACTTCATAAATACATATTGCTAAAAATCTTCTAAAGGTAAAATATTTTTTTACTCTGTACTTCAATGTTTTTCCTGCAAGCAATTCACTCATTTTATATGAAATGTTACTGAGAATTAAAGCGGCCATTCGAGTTTGAAAGTATCCTGAATGCTACTAACTCTAAAATCTTGAATTTCGATATGCAGAAAATTCAAAACTATTTATCCATCTTTTATTTATCAGAAGTCAGTATGTATTGAAAGTTGATTTTTAGTTTTACAATCAGAGTTTAATTCGTATAAAGTGAGTTGAAGGTGGAGCAAAGATAACTATAAAAATAATTTACACATATGATATTACGAGAGATTTATATACATGAAGATAAATATCTTAATTCACTTAGCATAATAAGTCTTCTGTCTAATTTAAGTCTTCTGTTCTTCGTGTTTTAAGTATATTTTAAAAATTAATTTAAATACTTGAACTATTTATCAGAGTATATGATTCGAGGCGAATAAGCGTTGTACGTTTAAAATTTTTCAATAAGTGTGCCACAGATACTACAAACATAGAAAAAATTTATATTTAAGAATCTACAAATTTATAATATATTTTTTATTTGTATTATCTTCAATTTAATTAAATATTTATTAAAATTTTTTGCAAGAAGTGAAAAAAAAGTTTTTTAGATATTGAAGAATAATTTTTTTTTAATTGAATTAAATTATTAGAAAATTATTAATAATTATATTTAAATTATTTAATTGAAAAAAAAGTATTTTATTGAAAATAGAAAATATTTGAAGATATTTGCTGATGTTGTGTTACGAAGAATCACTTCGTAAATAAATATTGCGGAAAAATTTCTAAAGGTAAAATATTTTTTTACTCTGAACTTCAATACTTGAACTACTCATCAGAGTATATTGGCTTCAAGGCGAATAAGCGTTGTAACTTTTAAAATCTTTCTAATAAAGTCTGCCACAGATACTCTACAACTCCATAGAAAGGAAAGATTATCCTCATTTAAGGATCCTGGGACAAAATAATGTAATATTCTTTTATTTGTATGTTATCATACAATATCTAATTAAATATTTTTATCCAAAAACTTTGCACGAAGAAGGAAAAAGATAGGTTTCTGAAGATATTGACGATGAAATTATTTGTTTGCATTAATTAATTATTAGAAATTATTAATAATTATATTTAAATTATTTAATTGAAAAAAGTTTATTTTATTGAAGATAGAAAATTTTTGAAGATATTTACCGATACTGTGTTACGAAGAATCACTTTATAAATAAACATTGAGAACAATCTTCGAAAGGTAAAATATTTTTTTACTCTGAACTTAAATGTTTTTGCTTCAAGCACTTCACTCATTTTATATGAAGTGTTACTGCGAGTATTAACCCATTAGCGCCCAGTGATCTATTTTTAGATCGCTAAACATAGCTTGGTAAACTCGCTTTTAGATGACCTTAAACCCACCCCACACATTCTATACTGCACAGGGGGCAAGACAAGGCATGCACCTGTTTACCAACAAGTGGTTTTCTTGTTTTGTTTATATCATTGATCTAAAGCGATAAGAGAAAGTTTGTATCGCCCTTTCGTTCCGCCGTTTTTCTACGTTTCTTAGCATAAACACTGAAAACAGCTAAGTAATAAGCGAAAGTTAAATTTTTTTTGGCGATTTAATATCTTCATAGATGTAGCTATCAGAATATAAACCGATGTTATCTTAAAACAAATATAAATAGTAAAAATTAGTGTCAAAATACTGCTGATCTAGAAATAGATCACTGGGCGTTCGGGCGTTTTTTTCCTGACCCTGGTAATATTACGTTTTTTCACCTTTAGATGAAAATATGAGTTGAAAAGTATTTAATAGCTTTCAGGATGCAGTTGATTATCTGTTTTCTGAACAAATTAAAGAGGATATTATTGCCATATCCACTGATGTAGATGAACTGACAGATGAAGAGAAAATAGATGATAAGTTACATGCTCCATTTGTAAATGATATTGTTGGTAAAATAGAAGTAATATCAAAATATGAGTGTGATTAAATAGAATTACCTTCAACGTTTGAGAGGAAGCCTAAAATATTAAAAACAGAAAATTTAAAAATTGTTTGGAAAAAAAACCCGAATTATACCAAATGGTCGGAATTAGGGGAAACGTATAAGAATAATATTTTGGCAATGGAAAATGATCTTGCAAATGCATCTTGCATCATTGCTTTGAAAAACTTTTTTCTGATGAAGTATATAACGTAATTGTGGATGAGACTATTTTCTATGCTAAAAATGTCAAAAACGACCATGATTTAATTATCACTAAAGAAGATATAAAGATATTTATAGGGTTTTTGATATATTTTGGCTATCTTACTCTTTCAAGTGAAAGATATTATTGGAGTGATGTAGAAGATTTAGTGATAGGTCTTGTACAGGACTCTTTTAATAGAAATGCTTACCTAAAAATAAAGTCATATATTCATTTCCAAGACATTTCAAAAGCAGATGAACGTAAGAATGACAAATCAAGATAAAACTCCTTTTGGAGAGAATAAGAGGTAAAATATGGTACTGGTGTCTATTCACTCGAATAATTGATATGGCTGTAGTTAATGCAAGTATTCTGCACAGAAATATTCATAAAGGTGATTCTATGCCCATGTAAGATTTTCGAAGAGCTGTTGCTGTAAAATATCTAAAATTGGGAATCGGAAAAAAAGTTTTGAAAGGTCGACCTTACAGTTTTCCTTCATCCTCAAAAGCTAATCTCAGTCATGATGTTCGCTTTTATAAAAGGGATCACAATATGGGACAAAGAAAGGGCAAAAGACGCTGTCGACTTGTAGGGTGCCAAGGAAGTCCCCTAACATATTGTGTGAAGTGCGATGAAACTTTATGCAAGAAGTGTTTCTTCAAATTCCACACTAAACTGTAGAAACATTGAAATTTTATTATTTTAAAATAATTAAACTTTACTAAGTACATTCTGTAATATTGTGAAATTCTGCATAAATAAACGTTTTTTAAAAGAAAATGCATTAGTTTTTATCTATTTGGTTCGATTTTACCACGTTATTGAAGTACTAATGATTGTTGTGTATTTGCTAAAATATATCCTCCGAACGCCCAGTGATCTATTTTTAGATCAGCATTTTTAAAAAAAACTAAGGTACGTATTGATAAAATTCAATAATAATATTCATGTTGATGGTAAAAGACACCCAATTTATGAATTATATGTCAGTGCGTCAAAATAAAATAATTTGGGCGTTAATGGGTTAAAGCGGCCATTCGAGTTTGAAAGTATCCTGAATGCTACTAACTCTAAAATCTTGAATTTCGATATGCAGAAAATTCAAAACTATTTATCCATCTTTTATTTATCAGAAGTCAGTATGTATTGAAAGTTGATTTTTAGTTTTACAATCAGAGTTTAATTCGTATAAAGTGAGTTGAAGGATTGGAGCAAAGAAAAATTCTAAGATAACTATAAAAAATAATTTACACATAGGTGATATTACGAGAGAATTATTCATGAAGATAAATATATTAATTCACTATAGGTATAATAAAATTGTCTTTATTAAGTCTTCTGTTCTTCGTGTTTTAGGAGAAATTTATTTTAAAAGGGATTAATTTAACTACTTGAACTACTCATCAGAGTATATTGGCTTCAAGGCAAATAAGCGTTGTAACTTTTAAAATCTTTCTAATAAAGTCTGCCACAGATACTCTACAACTCCATAGAAAGGAAAGATTATCCTCATTTAAGGATCCTGGGACAAAATAATGTAATATTCTTTTATTTGTATGTTATCATACAATATCTAATTAAATATTTTTATCCAAACTTTTTGCAAGATATTGACGAATAAATTATTAATTTGGATTAAATTATTAGAACTTATTAATAATTATATTTAAATTATTTAATTGAAAAAAAGTATCTTATTGAAATTAGAAAATATTTCAAGATATTTGCTGATGTTGTGTTACGAAGAATCACTTCGTAAATAAATATTGCGGAAAAATTTCTAAAGGTAAAATATTTTTTTACTCTGAACTTCAATGTTTTTCCTTCAAGCACTTCACACATTTTATATGAAGTGTTACTGCGAGTATAAAAGCGGATTTTCAACTTTGAAAGTATCCTGAATGCTACTAACTCTAAAATCTTGAATTTCGATACGCAGAAAATTCAAAACTGTTTATTCATCTTTTATTTATCAGAAGTCAGTATGTATTGAAAGTTGATTTTTAGTTTTACAATCAGAGTTTAATTCGTATAAAGTGAGTTGAAGGCTTGGAGCAAAGAAAAATTCTAAGATAACTATAAAAAATAATTTACACATAGGTGATATTACGAGAGAATTATTCATGAAGATAATTATCGTAATTCACTATAGGCATAATAAGTCTTCTGTCTAATTCTGTCTAATTTAAGTCTTTTGTTCTTCGTGTTTTAGGAGAAATATATTTTAACAGGGATTAATTTAAATACTTGAACTACTCATCAGAGTATATTGGCTTCAAGGCGAATAAGCGTTGTAACGTTTAAAATATTTCGAATAAAGTGTGCCACAGATACTCTACAACTCCATAGAAAGAAGAAATTACCCTCCTTTAAGGATCCTGGGACAAAATAATGTAATTTTTTTATTTTTATGTTATCATACAATATCTAATGTAATATTTTTATCCAAAATTTTGCAAGAAGTGAAAAAATAGTTTTTTTAAGATATTGAGATAAATTATTTAAGAATTAAAATATTAGAATTATTAATAATTATATTAAATTATTTAATTGAAATAAAATATTTTATTGAAAAAACAGAAAAATATTTCAAGATATTTGCCGATGTTGTGTTACGAAGACTCACTTCATAAATAAATATTGAGGAAAAACTTCTAAAGGTAAAATATTTTTTTACTCTGAACTTAGATGTCTTACCTTCAAGCACTTCACACATTTTATATGAAGTGTTACTGCGAGTATAAAAGCGGATTTTCAACTTTGAAAGTATCCTGCATACTACTGACTCTAAAATCTTGAAAAACACATTTATTCCTATGCAAAGGAATAACTGAACAGAATTTTTATCTGTAAAAATATTTTTAGTTTAAATGATATTGTATTTGAAAGAGAAATTCGCTCTTGAATGTATTTAAAGTATGACTCAAATGACAAAATCGTTTGCTCCTAGTAGATAACAAAAAAGCCTGTCAACGAAAATTAAACAGCTACTATATTACCTGTAATGAATATAAATATTCTAAAATAAACCTGAAACATTTTTTTAATATTTTAAAATAATAAGGGCTTTATAAAAACGTTATAAATAGTTATTTATATCAAAAGACTGCATCATGTAATATATATTTTCTATGTATTGATATCGTTTCTTATGCAACTTATATTTGGAAAGTTTTGCTAGGTATGACGCTTTATTTTCTTAAAGCAAATATTCCCTTCTGGGACGTATCTAAAGTAACCAATTTCAAAATATGTTTTCTTTGAAAACACGAAGCAAAATACCAAAGGCGTTAGTGTCTGTGAAATATTATTTGCACGGGGGGGCATGTTTTATTGAACATAATCTTTATAAATAAATACTTTGCTTGTATACCTCCTATGCATAAATTATGTTTTTAAGCTTAGGTAATTTTTTTTTTTTTTTTTTTTTTTTTGCTACAAGTATTAATTTATACTTGTTTATTTATTGCTAAATTTAATTTATTATAAAATTTTATTTTTATATTTATTATTTATTTATTATTATGATTATTATTTATTTATTATTTATTATTATTATTATTATTTATTATTTATTATTATTATTATTTATTATTTATTATTATTTATTTATTATTTATTATTAAGACTCCTTAAAAGCAGGTACAAGACACCAAGACACTTATTGTTATACATTTTTAGTAAATAATTTAATGTTTAATTAATTTATACTGGTTTACTTATTATTACATTTAATTTATTATAAAATTTTATTTTTATATTTATTATTTATTTATTATTATAATTATTATTTATTTATTATTTATTATTATTTATATTATTCATTATTATTATTAATTATTATTATTATTATATTTATTATTATTATTTTTTATTATTTATTAATTAATTATTTATTTTTATTAATTAAGGACTTCTTAAAAGATACAAGAAAAGGCATTATTGTTATACATTTTTAGTAAATAATTTAATGTTTAATTAATTTATGCTGGTTTACTTATTATTGCATTTAATTTATTATAAAATCTTATTTTTATATTTATTATTTATTTATTATTTTATTTTATTATTATATTTATTATTTATTTATTTATTATTATAATTATTATTTATTTATTATTGTATTTTATTATTATATTTATTTTTATTAATGTTTTATATTTTGGTTAATTTTTAGTTTTTATTAAGTTTTACAATACACTTACTATTATGAAATTTTATGAAAAGCTTCAGTTTAATAGTTTCATCCTTTTATAAAATCTTTTACAAAAATATAATATCTTTCAGCTTCATTTTAATTTTATCAATATTTAAATTCACTTTTTAAATTTCTTTTAATCTAGAAATTTCTCTATCTTCTGTACGTATAAATTTTTTTGAAAAATATTTTCAGGTTTTCATAACCATTCTATTCAGCTAATGATTAAAAATATAATTTTCTAAATTTTAGAAGCATTAGAATTTAAAATACTTCATATTAAAGGAATGGAGTGCTTGAAGCAACAAGGACTCTTTTTACGTAAATAAAAAAAAATATTCTAAGAGTATGTTTCTCTGTATTTATTCATAAATAAATTGCTAGTAACACACTATGACGTAATACATTTAGTCAATATCTTCTGTATATTTTTCGTGTTTTAGAGGAACACATATTTTGAAAGCGATTACAAGGATACTTTTATGTACTACACGGAAATATACAGTTTGAGAGGTCTAAAAGTGTTATAGCCTTCCTAAACGTTTTAAAATGTGCACTAAAATCTATAACATAACTTAGAAAGAAAAACTATTACATTAATCTTGCCCCCAAATCCTTAAAAGCAGGTATATTTTCTTGAAAAATATTTCCAACTTCTTAGAAAAATTATATTTAGCTATATATACTAAAACACATTGCTTTAGCAATAGTTGTTTTTAAAACGTATTTTTTTCTTAAAAACTTAGTTTAAATATTTTGGGTTTAAATAAATACTTCTTTCAAATTTTTAATTTCATTACAAGTCCATAATTTTATTTGTATGAGAAATCTTTAATAAATTTCAGGTAATGCAATTTGAATTTATAAAATTCTGAAATATTGTCTTGTCGAAAATTCTTTAGATCAAAGAAATATTGTTACAAGGTGTAACTGAGCTTTTTGTTGAACACTAAACATTTAATCAAGACTATACTATTTCATTCAAAAATTTTTACAGCAGATAAATAATTTACGGATTTTAAACATTAAACCGAACTGGCCGATTTTGATCCTTCGGTACAGAGTTTTTCGAATCACAGTGGCTGATGTTCGTAGCATAATCGGCTTTAAGCTGTAGGTCCATCTCATTATGTAGAAAAAGAGACCGTAGCACTAAACCAAAAACAAACTTTACCCAAATTTAGTACGGTGTACGTTAAAAATTCTCAATTTTGCACGTAAGCTTAGATAGATATTTATTCTATGTTACTATTATATGCAGTATATTTATTTATGCACTATTTTCTTTTGTCAAACTAAATGCTTTGTCTAGTAAAATAAAACTGAGTAATCGACTGCATTTGTATCAACAAGGAATTTTGAAATACAATGTCGTTTAGGAAAACCGGAAGGAATCTTACTCTTTGGTTAATATTTAGTGTATAAGAAAACATATAAACAGTTAAACAATTTCCACATTTTAACGGAGTTTACATGTGAAACAAATGTAAAGGAATAATAGACAATGACTTAATTTAATGGTATAAACAGTAAATGACTCTTTAAAGGATTATTTGTGGCTTTATAAATGTGAGTTCCATTTTCATTGTGTTATTATATTTTAAAAATTATTACAACTGATTGATAATTAAAAATAGTGTTTGGATTTTAAAATGATTCTCAAATTCCACAATTAATTGCGTAATATGAACATCTTACAAAATATTTAAATATCGATGTTATGAAATGTAACACATTGTAAATTACATTCGCACCAAAGCAAAAAACATCGATATTTCAAGAATTTATTAAAATTACAGGACGAGGAACTTCTAAGTGATATTGTAAATATAATTTCTGTAAAAAAATTAATACCTTTTTTGCATATTTTAATAGTTTTAAATTTCAGATTTTGAAATTAATTCAAATACTCTAGTACAAAATAAAAAAATAATTCCATGATTAAACTATTATATATACGAAGTGACAAAAAATAAATGCTTTTTATTTAATTCTCTTCTGAAAGTCTTAAAATATAATTCACAAAATTTATCTGAAGCATCTTAATATTATTTTATATATATTCTATATATATATATTATATTATATATATATATATATATATATATAATTATATATATTATATATATATATAATATATATATATAATATATATAATATAATATTTATATATATACAATATATATATATATATATATAAGATATTTATATATTATGTATATATATATATATAAATATTATATATATATATATATATATATATATATATATATATATATATATATCTATTATATATATAAATAATATATAAATATATTATATATATATATATATATATATATATAAAGTAATATATAAATATATATTATTTTATTATATATATATACTATAAATAAATATATAAATATATATTATATATATATATATATAATTTTATATATAAAATATATATATATATATATATATATATTATATATATATATATATTTTATACATATATATATTTATATATATATATAATATATATATATATATATATATTATATATATATATTTATTTGCTGTTATTAGAAAAGTATTTGCAAAGTAATAATTTGCTGGTGTCCTACATAATATAATAACTCTTTATCAATGTAAAAAAATCACTTTGTCAATTCTTATATGTTTCTGTACTTCTAAGTTGACATAAAATTATAAATTATGTATGTAGGTATGAGCATATGAGCTTGGTATAAAAATTTATTTCAGGTTGAAATAGTTTATAGGTTTTAGTGATAAAACTCTGTACCAATATTTTTCGCTGTTCGATTGTGTAGAAAATTTTATAAGTAAACATATTTAAAACGCTTTTTTTAGAAATTCTCAGAATACGTTAAATAATACCTTTTACACGTTAGAAATTTAACCATATCATATTTTTATGACCGTAATTACGTTTCTCCTCTCATTATCTCGAATTCTACACATTAGTTATTCCGCAACTGATTCCTTATTTTATGAGAAGAATATGTGAATTCATTTCTTTTTCAAATTAGCTTTCAAATATTTATCTAAGTTCATACAAAATGTAGCAACATATTTCCCTCATATCTCTCAAAAAGACATAAGATTGTAGAATATTCATTTCATCAGAATTGCATGATTGCATCTCGAATACTATTTAACCCAATTACTTTAAGCTAAAAATTTAATAAATACGCAGAAACAAACTGCAAACTATCTAAAGATTATAAAAATTGGAAATAGCTGAGAGACAAAATCACAACATGAAAGTGTAAATTAATGCCTGTTTCTTTAAGACTAGAGCTTACTTACATTTTTATAGAAAACGAGTAAAATTTAAAATTTTCACATTGTATTTTGAAATACTGCTCAAACCGAATAGAACAAAAATATTCTTGTTATTAAAAATTTTTAAATGCATAATACATCTTAAAGGTTTATAATGTTAAAAATTGGCCTCAACACGTTTGCCCGTTCGGCCTGCGGTCATCGATATTTTCTCCTTTCCCAATCTGGTTTTTACCATAATTTTTATTATTGTATAGAATCTAGTATTAATATTTTCGACATTGCTGTATGGAACTCATATGCCGCCTACCGTAAAACGGAGGAAAAAGATGCAACTAGTATTTAGACTTGATCTCGTTGACCGTATAATCGAAAAAAATTATTTGGGAATAAATTTCTGACGTGGACGACCAATTTTGGAGCCTGAACCTCTGAGGCTGACAGAGAGACAATTTTTGGAAATAATTGCTCCCACAGATAAGAAAATGAGACGTGCAAGACAATGCACAATGTGCTGTTTGAAAATAAATGGGAATTGAAAAAGAATCCAAAAAGAAACACGGTATTTCTGTCCTGATTACGATATAGGAATTTGTATTACACCATGCTTCAAATTGTACCATACACAAAAAGTCTTTTGAACTGTTTGGAAAAGTGTAAACTTCATAATTCACAAAAATTATGAAATAAATTTTTGTAGAACTATTTTTCACTTCGTACAGAATATACTTCATGAAAGAAAAAATTTAGGGGTTTTGTATTCCAAAATTGTAAAATAAAAAATGTAAAAGCTTTAAAAGTAAAAAAAATATTAAAAAATCTTATTATATTAAGTATGGTACTTAATTACATGCAATAAAAAATATACCTCTATTGGAAGCATTTCTGGTAAAATATTGACCGTTTGAAAGGATAATAAGAAACAAAATTACACCTGAGAAAAACCTTTAATAACTTTTTAAAATCATATTTCGAATATACGAGTATGGCCAAGCTTTGCTAATACAAATTTTTATTTAGAATCTAAATGTACTCTTATTAACCTTTGATCGTATTAACAGTAATAAAGAAATTCAAAATTCAGTAAAATTAGAAAAAAAATACATTACAATGGTATTTAAATTATTGAATACAAACTAACAACAATTTCACATTTTGACTTACACAACATATTGCATTAGAAATGTTTGCTTCATATTTTTATAACGACATTCTATAAAATACACCTGAATATCGTCAATACAAAGTTTGTCATAGATGTGATCATCTACACTAAATTAATAAAAGCCATTAGAAAGAATTACAAACCAATAAAATACATAATAAATTAAAGACCTCTGTAATATTTTTCTCACCCCATTTAAAATCTGATCACTTAAATCAAACATTTGTATTTACAGATTTCGCCTTAAACAAGTATTTTGACATTCATTTTAAATCTATTTTATCGGGTATTAAGAATTTAGTCAGTGTTATTGATAGATTATCATAACGAGGTTATGCTTTATTTCAAAATATTGAGATAAAACATCAGCTAATATATATGTTTGTCACATGACATAAAAAACAGAAATAATATAAAAATTATTTTAATTGCTATTATTTAACAAGAAAAAAGATAAAAATGCACTAAAAATTTAAAATATTGTTAATTTTTTAGTTATGTTGCTTGCAGGCATTACTAGCTTTATATATTTGCAACTGGGATTCAAAGTAAGCAGAGCTTTTTCATTAAACATATTTGTTTTATTATTTTATAATTGAATATGTATTGTCATCGGAATTAAACCCATATGCACATTTTTAGATCTCTAACTAGTCCGTGAAGGTAGTTAAACGTTGATTTCAAAATACAAATTAGCACACAAGTCAAATTCTGTAAAAGCGATAAATAAATGCTGCCTGGAATAAGACTTTAACATATAGAATGGATTCATTCTCTCATTAATATATAATAAATATATTTATTAAAGAAAAATTAAAACTTTGTTTATTTGTTTTTTAATTGCTTATAATAATATCTAACTTGAAAGGTTTACAATATTTCTATTAATTTTGCAAATAAAGGTCATGAATAAATTTTAATGTAGGTACTTTGAAATAATATATAAAAATAGTACATAAAATGAATAATAATTATTATTTTACTTAAAAGTTTACATAAATATACAGCTGCCAGTATATTATTTTCTCAAGAACATTGGATATAATAAAATAAAATAATTTTACTATACCAGTGTCATCTTAAATACTAAATTTTAATAATAAAAAAATGTGTTTTATTTATTCCAGTAAAAAAATAAAATATAGTTTTTCTAGTTTACCCTATGTTTATGAAAATGATGCTTTCTATTAAACAAAACAAAGATCATGAAATGGCTATAATGCGTTTCCTAAATTTGTATTTATAGCAAAATATTTCAAGAAATCACAATGAAAAGTTATACAACAGTTTTTAGTTATTCTTTGTCTTAAGGCATATTCTGTAGAAAATACTGTTTGAAATGTCACGATTGTTCAGTTAAAATATTACAAGCTCAGTTATCCAACTTATAATACATTGTCTATTTTATTTGAAATAAATTGTGTTATTCATAAAATATTTAACATACATAAATAAAAATACGTTTTCATATGCAATAAATATTTATCAATTTTTCAGTCTCCATTGAATACACTTATAAATTAATGACCTTATGTTCTATTAGATCTATCATTTTTTTAATGGTTCAGCTATTTATAACGACTTAACCACGAACTAAAGTATGCATAACATTTGATTTTCAAGATCTTTATAAAGTGATTATATGTATATATATGTAATATAGTGTATTTTTATCGATATCCTAATATCGATGCCGTTTTTTAAAAAATGTTGTATAGTTTGATTATAAAAATCTTGATGATGTATTTTCAACTTTATAAAATATGTAACCGAGAGAGAATATTATCATTCTATCTTTCTTCCATTTCCAAAAGCGTTTACTCACCGATTTTTTAAAGACACATTATTCTAAAAAATTATGTTTTGTGAGCAAAGGTATTCCTTGTCGTTATTAAAAAAATTCTGTATAACTTTATTATAAGCATTTTTATGATATTTGTATATTTATTGTGGCTGGAGTACATTTATAGTTGGCTCCTAAATTTTTTACTTTATCCCTTTTTTCTGACTTCAGGAAAATAATTTTAGCCCTCTTCCAGTATAAAAGTAGACAGTAGTGATCCAAATAAAGAAACTTATCCACAATAATTTCTTATTCCGTAATATTTTAAAGACTCAGTCATCAATAACCATTCAATCCCTTTTAATTAAAAAAAATTAATAATTTTGCATCTCATACATACAACTTAAGCAATGTTTCCATTTCCAATAAATATTCGTTCACTGCATAAAACTTCATGCAATTTGTAAATATTTTATAAAAATAAAAATAAAAAAATTGCATGACAGCATATTTTGTTCGTTCTTTTTATGAATGCATAAAACTAAAAAATAAACAGCGATGAAGTCACATATTAAATAAGAAGAAAACTTGAAAGAAAAGTTTTGCACGAGTGTTGCTTATTACAGAGTGCGCAAAATTTGCAAAACGGAATTTTTTATCAACTCAAAGAATGTTAAAAGTAGAATTTGGAGTCACGTATCGATGTTTGGCAGCACGTAGTCAGGGCAGAATTATTATTTTCATTGTTTTCTGCATGCTGTCACAAAATTCAGGAAGAAAACTAAAAATTGCAGCTGGAAAAGTAAAATTTAAAGTTTATATCACGACTGAAACTCATACAACTTTACATATGGATAAAATCATCACAATCTGTTACATATAATGGTAAAATTCAACTTTAAATTCTAGATCGTCGTTCGTATTTAGATACTAGTTTAGTGGAAAAATTTTACTCCAGCAAATAGAATTTTCTCAGGCATAATGAAATGGTGTTATCTCTAAAATAAATAAATCAATACAGCGGATCTATATTTTATATTCTTTATTCAAACATTTAACTTTATGAAAATAAGTTAGATTTTATATGTGTATCTATCGTTATTTCTCAAGGGTATGTACATTGCAAGATATCGTATATATAAAAAATTTATATATCGTATATGTAAAAAAAAAATTGTGCTAAACGTTATATTTATTCAAATATTAAAAAATATTTTAAAGGGATTTAAACATTTTATTCTTAATTATTTAAAAAAAATTTCTCACCAAAAAAATATTATTTAAATATAGAAACCCAAAATATACACAAAATATAGAATACACAAATGTATATAGAATACACAAAAGTTAATTAAGCAGTTTACTTTCTTTTGAATATGAATGATAGTCATTGCTGTAAAGAATTACATTTCGAGGCTTAAAATATTTTATATAACAAATATATATGGAGTAACAAAATGGTTATTTTTTTCATTTAAGGACATAAATATTATTAAAATTACATAAAAGTAAGTAAAAATATATGAAATTTACTTATTTGCAAAGTAACTTTTAAAATCTGTGCAATAGAGTCTAAATTTTTATATTAAGAAGAATGTAAATTTATTCTTTTCTCTAAAAATTAATCTTTAACGTATCTGGCATTTGTAAACATAAAAGATTGAAAACTCTTAATAATACGATTATAAATTTTATTGAGATTAACAGAATTAATAAAAGAATTAGTTTCTATATGGTAATAATTTAACCTATTATTTATACATTTCAATGTTATTTTACGTCTAAGTGGATTTAAACTTCTTTTATTAAGGAATATACATTTCTGAAGTTTTAAAATATTATTGTTTTATAGAACAAAATTAGATCTTTCATAATAAAATGAAATTCAGAAAATGAAATTCTAATCAGATCAGTTTTGCATCGAATAAAAACTGTGTTGTTTTCATATTGATTTATCCCCTCTTCAGATATTATGGCCTCTCTAGTTAACAAAATGACCTAAATCATTGCCTTTATTTAAGGTAACATGATGTTCTAACAAAAGTGACATTCTAAGTATCAAAGACAGTACTGTGTTATTTTAATCTCTATTTTATAAATTTCTAATGTTTTTTGCAGGTAAGTGGAATTTGCTTCCTTCATTTTTTTCTTCTTTCGCAGATTGCACCTAAAATATCGAGGAAAAGATGTATTTCAAGGTACATTTTTGTTTATCTGATTTCCGCTTCTTTATATGTTCTGTTTTCATCTATTTATTCTTTAAAAAATAATATATAATGGACATATAAAATCCATAAAATTGTTAATGGATTTGTCATTCATTTGATCATAAATTGCATTATTTTCATTAACTTTCTTAATTAATTTACTTTGTATATGCTGGCTAGTTTTTGATTTGTCACTTATTCTGTATCACAACATCAGGTAGGTACATGAAATAAGACTGTTTGAAGTCTATTGTATAAAATCAGAAAAAAAAATTTTAGGGTTTAACAGAAAGACTCTTCATCTAATTCTCCGTGAGTGATAAACATTAATTTGAATTCTGTCTGATGGCCTTCGGTTCATATAACGTGAAGGTATGTGACGGAAATGAAGAGTTTTTATTTCGTTTCACGTAATCATTGAGAATACCACTGACCACCCATTTTGCATTTCGTTTCTTCAATACATTTGTGCGATGAAGAAGAAAGAATAATATGACAAATTCATAGGAATTGCCATGCTCCATATTTAAATAAGAATAATGATTTTAATAATATCATTAAAACTTTATGTGTTTAATATATTTGTGTGTAAAGTTCCATATGTTTGAATTAAAACTGAGTAAAAAGTCTGTAATTTGATCATATGTAAAAATTCTGTAAATTACATAATCTCCTTAATATTCATATCTATTTGTTGCCAATATGAAATGAATGCCATTCTATAGAAACGGGTGTGACACATTGGACTACTTTTTATCACTTTTTCCATAAAGATTATAATATTTCAAATATATATTTTTTGTGAAGCAATTATAACTCCTAAGGAAGAAATTTTTAAAAAATAAAGAATTTCAATTTTTTTTCTTTACATCTTTACATGAAATAACTGTCACACCAGTAACAGCATATTTCTAATTTTTTAAACTTGTTAAGAAGAAGCAGATTTGTGTATAACGTTTCATATTTTTAAATTTATCATTTGTAAAAAGTCTGTAAATTGCATCATCTAATAAATATTCATATCTATTTGTTGCAACTAATGCCACTATGAACTGATTGCCATTCCATAGAAACGGGTGTGACACATTAAACTACTTTTTATCACTTTTTCTGTAAAGAATATAATATTTGAAATATAAATTTTTTGTGAAGTCATTATAACATCTAAGGAAGAAATTTTTTGAAAATAAAGAATTTTCATTTTTTTTTACATGTTTACATGAAATAAATGGTCACACCAGTAACTGCATATTTATAATTTTTTTTAAACTGGTAAACAAGAAACGTATTTGTGTATAAAGTTTCATATCTTTAAATTTATCATTTGTAAAATGTCTGTAAGTTAAATCATCTCCTTAATATTCATATCTATTTGTTGACACGAATGTCACTATGAACTGTTTGTCATTCCATAGAAACGGGTGTGACACATTAAACTACTTTTTATCACTTTTTCTGTAAAGAATATAATATTTGAAATACATATTTTTTGTGAAGCAACTATAACACTTAAGGAAAAAATTTAAAAAATAAATAAAGAATTTCCATTTTTTCTTTACATGTTAACATGAAATAACTGTCCCACCACTAACAGCATATTTATCATTCTTTTTTAAACTTGTAAAGAAGAAACGGATTTGTGTATAAAGTTTCATATCTTTAAATTTATCATTTGTAAAATGTCTGTAAGTTAAATCATCTCCTTAATATTTATATCTATTTGTTGACACGAATGTCACTATGAACTGTTTGTCATTCCATAGAAACGGGTGTGACACATTAAACTACTTTTTATCACTTTTTCTGTAAAGAATATAATATTTGAAATACATATTTTTTGTGAAGCAACTATAACACTTAAGGAAAAAATTTAAAAAATAAATAAAGAATTTCCAGTTTTTCTTTACATGTTTACATGAAATAACTGTCCCACCACTAACAGCATATTTATCATTATTTTTTAAACTTGTAAAGAAGAAACGGATTTGCGTATAAAGTTTCATATCTTTAAATTTATCATTTGTAAAAAGTCTGTAAGTTACTTCATCTACTTAATATTCATATCTCTTTGATGACACGAATGACACTATGAACTGTTTGTCATTCCATAGAAACGGGTGTGACACATTAAACTACTTTTTATCCCTTTTTCTGTAAAGAATATAATATTTGAAATATATATTTTTTGTGAAGCCATTATAACATCTAAGAAAGAAATTTTTAAAAAATAAAAAATTTTCATTTTTTCTTTACATGTTTACAGGAAATAAATGATCACACCAGTAACTGCATATTTATAATTTTTTTAAACTGGTAAACAAGAAACCTATTTGTGTATAAAGTTTCATATCTTTAAATTAATTATTTGTAAAAAGTTCTGTAAAGTACATTACCATCTTAATAATCATATCTATTTGTTGACTCGAATGTCACTATGAACTGACTGCAATTTTATAGAAACATGTTTGACACTTTGACTACTTTTTATCACTTTTTCTGTAAGGATTATACTATTTTAAATATATATTTTTAGAAAATATATATTTAATTTATTATTTAAGAAGTTTTTAGAAAATATAGATTTCCCGTTTCTTCTTTGCCTGTTTACATGAAAATTCTATATTTTTTTCAAAATTCTATTTTAGTTGTTATATTTGCTTCAAAAAATATATATATTTGAAATATTATATTATTTACAGAGAAAGTGATAAAAAGTAGTTCAATGTCTCACACTAGTTTCTATAGAATTGCCGTTGAGTACAATGCAAATCGTACACAGATTGTACTTGAAACACCTCACTTTGAATCCTGCTCTCCTAGTGTAACAGCGGCAATAGGAATCCGCGGTGGGTTGGACTTGACTGGAATTCATTCTGACATATTGTGATGAAAACCTATTCTT
>CM063511.1:99622570-99625070 GCA_032207245.1 Pardosa pseudoannulata | reverse complement strand
TATTTTACATTTTCATATTTAATTTTAAAAACATGGTTTTTCTGTATGAAATATAATTTGTTTAACTAATAATATTTTATATTTCCAAATTTAATTTTAAAAAACATGTTTTGTGCGGTCTGAAATATAATTTTTTAACTAATTATTTTCTTTATATTTTCATATTTAATTTCAAGAAATATAATTTTTGCTGATTAAAATATGATTCTTTAAATAATTAATTTTTTATACTTATAATTTATTTATATATTTGAGGTAAGTTTTCGATAATTTTCAAAGGTATATGAAGACTTGAAATTCACCTGCAGTTTTTTAAATAATTATAAAATTCAATAACTATAAAATTTCTATTTTAAAAGCTGCTTATATTAGTTATTACTAATAACAAAATAACATTTTATGGTAATAATTACATTAACTATAACATATAGATACCATTTTAAATATAGCGAAACATGGAAAGTATTTTTTCTTTGGTTTCAATATTATGAATCACTTAAAAGGTTATTTAATACAACAATATTACTGATAATGCTTTTTTATTATTTCATTTCATGGTTACAAGTTGTCACTTTCCTATGGTCGTTTAAAAAACTTTATTTAAACTCGATTATGCAAGTCTCCAAAATATCAATATACAATTATACATATTAATAACCATTCAGACCAAAATTCAATATAAGAAACCAGGTAAAAGGTTATTTATTGCAGGAATAACACTGAGAGTCTCTATTTTACTATTTCACTTCATTTATACACGATATCATCTTTCATTTCGCGTTTAAATAACTTCATCCAAGCAATATTATATAACCGTCTCCGAACAATTATACACTTCAATAACCAATTACACATATCAATAACCATTCAAACTAGTATTCAATATAAGAAACTAGGTAAAAGGTTATATACTTCAGGAATAACACTGAGAGTCACTATTTTATTATTTTATTTCAATTATACTCGGTCTCACCTTCCATTGCGTGTTTAAATAGCTTCATTTAAGCAAGATTACGTAACCGTCTTCGACCAGTTAAACATATCAATAACCATTTAAACCAATATTCAATATAATAAACTATGTAAACGGTTATATACTTCAGGAATAACACTGAGAGTCCCTATTTTATTCCTTATTTTATTATTTTATTTCAATTATACTCGATCTCACCTTCCATTACATGTTTAAATAACTTCATTTAAACAAGATTATGTAACCGTGTCCGACCAATTAAACATATCAATAACCATTCAAACGAATATTCAATATAATGAACTAGGTAAAAGGTTATTTAATACAGCAATAACACTGAGAATACCTATTTTATTATTTTATTTCAATTATACTCGATCTCAACTTCCATTACATTTTTAACTAACTTTATTTTAAGCAAGATTATGTAACCATCTCAGCCCAATTAAACATATCAATAACCATTCAAACGAATATTCAATATAATGAACTAGGTAAAAGGTTATTTAATAGAGCAATAACACTGAGAATACCTATTTTATTATTTCATTTGCGTTATACAAGATGTCACTTTCTTGTGCGTTTTTAAATAACTTCATTAAAATAAGGTTAAGCAACAGTCTCCAACAAATAAAAATCTGTTTTTAAATATGTGTGGATTAGCTATATTAATTTTTCATTTACACATTTTACCAAATACCTAGTTTACATTGTTTCATAAGTAGATAATAAGCCATTATGTAATAACAGCATTTATGTTGCATATCAAGAAAACCTAAGTTTCAGTGACCGTTTAAATTTTTCAAGGGTATTATTAATAACAGAATATTAATACAAGGTAGATATTTCAAATTAATTATTTTGAACAACATACTTAGTATAACTTATTTTCCAAAACTTAATTAATTCAAAATTGTTTCTTTTCGCCAATAATAATGAAGAGTAAAGATATTTTCCTCATTAATCATTGTAACATGAGTTAATTAATGTAATGTAAATTAGGTAGTAATTAATGTTAAACAGGGTGGAAATAAAACGAGGTTTTTTAACCGTAATACATAATAATAAATAAGAAATCTAATAGCTTATTATTTAATACATCATTTCGTAAAATTGTGTTATCTTAACTAAGTTATTTCATTCATAGTTTTATTATAGTCAAAATTATGTTATGAGAAACCATTTTTTTTTTATTTTAATGCGTAATATAGATTTTTGTAGATCTATAAGGTGTATTAAGAGGAACATAGTTGCTTTAGAGACAATTGTTTCACTGTAAATAATTTTATAATTTCTCAAAAAATAAAAAATCTTACTTCTTTTAGAAATAATTTTTATATAAATTTTTAATACCAATACAGAATTTTAAAAACTATTCAGGTTTGTAATTTAAAGTAGTAAATTTTATAAATATCCTAAGCAATTTTTCCATTCTTGAATAAAATGATTTCAATAAAACATAAGATAATTTAAAAAAAAAAACTTACATTATTGGAAACTAAAATTCCAATTAATGTAAAGTAAATG
>CM063511.1:99607570-99617570 GCA_032207245.1 Pardosa pseudoannulata | reverse complement strand
CTGTTTCAGCAAGGAGTTTAGTGGGTGTAATATTACTCGAGTCCATCTCATAACTTGAGCTATATGTGCTCCCGGGTGATGATAAATGCTTAAGAGGTTCTCAAATTTGTATGCATAAAAGCATATAGTGCCTGTATTGCCAGTTGCGTTAGGAGAAAAACATTGTAATGTGACCTTTTATTAATCCTTTTCTTGATATTTTCATTTCACTCTATAGTTAACTAATTGAGTAGAGATTTAAAACTTTTTCATATATATTGCATTAAAAAACTAATGAATTAGATCATTTGTTATTGCACTACATAATATTTACATTACATATTTATATAAATTTACATTACAGCATTATCAGAACAGAGTGCATTTTACAGTGGATTAGATTCATTGACAGACATTAATTGCTCAAACCAAGTCTTCCGGAAAGTCTTCGGCTGAACAGATCATACAGACAGTTAATGTAAATTCGTAGAATAACATCATATACTTAAAATACTTTGATGTTACTGTAAATACAATAAATACGTACAATAGATCAAAATAATCTTATATCATCTGACGTTTGAAATGTTTTAATAAACACTTCTTCGATATTATATTTGCAGTTTTCAGTTGTTTCCAAAATAGTTCTAACTACATCTCTTGGAATATTCTGTTTGACTGTATAAGATCCTGCCTGCTATAGTATTTCAGAGAAGAAAATATCATACGAAAATTTGTCAAGTGCGGTACGCAAGAAGTGGCAGCCGAATCAATATATATTCAACCACTTTTTTATTTAAACCAGTATAGTAAACATTTGGATTTTCATATGTATTGGAGATTTTATTGAGCTGAGGAATTTTAGCATATGTCTAGAAAAAGTTTGCTTTATTTTTATGGGAATCTGTCTGTTCACGGAATTTGAACTGTATTTTTTCTGGTTACCAGTCGAAGAAAATAAAAACATTTTTTTTAAGATTCATTAATTTTTTATGGATTCTTTAATAATATTTACGAAAGAGAAAGGGAAACAATATGTAATCATAAAATGCTTATGTTTTATTTCAGGCTTTTTAAAGAATCTGAATATTTATTATCTATATTTTATCACATATATCACTGTTTTTCACAAATCCAAGTTAACAAAATAAAATGCAAGTATTTAACAATAAATACAGTGGATTCCGCTTAATGTGATTAGTTTGGGACACAGTTTTGTTTATAACAATAACTGATTGATTACAGTAAACGATATGCAAAATTATATACACGTACTAAATTTCAAAGTAAAATGAAAAACCTCATCCTATATTTATGTACTGTATATTATATAAAATATAAGAACTGTATATATATATATATATATATATATATATATATATATATATATATATATATATATATATATATATATATATATATATATATATATATATATATATATATATATATATATATATATATATATATATATATATATATATATATATATATATATATATATATATATATATATATATATATTATATATTATATATATATATATATATATATATATATATATATATATATATATATATATATATATATATATATATAAATATATATTATATATATATATATATATGTCATATATTATATATATATATATATATATATATATATATATATTATAGTATATATATATATATATATATATATTTGTATATTATATATATATTTTATATATATATTATATATATAGTAATATATATATAATTTATATTTATATATATATATATATATATATGTAATATATCAAAATTATTTAACTTTAATATTTCTTCAAAAAACTGCTCTCTTCCATTTTAATTCATCTAAATATCTTTACCAGTCTCAACATGGTGTGTTCAACGGAGTAGTTTCCACTTAACATTCCTTTCTGTCATAAAACTGTAAACTTTCTGTCTATACAGCAGTTTCCCAGGTGTTGGCAGAACATGTTTTCGCGTTTTGCGGATATTGCAGTCAATTCGCTTATTAAGCTGTTTTTGTTGTGGGAAAATTCTTGTTGTCAGCGCTCTTGGCTGTACTTGTGTGAGAACAGAGTGAAATCTGTGGCTTTGGATTGTAATTTGTCCAGAAGGACAGATGTGTCGTGTTGCCGCTCTGAAATAAAGTTTTAAATTAGACTTCTGAGTTCTCTTGAATATGAGACCCGACTGCATCTTTGTACTTTATGAATGCTAGCTGTTGAACTTTCTCCTTGTGAAGGAGTTTTATAAAAAATGGATTACATTTTAAGCCGACAGGAGTTTATGTGCGTGGAAACCCACTTTCGTGAAACTATGGCAAAGAACTTTTTTTCGTGGAATTTACTTCGTGAACTTTTGCTAACTTTGTTTTTACATCTGTGGATAATGTTTTAAAATTACGGTGAAACGACAATGGATTTCGAATCCATACGGACAAAGTCTTCCGAAGTTTTAGTGACTGTGAATATCGAAAATAACATAAGTATTTCCTACGAAGCTAACTCAGACCTGTACTACCTTTGATAAACATCAAGACCATGGCAGACTCCCGTCGACTGCAGAGAGAGTTACAACTCCAAAAATACAATTTGATTTGTTTCCGTGACATCGGCATCCAGTTTCCTACAATGCGCCTTCCGCATCGAGATCGCCGAGTTCGTGCCGTGTTCCGTTTCAAGCCTCCAAACGAACTCCTCGGACAAGGATATATCAACCCACCAATTTTCCAGGACATGCTTAAAAATTAAAATTCCTATTCTCGGTAAAAAAATGTTTATGATTGTTTCTCTCATTTGATTGATAATACTAAAGAAGTGATTTAAGAATTATTTTGTTTATTTTTATGTTAACAGTGTAAAAATTTAATAATTTTTGTTTATTTTGCTGTGCAAATTATGCATAAACAAGAATCAAGAAACTTAATTTTGTGAACAATCAAACAGCAGGACTTTCAATTATTTTTTCTATTTACCGTTTCTAAGAGAAATTGTTTTAATAATTATTGATTGCATTTGATTTTAAAATTCATGTTGAAATTCATTGAAGATTTTGGAAAATATTTAAATTAGAAATTGATATTTATATTGTATTAGTGATTTACGATGTTCGGTGGTTTCATTTAAAAATTTTGTTTACATAAAATATTCTAAAATATAATAACATTTTTATTTTTAAATGTGGTTTGAAAATTTTGTGTGTTAACTCCCAGGTTAATTTAATAATTTGGTTAGGAATTTAAAATTTTGATTTTAGGTGAATTTAAATAGTATTTTGTGATGTGCGATTTTTAAGAACGAAGTAAATAAATTTATTAAAATTCGATAGCACGAGAGAATGAAAAACTTTCAGTCCAACGAATGGAGTGTCTGTGACCTTGATCAATAGAGAAATTGGAAAGCGAAAAAGCACTTGCACATTGAAAATTTTGATTGTGACCTCTAAATTATCATGACGTGGCAGTTTCGGTTCGACCTGAAGTACAGGAGTTTTAAAATGCATTCATGTGATGTTCGGAAATAAAATTTAAGAGTTGTTTTGACTGTACAAGTGTGAACGGGATTTATACAGTAGTAAACAGATGTGTCGACACTCGTGAGTTGAATTGTTGTTTTGATACTTTTGCTGAGTGTGTTTTGGGATTACGGGTTTGATTTGAAGGACTGTTCTGATGATTACGAACTTGACGATTCTAGATATCTGTGTTTTTTATATTTTATTATAGTACTCACTTTTTATATTTAGCCAATTTGCAATTCATCGTTTTTGAGTTTTGCTTGTTACTAATTGCAGTGAATGTAAAAAATAATCAGTTTGAAATATTTTTATGACTTTCATATTTTATTAGTATTTCTAAACATATGTTTTTTGAGAATCTTGATAATATAAATTTTGGACATAGTAATTTTGAGATCCTGCTTTCTAAAAGTGAATTGCAAAAATTATTTGATTTAAAGTGTTCAAGTATGTTATATTTTTACATTTTTATATTCGTAGTTTCTCATAAATATTATAAATGTGTTTTTTATTCTCTGAATTCATGGTGTGTTATTTCAAAAATAGTAAGTGAATGTTTACAATACAAGGAATATCTAATTTGATTAATTAAGAGAATTTTCATAGAATAGGTAATGTTTTCATTTTAAGTATGAAAATTTGATTGAAATTTAAGAGATAATGCAGTTTTACGTCTAAATTCCTAATGTGAATTAAATACAGGATAGTTAAAACTTACAAATGAACAATGTTTCGAAGAGAAGTTCAGTTTGATTTTCAGTGTGGAATTAATTTTTTCTAATATTTAACTCCGGAGAGACCCTCTGCAAAGTCAAGGGATAGCTTAGGCGAGTCCTTTGTCGTTTTGCTCTTCAGCTTTCTCTAGGTCATGAACGGTCATTCCGTCATCGCCTTCGAGGCAAGCCCCTTCCACTCTCCGAGATATTTTGAAGTTCAATCTGATTATTGTGTTTCGGTTTTTTCACACTGAAGATGAGTAACGTTTGTAGCTGATCAAGATGTGGGAAACTGTTACCCGCATACCTCTGATCTTTGGTAGAGAAAAAGAAATAAAAGGTTTCAAAATGTTGTTCATAAATGTCATAACGTTGGAGAGCCCTGTCATAAAAGCAATAGGTAGTCGCCTCCCACAGAGGGATGAACCTTTTGTCGTTTTGTGTGAGCACCCTCGGGGTCACTAACAATTTTCACGTTGGTCACCACAGAGGACAGCCATTTTCAGTCTCCAAAGTATTTCAGTAAAATTTTAATAAAGCATAATTTGAACATTTTGAGTTAAGTTTTGCTTAGGAAAAATATTGAATTTCATAATGATAAACTTTCTTAAATACTTGTTTACTGTAAACCTTCATTTGCGTGTATTATTATGTTTCTGTTTATATTCATTGTATATTATCTTTTCATTATTTAGTTGTTTATATTGATTCTGTATAGAGATTTTGTGATGGTGCAGGAGAGTCAGAGGAACGGTATAACTTGATAGATTTAAATTTTGATGTGATGGTGTGGAATTACTTATGATGAGTTACAGACCAAGCTTCTGACTCTGTAACCCTGATGTCTCCAATTCTGACACACTAGAAAGACAGTTCTGACTCTTCTACACTAAATTTATTCGTTTAATGTTACAATTTCTTGTAAAAATTTTTGATAATCATATATTTGTACTATTATAAGTGTAAAAATGTCACCCATCAGCGAGACGATTTTCTCTTTTTTCGGGGGGGATCTGTACTTTATCAAAATTATTTAACTTTAATATTTCTTCAAAAAACTCCTCTCTTCCATTTTAATTCATCTAAATATCTTTACCAGTCTCAACATGGTGTGTTCAACGGAGTAGTTTCCACTTAACATTCCTTTCTGTCATAAAACTGTAAACTTTCTGTCTATACAGCAGTTCTGTCTATACAGCAGTGTTGGCAGAACATGTTTTCGCGTTTTGCGGATATTGCAGTCAATTCGCTTATTAAGCTGTTTTTGTTGTGGGAAAATTCTTGTTGTCAGCGCTCTTGGGTGTACTTGTGTGAGAACAGAGTGAAATCTGTGGCTTTGGATTGTAATTTGTCCAGAAGGACAGATGTGTCGTGTTGCCGCTCTGAAATAAAGTTTTAAATTAACTTCTGAGTTCTCTTGAATATGAGACCCGACTGCATCTTTGTACTTTATGAATGCTAGCTGGTGAACTTTCTCCTTGTAAAGGAGTTTTATAAAAAATGGATTACATATATATATATATATATATATATATATATATATATATATATATATATATATATATATATATATAATTTATCAATATTTGACTGTCTACAATTTTTTCTAAAAAGCTCACTGATAAATTCTTCGCAATCATAATGTTTTTTAAAATCATCGAAGCGGAGTTCTACTCCCCGTTTCAACACTTGTTGCAATTTTTACGCTGCTGGCTTATCGGTATCTTTCTGTTCTCAGTGAATTCTCTTGTAAACAATATTTTTGATTGTCTTCCATCGCTGGAACCAATCATTCCTTGAAACAAAATATTGTTTCCCATTTGAGCAACTAAATTTTCTGCTTTTTGTTGCATAAGGGGCTTTCTGTTGACTGGAGAATCGCGTTCTCGAACAGTTTTCAAACCAAAGTCTTAGATCCTTTACAACTTCCTCATTTTTACCAGCTCTATTACGTATTCACTCCGTATTTTCATTATGTTTACCTTTTCTAGTACGTTCATCACTATTTTTTAAACAATTTGCACAATAGAGGCTGATAAATGTTTAACTGCGCTACAGCATTGCACTGCCAGATTTATAGGAATCTGTAATAAAGATTTAAAATTTCGATATTTTGTTATAGTATTAAATTATTTCACTTTCTGGCTCCCATATCAACAAGTTACAAAAATAGTTGTAAGAATAATTATAAGTGGGTTCAGAAAATATAATTTTCTATAGCTTTTTTTATTATTTTTAAAAATATCTTAATGTAACATACTATTTCAACTAATTCATGCTACATAAAAACGTTAAAAATACTATCGTATTAAAAAGTACAAAATAATTACAGAATTAGTATTTATGTTACGCTAGCAGTATATTTTTCATTGACACTTCTTTTAGATTTATAATGGTGTAAATTACTCTTAAGTTAATGAAATATAAAAAATTAATTTTAAAAAGATATTTTATGTACATATATCTCGAATAATAGTTGAGAAATTAGACTCACTACAGCTTCAGTTTATGTAACGAAAAAATGAAAACACCTACACGTTTATAATAATGTATGTCGTAAATTAATTGAAGTAAATTATAAAAAAAAATTTGTGATTCTAAATAATTTAATCAGTCATTTACCAGAATTAGAGACTGGTTTCAGATTCTCTAAATTAAATGAAAATGTGGTAGATAAATTAAAAAGTATTAAAAAGTAAAAAATATTACAGAATTTTTCTTTACACTAGCAGTATATTTTTCATTGAGATTCCTTTTAGATTTATAAGGTGTAAATTACTCTTAAGTTATGAAATATCCAAAATTAATTAAAAAAGATATTTTATGTACATATATCTCGAATAATAGTTGAGAACTCACTACAGCATCAGTTTATGTATAAAAATGAAACACCTACACATTTTTAATAATGTATGTCGTAAATTAATTGAAGTAAATTATAAAAAATAAAATTTGTGATTCTAAATAATTTAATCAGTCATTTAAGAATTAGAGGCTGGTTTCAGATTTCCTAAATTAATGAGAATGCGGTAGATAATTAACGTTCTAATCATCCTTATTCTTTGCCTTCTAATATAAACTAATAATCTAATTATCTGATTATAATGTATAGTGCAAAATGATGTATGAAAAGATATTTCTTATTGTGCTTACTAAGCATATATTGAATTCAGTTATTTGAATTTTATATAAACACATATTCTATTGAAATTTGTTATAAAAATAAAAATTGATTTTCACACAGATTAAACTTTTTAAGGTATTTGCTGCTTTTAAAGTTTTGCGATAATTGCCTAAGAAGAAAAGTAAAATTTCAATTTCTGTTAAATTTCCAATTAAGAGTGAAAAGGAATTTCTAAGAAATTAACTGGGATTAGTTCTTTTTTGAGTAATTTATTCAATTTGTACTATAATATTTGAATTCCGTGATTCAAAAAGTTTATAAAGAATGTATAGGCATTATGAAAGTAATTTCAAATGGTATTAGAACTCAAGTAAGTCTGAAATCTGCATGTACATGAAACGTACCGTATGTATATAAATTTTTATTATTTTTGATACGTTATTGTCTCCAGTACTTTATATATAAAATTTACACAAAACGATATTTTAAATGAATTCCTGTTGCAATGGTTATATTTAAGTTTTTTAAGGCACTTGCATCTCATATTATTGCTCATTATATGAATTTTGTATCAATATTTTTTATTATGCGAAAGTGATTTCATGTGCTAATTTTCTATTTAGTTAGAGAGAGCCCCTGTGAAATTTTTTAGTTTAAGTTTTTCTTTCATTCCTTT
This sequence comes from Pardosa pseudoannulata, assembly GCA_032207245.1. Lineage (NCBI taxonomy): Eukaryota > Metazoa > Arthropoda > Arachnida > Araneae > Lycosidae > Pardosa > Pardosa pseudoannulata. The sequence continues at coordinate 99,609,548 of CM063511.1, read as the reverse complement.
ACCAAAAATCTAAATATTACATACATTAGTTTGGCCATAAGTTAACCAATTTCAATATGCTATAAATAGCTGGGTAATATCTACCTACATATCAGTATAAGAGGAGTAAAAGATCCGTGAATGTAAAACTGTAATGTACTAAGTAAAAATATGACTTATATGTGTAAAATTGAAATTGTTGTATATTTATGTATCATTTATTCTCTTCTAATATCTACTGTTAGCACTACAACCATTTCCTAAAATTGAGAAACGTAGATAATTGGAAAAGGTATGTTAAAATAATTTGTTTTTAGTTAAAGACAGCCATTTGAGTTTGAAATTTCTTCTTCAACTCTTTTCGTATATTTACATAGAGTATGTCATTACTGTTTCCCCAAAGACATAAAGCTTTTCACTAAAACTAATCCAATTATAATATATGTGTAAAAATCTTTAATCAGCTCTGCCGTAAAATATGAAATTTGTCACAAAGTGCCTGTTATACACACACACACACACACACACACATACATATATATATATATATATATATATATATATATATATATATATATATATATATATATATATATATATATATATATATATTGTAACGCACTGGAGATATGGTAGGCGAAGCCGTCAATGAAACAGGCTAGAAAACTGTTTAATCTAGACTAAATATTTTATTCAGGTGAATAAATTATGTACAGCTATGTACAGGTTCAGTAGATATCTAAATCTTCTGGGATCTCGTGCTGAGATAACATTCACACATTTACAATGCGTGGGTACAGTGTGGCTATGTCTTTTAAATCACTGGAACAGTTTGCTAATTAGTGACGGTACGAAACGCTAATACTATAACCTCCGGGCGGACGATTAGTACAGTCGGCTTTCATACCAAGGTTCAAACTGAGTGCGTATCACGCTGGAGTACGTTGAGAAACTCGTGATGCAAGACGAACCAAAATGAGAGCAAGGGTTACTCTCAGCGACCTACTTCTATGAACGAAGTAGAAAAAAATAGTAAGATAACGGGAATGGGATCCGAAAGTCGAAAGTCGACTTCTTAGCAAACAGAGACACTGGCGGTCTATAAAACAAGCAAACTCCGGAAATCGGAGAGACGAGTGGACTCCTCTCGAGCTCCACACAACAAATCCAAAAACAATTCTCAAGAAGAAAACCCCTTGGCTCCGCCACCCTTCTTTTATAGTGGTCCCGGTTCCCTTCACGCAATTCTTCCAGAAACTTCCAGAAGCAGGATGATTTAATCTTGCGGTCACTTCCCGCCTGAACCAACTGTTTCGTTTCCAGGTGTGGCCGAAAAGCCGTCTTTAAATCAGGCGACCCAAACAACGAAATTTCCTTTTTCGCCACCGCTAATGGGCGCACATGTGGCACTATATGTAGCTCAATTTATAATCATTTTCTCCGAGCTTTTCACTCAAACAGTCTCACAAAGTTTTAGACGCTCTGGCTCCAGCACACGGACAGTTTTCAATTAAGTCCTGGACCTAGTACACAAACGTGTATTGTTAGGACCACCCGTTTCTACCTGCCGCTAACCGTAATTGTCCGCTGCGAAAGGTCACCTTCCGCTCCTCTTTCGCTAGGGTCATGTAACGAATCGTTACAATATCTATCTATCTATCTATATATATATATAGATATATATATATATATATATATATATATATATATATATATATATATATATATATATATTGTGTATGTATATATATATATATGTATTATATGTAAATATATATATAGTATATAATTTAATATATATATATATATATATATAATATATATATATATATATATATATATATATTTATATATATAAAACATATACTGAGTGTAAATATATATATATTTATTTATACATATATATACCCTTATTTCTCTTACTATATAGTTTTCCTTAATGCTAATATAAAGAGGAGTAATTCGGTAAATTTGCCAATATCTGTGAAATAGAAGCTCA
>CM063511.1:99580070-99600070 GCA_032207245.1 Pardosa pseudoannulata | reverse complement strand
AAATAATTAACAAAAAAATTAAATATTAAGTAAAAATTAATTAAATTTTAATTTTAAAGACTTAGATTAATAAATATAGGTAGTCTTTCAAAACTAATTTTAATTCTCTTCTATATACAAAGCGGAAAATATCCCGAAACGACAATTGTTTATACTTTCTGCAGTTTTTTAATTATATAATAAAACGAGGTCTCAAAGTGAAAAAGCGAAAGGTAAGAGAAAATACACGAAAAACGTGTTTTACATCATGGTACCAAAAAGAGCCGCGGGGAGTATCAGAAAGAAATGATTTTGTCTTTTTGCAGAGATGGAAAGAATCAGAAACACATTTGTATCCAGGTATCTTGCGATGGAGAAAATAAAGAAACAGTAAAACGGACAAATATTGTCGACGATTGTTGAAAATATGAGATGAATTTTGCTTTCAGCGTCGAATAGTTTGGCAGATGAAATATTTTCTAACATCTGCATTTGTTTTCTTTTCTGTTGTTTTCTATGGAAAAGTTAGTATCAATAGATTAACATAGAGAATACTCATAGATATTTAAATTTAATAAAAAAATCTTGTAAAGCAAGAATAATGTCCTAAAATCACAAGACGATGTAATTATTAAGTTGAATAGCATTATCTGTAGTTTTAAGATAATCTGTGCTAGAACTAATGATAGTTTAAGTGTTTTAAAGGACAAATTAATATACTTCTGGCATTTTGGGACATTTGAATTATTAAATAGTCTAGTTAAATAGTAGTTTCCCGCAAAAACCTAGCCTCCTGTCAGAGAAGTTTGGGAGTGTCTTCTGCAGTATTGTACTTGTTTTCCGAATTGCGGGGGAAATCCTTACCGCTCCCCTTTCTGGGGAGAAAAAAAAACAAAGATTGCGTCTGATGGGGTAGGTTTAGTTTGGATTTGAGCGATACTATCTACTGTTTTCCTACAAAAGGGCTAAATAGATAGGAATCTACTTAATTCCGATTTTGAACGGCTACCAATATGTAAGACATTAGTAGGATTCGAACTCGCAAAATCCGGTACGAAAAGAATAGCTCTTCCATACAGCTATAATCAGGCTTTTTTAAAGTGTCGTATGTTGTTAAATCATGAAGAGAAATAGAGTAGATAAGTGTATAAAATTATGTAATGTAGATATGTGTATAAAACTCTCTATCACAGAAGTTAAAAACTGAAATTGCATCTTTATATTTCATCATTATACTGAAAGAACGATGTATTTTTGGCATAATCTGTCCTCCAAAGGCAAACACTCAATAAAAATGAAAACATTACATGCGCATGAATTGGGTCTCTGAAAATGAGAATAAATTAAAATTATCTGTGAAAAATATTTAGAGAAATTTATGGCAATGCTTGGTATTTAGGTCTAGAAAACCTATAAGACAGCTGCTGAAAATATGGGAAGATTATTTCTATTTGGCGATTTTGTGTGGAATGTTTATATAAAGCCGGCGCACATCATCGTGGGTTCACTTTTACATCTACAGAACACAGTTACAGTTTTGGCTTAATGATTACAGTGAAAATATATCATGCTTGAAAATCATCATATCAAATACTTCAGAAAGTAAAATCCCTAACCACTATTGTAAATAAATCGTTATTTAATGCTGGTATATCTTACATAGAAGTCTATATATATTTAAGCATTTATTGTTAAATATGTATATATTCTATTTAAATGTCATTTATTAAATATGACTGACATTAATAACTTTACATAAAATTTGATAGTTTTGAATATTTTTGAAATTTTACTGTTTTATTTACCGGTAAAACTAAGAAAACTATAATTTTGGTTAATCTAATTACAACATATCTCGTGTAAATAAAATTTTAAGTATTTCTAGGTGCTTCATTGTATAAAATTCCATAAATCATTACTTATAAACAAAAAGCCAGATTTTAAAATTAAAAAAGAAAAAGAAGGAGAAGAATTATAGAATCTTTGGAATGATTGTACCAAAATAAGTCGCTAGAAATATAGGAAAGCATTCTTTTCGTCCTTTAGAGATAGAGGGAATCAGAAACGCATTTATATCGGGGTATCATTGCATCATGGACAAAATAAATAAACGCAAAAATGACAAATGATATAGATGATTCTAGAAAATAGATGGTGATTTGGAAGACGAAATACCCTCTAGCAGCATGTTTTTCTAATGGTGTTGTTTCTTATTTTACTATATTTTGTGCAATATAAAAGAAGTATTTAAAAACGGAAAAATGTTTATCTTCAAATTACGAAGAAAATATCAAATTTTACCATCCTTAATTCCTTACATTTTTAGCATGATGTATTTACGTATGTACTCCTGATTTGCAAGGGATTTTAATGGTGTATGTACATGTCTGATAGAAGTACATTGTTTTAAAACTGAATAATGGTGTACTTTATTTTGGTTTATAAAATATATACATTCCTCTTTTTATTCGTTTTAGAAGTCGAAATATTAAAGTAATAAGAATGCTTTCACGAATAATTATAGAGTTTATTAGGTTTGTGCATTTATTCATTGATGAATGTAACCAGTAAAAATATACTTGGCTGATTAGATGGCAGAAATAGTCCATATTTTCTACAGTCACTTTATCTCGGGTTTAGGAAATGATATACATTCATCTGTTTATTCTTTTTAGAAGTCGAAATATTAAAGTGATAAGAATACTTTCTCGAATAATCATAAGGTTTATTAAGTTTGTGCATTCTGTTATTGATGAATTAACCAATTAAAAATTACTTCTCTGATTAGATGGCAGAAACAGTCCATATTTTCAACAGTCAGGTCTTGCTTGTCAAATTAACTCAGATGCAACCATCGTGGCAAGAAAGGCTCTCATTTAGAATTCAAAACCAGGAGAAATACTTAGTAAAAATCTTATATTTTCATGTTAATTGTGGTAAGCAATAGAATAGCTCTTATTCCAAATGAGGGGGAGTGAACTAGGGCTATAAGAGTTTGATTGCATTATTTCAATATATTAATAGATATTATCTTCTAAAGTTATTATTACATGTTTAAAGACAATGACTTGTTAAAAGTGAAATTAGTTATTAGAAACCCAATGGGAAGAATTCCAAGGACATTAGATTTATACTGTATGGAGACAAACCATTACAAGTATGAGACATGAGTTCGAATCCATCCTCTACTGCATTTTGCAGAATCTAATTTTTTATCGTGTTTGTTTTGTTTTGTTCTTTTATATATACTCTTATCACTTTATTATACTCTATACTAAAACAAAAGAATTTTAAGAACAATAAATGTGTTATTTATTATAAGTTTGTTTTTTTTGGGGGGGGAGGTTAAATTTTAAGTAAAAAATACTTAAACTTTTAAAATATTTTCATACAAGTATTGTACAAACTATGAAAATATTAAGTTCCTAATAAAGGAATATACTTTTCTTAAAATTATGTACTGTTTACTGTAATATTTGATATTACCTATAATTAGGAATCATTTGTTATATTTGTGAAATGTGTTACAAACCAACAATAATTAAATTTAAAATAAAATAATTTGTACATACGAATAAAATATAAGTTGTAAAACATTGCTTATTGTTCATCATGTTCTATTAAATGACAATGTAGGTTAAAAATATAAAAGGCCTGTATTTTGATGTATATGAATATGATGACTAATAACAATTTTCAACATTATATTATATTCGAAGTATTTTCTCTGAAATATGGTAGTTGTATTTTATTTTTTGTCTTTAACATAAATAATCCTTTCTTAATTTCATATAAACTTATTTAATAAAGCATGGTTGTACTTCAACTTACGGGTGCGTCTTATACAAAAGAGAGACATTTTCTTGATCTGTAAAAAAGCCGATTGGTGAGAGAGACATCCCGTGAAAGTTCTCAAGAGAGTTCTGAGGAAATTGTCAGGATAAACAGTTTTAGATCATTTGTTTTATGGTTTGTTAAAACATTATTCATGAAACTGAAAGCAGTGGTATTAAAATTATAAAGATCTTCAGATTTTGCATTGAGAATATGTTGTTTGGTTGGTAGGTTGGAATTTCACGGCACTAAATTCGCGAGAGGAAACATGAGTCAAAAACAAGCACCTGGGAGATTTAACAGCTAGATTAAAGAAGGGAAAGAATGGGTCACTCGTTACAATTTCTGGTTCAGTTTTTAATATTGGAAAATAAGAAAGAACTTTCAATCTGAATAATTTGGACTTATTTCTGATATCTGGGAAAGTTAAGACTAAGATAACTAGAACCTGAAGGGGGACAATTTTGAAGAAATTTATGGACAACTATTGTAGATGCATTACATAAATATCCAAGTATTACATGCATTTTGAATTACTCATTTATTAATTATATTTGACAGTAACAGCTTCAAAATACTAAAATTTAAATAAAAATGATATACTTTGGAACTATTTATTTAGTGATCACTTGTTTCTTTTGGACAAAAAAAAATCAGTATTACACTAGCGAATCAGTACGGTGCTCAATTAAATAAACCTACAAATACAGAATAATTACATTTTCTCAAACTAATTATACATTTTTGTTTAAAAAACAGGATTCCAGTCTTACTAATAAAGAACACAGAGAATATTACAAATAAATTTATCTTTGATTTATTTTGAATATCCGGAAATGTTAAGATTAAGAAAACTAGAATGTAGTTGAGGAGAATTATGAAGAAATTTAGGGACAAAAATTTGAATATCCACTTCTTCCATGTATTTTGTATTCGTCATTTATTTAATACATTTGAAACTAACGGTATCAAAATTTTAACTTTAATATAAAAACTGTAATACTTTTGAACAGTTTAACAAATGATCATTCATTTCGGTTGGACAAAACAAAATCAATTTTTGCACTAGCAAATCAATATGATAATAATTAAATGTATGTGTAGATAGACAAGAATTATATTTTCTTAAATGAATTATTCATTTTTTGTTTAAAATAAATACTATATTCTAATCTTAAAAATTAAAAACACAGATATTATTACAAATTGTCCTTACTTTATTTATCCGTGATTTAATTTGGATATCCAGAAGTGTTATGATTTAGAAAACTAGAATGCAGTTGAGGAGATTTATGAAGAAATTTAGGGAGAAAAATTTGACCTGTATTACATGTGTATCCACATCTTGCATGTATTTTGTATTCATCATTTATTTAATATATTTGAAAGTAATCGTATCAGAATCACAGCGTTAATATAAAAACTGTTAAAAACAAAATACAAATAAAAACAAATAAAAACAAAATTTGCACTAGGGATTGAATAAATAAATATGTAGATACACAATAATTATATTTTAACCTATTCCATTTTTGTTTGAAAAATTATAGATTCTAATCTTAAAAATACAAAAAAAACACAGGGAATATTACAAATGAAGTCATACTTTATTTATTTATTCCTGATTTATTTTTGATATCTGGAAATATTAACTTTAAAAAAACCCGAAAGTAGTTGAGGAAAATAATGAAGAAATTTTGGGACAAAATTTTGTATATACACATCTTTCATGCATTTTGTATTCGTCATTTATTTAATATATTTGAGAGGAACTGTATCAGATATACAATTGTAATATAAAAAATGTAATAATTTGGAACAGTTTAACAAATGATCACTGGTTTCTATCTGATAAAAAAAATTAAAGTTTGCACGAGAGAATCTCTACTTTGGTCAATTAAACCAAGTTTGAGATAACAAATAATTATATTTTCCTGAACTCTCAATAAATTTTTGGTTGCACAAAAGTACAACATTCTAGGCCAAAAAATAAAAAAAAAACACAGATAATATTATAAATAAAGTTAAGTGTCTTCTACATTATGGTATCACAATGAGCAGGCAAAATATGAAGGTAATATGATTTTTCCTTCTAGCAACAAAAAAGGGTATCAGAAACACATTTGTATCACGCTATCGTCTCTTAGAGAAAATAATGAAACTCTGAAACTGACAAATATTATCGACGAGTGTTGAAAGTATCAGATGATTTTTTCTTTCAACGTTTTATGTTTTGCCAGAAGAAATATATTCTTGCATCTGCAGTTCTTTTTAATATTTTGTTTTTCAATTTCTTCAAAACCCTTTATTATAAGAATTTAAATCTGCATAACTATTGAAAATCAATAATTACAATATTGTAAAATAACATTAGGAACACGGATGTATATGCGGATATTTGAAGATATTTTCTCCTAGTGGTATAACAGGTTGAGTACAATAAGCGAAATAATACTAACCATTTATTTCTCAGTTTCTTAATTTTGCCAAAAACTTTTTTTTAATAAATATATATTTTTAAAATTCCCTTAATGGTTGTTGGTACTCCACTATGCTAAACAGATAAACATTGAAATTTTATAATATATATATATATATATATATATATATATATACATATATATAAATACATATATATATACATACACACATATATATATATAAATACATATATATATATATATATATATATATATATATATATATATATATATATATATATATATATATATATATATATATATATATATAATATATATATATATATATATATATATATATATTATATATATATATATATATATATATATATATATATATATATATATATATATATATATATATATATATATATATATATATATATATATATATATATATATAATATATATATATATATATATATATATATATATATATATTATATATATATATATATATATATATATATATATATATATATATATATATATATGTAAAAATTTAAAACTTTAGATTTAAACTGCTAATTTGTATATATAATAAACCACGAAATCCGCGATTTCGTCATCTTATTTGTAGTCTCTTGGCGTTAAAATCTTTTGTCTTAGAAAACTCTCCTTCGTATTGGTGATATTAACTAACCATCCTACTTTGCTTATTAAAAACATTACTTTTTAACGGCTAGGGCGTCCCCAAAGTTATAAAACGCCGCAAGGCCATTTTTTGATTAATTTTGCTATTGAATGTTGCTAAATAAAGATGCTGCTAAAGTTATCTTCATAAAACCTATTCTTTCAGAAGAGTACTACTCCCCTTCGACCACGTTACATCTCTGAAGTATGTTTCATATATATATATATATATATATATATATATATATATATATATATATATATATATATATATATATAAATATATATATATTTATATATATATATATATATATATATATATATATATATATATATATATATATACATTAAAGTATAAATACATATATATGTAAATTATATTATATATATAATATATATACTATATATAAATGGAATACATACATATATACATATATATGAATATCTATATATAAGCAGGAAAATTTGTATGCGAAGTTGCCAATTTTCCAGAACTTGAAGGGGAGAACAAAATAAATTTGCCAAATGTTGAAATTTAAGGATAAAAGAACTTACAATTTTTATGAAATACCATTTTCATTAATTGGGTTATTTTTAGGTTAAAATATCATTATATGTATATATGTATATATTTATATATAAAAATCTTATGTCCGTGTGTTTGTAATAGAACTCTTTAACGGCTAGATTGATTTTCATGATTTTTTGTGTATGTAATTCATATATATATAAGAACTGTTATTATATATATATATTGATATATAGAAAATATATTTTTTTCAGATAAAAATGAATTGTATATATATATTTATAATGCCTCTTGAAATCCTTCACTGATAGCGTATCTGTGGTGCAGTGGTCAGCTCAACGGTATCCAGTACGAAAAGCGGAAGGATATATAAAGGTGATATTGGAATATATATACTAATCTTATTAAGTTTGTAATCACTGTACGCATTGTGGAGTTAAGAATTTTTTTAAAGTTTTTATACCTTAATTTTTCATCAAAACGGTCCAATTTATAATTTATTTAAAAGCATTGTTTCAAAATACTTTTTTTTTACTTTTATTTGTAACAGGGTAACATCCAAATGTGTTTAATATCGCCTAGAATTTTACAGAAAGAGCATCATGCACACGCACATACATCTTTATATGCGTGTGTTTGTAATACAACTCCTCCTGAAAGACTTTACTCATTTTGATGAAATTTTGCGTGTGTAATTAAGTTGATTCGAGAATGGTGTAGATACCCAATTTGATCCGATAAAAAATTCTTGTTTTATTAAAAATCCAGATTTGAGCACGTATTGAGATTATTAAAATACCGCTTGAAATTACTACCAACGTATCAGTGAAGCAGCGGTCAGCGTAACGGGCTTCAGTACTAGAAGTGGCAGAAATGAATCCCCATACAGACGATGTTGGAATTTTAATTTAATCCAAATACGTGTGTTGACTTTACGTGGGGGTGGAAGCCCCCAAGGACACACCTCCTTTAGGTGTGTACGGGGTCACCATCCCGGGGTACCTGAATGATCTTTCTTCCTGGTAGTCCTGGGCTTACCTCTGTAGAGTTTGCTCCTTACTGAGCTGGACCACATTAAACTCGGACCATGACGGGCCTCTCGTGGGTCAGCGGTAGCTTGGTAGCCATTTATGGGTCACTGTTGCGACATGATCATCAGGAGTTGCTGCTATATAGCTCCGGCCGGGTCAGCGTAAAACACACTTACGTGGGGGTGGCGTCAAATATTTTTAAAATATTTTTCCTTTTTTTTCCATGAAAACAGTCCAATTTTATTAATTAAACATTATAAATTCAATAAATAAAATTAGAAAAGTTGTATTCTCTTATTAGTACTCTTAGAAATATTCATTACCGTGTATTTCTGAAACATCAAACACGCTGTTGTGTTTTCCTACTAGTATGAGATTTCAAACTGAAAAAAAAGTAAAACAGAAAAGAAAAAGAGGCTATTACTCTAAGGTATGGAAATGATTCGAAGAAAGTGTGAGAAATTGCTTTTCTCTTCGTTCATACAGGAAATCAGAAACACATTTGAATTTGGTTTTTGAAGAAAACACAGAAATGCCTTAAAATGAGAAATAGTATGAAAATTGTAAAATATAGATGACATGAAGTATTTTAAAAAGTGAAATATTTTCATGTATCAGCATCTGTTTATTCCGTATCAGCATCTGTCTCGTATTTATTGTTTCTTATTTACATTCGAATACAAAGTATAAATACTTAATGAGGCGTAAACATTATATATACTGTAGGTCCATAACTCGTGTTATATTTAACAATACCATCATGCAAAAGCATAAGAAATTTAAATAATATAAGGTTCTTTCTCGATATATTGAATTAATTATTACTGCACCTATAATTAATAGTAATTATTTTTAAAATAATGTTAAAATAAATTTGTAATACTCTTGTATATTTTTATAAATACTAAATAGTTTCTGGAGCATTCATAGGTAAATTACTGTTCACTGGAATTAATCTTAAGAATTCAGTATAACATAGTTATAAAAACTTTACTGAGAACGAACGAGATTTCAGACTGGAGAATGAAAAGGTATAAAATTATTGGAATGAAAGAATAATATTATATATAAATATTGGACCTAAACGTTATGCTAATAATAATAAATTAGTAATTTTTTATTCTTGTAAATAATCTTAGAAATATCCATTATCGTGCATTTATGAAACATTCCACACTCTGTTCTATTTACCCACTAATATGAGATTTTAAACTGAAAAAAAAGAAAAACACAAAGAGGCTATTACTCTAAGGTATGGAAATGATTTGAAGAAAGTATGAGGAACTGCTTTTCTCTTCGTTCATAGAGGAAATCAGAAACGCATTTGTATTTGGCTTTTGAAGAAAATGCAGAAATACCTGAAGTAAGAAATAGTTTATGAAGATTCTAAAATATAGATGACATGAAGTATTTTAAAAAGTGAAATATTTTCATGTATCAGCATCTGTTTATGTTACCTTTATTTATTGTTTCTTATTTAGATTCGAATACAAAGTATAAATACTTAATGAGGACGTAAACATTATATATACTAAGTCCATAACTCGTCTTAAATTTAACAATACCATCACTCAAAAGCATAAGAAAGTTAAATAATATAAGGTTCTTTCTCGACATATTGGATTAATTATTACTGCACCTATATCCCTATTAAATCGAGTAATTGTTTTTGATATAATGTTAAAATAAATTTGTAATACTCTTGTACATTTTAATAAATGCTCATTTGTTTCTGGAAGATTCATACGTAAATAACTGTTCACTGGAATTAATCTTAAGAATTCAGTATAACATAGTTATAAAAACTTTACCAAGAAACAACGAGATTTCAGACTGAAGAATGAAAAGGTATAAAATTATTCGAATGAAAAATAAAATATCATATATAAATATTGGCTTAAATGTTATGCTAATAAAATAAATTAGTAATTTTATTATCTTGTAAATAATCTTAGAAATATGCATTATCGTTCAATTCTAGAACATTCCACACGCTGTGTATTTTCCCATTAGTATGAGATTTTTAAACTGAAAAAAAAAAGTAAAACAGAAAAAGAAAGAGGCTATTACTCTAAGGTATGAAAATGATACGAAGAAAGTGTGAGGAATTGCTTTTCTCTTCGTTCATAGAGGAAATTAGAAACTCACATTTGTATTTGGCTTTTGAAGAAAATGCAGAAATGCCTAAAAGGAGAAATAGTATGAATATTGTAAAATATCGATGACATGAAGTATTTTAAAAAGTAAAATAGTTTCATGTATCAGCATCTGTTTACGATGTTACATTTATTTATTGTTTCTTATTTACATTTCGAATACAAAGTATAAATACTTAATGAGACGTAAACATTATATATACTGTAGGTCCATAACTCGTGTTATATTTAACAATACCATCCCGCAAAAGTACAAGAATGTTAAATAATATAACGTTCTTTCTCGAAATATTGAATTAATTATTACTTTAGCTATAATCAATAGTAAATAGTAATCAATAGTAAAGCCAGTAATTGTGTTTGAAACAATGTTAAAATATATTTGTAATACTCTTGTATATTTTAATAAATACTCAATAGTTTCTGGAGCATTCATAGGTAAATCACTGTTCACTGGAATTTATCTTAAGAATTGAGTACAACATAGTTGTAAAATTTTTACCAAGAAACAACGAGATTTAAGACTAAAAAATGAAAAGGTATAAAATTATTGGAATGAAAGACTAATATCATATTTAAATATTGGACCTAAATGATATGCTAATAAAGTTAAATTAGTAAATTTTTATTTTCTAGTAAATAGTCTTAGAAATATCCATTATCGTTCAGTTCTAGAACATTCCACACGCTGGTGTATTTTCCCATTATTATGAGATTTCAAACTAAAAAAAAGTAAAACAGAAAAAGAAAAAGAGGATATTATCCTAAGCTATGAAAATGATTCGAAGAAAGTGTGAGGAATTGCTTTTCTATTCATTCATAGAGGAAATCAGAAACACATTTGTATTTGGCTTTTGGAGAAAATGCAGAAATACATAAAATGAGAAATAATACGAAGATTTTAAAATATAGATGACATGAAGTATTTTAAAAAGTAAAATATTTTCATGTATCAGTATCTATTTTTTATGTTACCCTTATTTATTGTTTCTTATTTATATTCTAATACAAAGCATAAATACTTAACGTGTCGTAAACATTATATATACTGTAGGTCCATAACTCGTCTAAAATTTAACAATGGTATTACACAAAACCATAAGAAAGTTAAATAATACAAGGTTCTTTCTCGACATATTTAATTAATCATTACAGCATCTTTAATCAATAGAAAAGCCAGAGTATTTGTTATAATGTTAAAATAAATTTTAATACTCTTATATCTCCTATAATAATAGCTTAAAATACCTGACCGTCTGTCCTCGAATATTTGAAGCGGTTGGACCTGGAATGGATAGAAGCATCCATATTGGGTACTTTATGAGTTAGGGTTAGCAACGTCCTTAATCCACCACTGCCTATCTTTACTAGCATTTAATTCCATTATTTCAAGTCCTATTTCTCCGGTTAACAGCAGGTGATTAAATTTATCAATTTCTAATATTATAAACATAAAAAAATATCATTTTCCATAGCATTATGACGTCATTCCTTCAACCATCTCATTTTATCATTTCTTATTTTAAATTGCTTAAATATTGTGTGCATCATTTTTATCACTGAATTTAGGTATTACGTAAATAATTTTCTTTTATATTTGGCTTAAATAATAGATTAGGTACATATGTGATAATTTCAAATTTAATCATCGATTACTTTTTGTTGCAATGAAACTTTTATCACTGGTATTAACAACAAATTCTATTTATCTCATGGGTGTAGTAGAAATGATAGTTTCTTCTTTTAATTACTGTAGGGGGGGGGCAACGTCTCTCGCGGCCACGAGTTTCAAGACGTAAGTGCCTCCTGGGTAGTGCTAAATGAGAGATAACTTCAGGGGTATAAGACAACCTCAGGTGTATACCTCCTTTAGGTATACACGGGTATCACGAGCCCGGGGTTCTCCTGAGTGATCTTTATTCTTCGTCTTCCCTGGTAATCTCGAACTTGCCTCTGTAGAGCTTGTTCCTTACTGGGGTCGACCACATTAATCCTCGAGCCAAGACGGAACCTCGCGTAGGTCAGCAGCAGCTCTGTAGCTGTTGTGTTTGCGTTCGTGGCGACTGGTTTTCAGTAATAGCTGCTGTATGGGCGAAAAGCCTGGGTTAGCTGAGGAATTACCTTTAACCCATCCACCGACCACCCTACCCACCTTTTTCCCTTTCAAAACAGTCACCCTTTTCGTAAATTCCAGACGGAACTTACCGTACCATACTAGAGTTGCCGGTTTAAAAGTTATCAGGCTACTTATAAGTTATTTTCCCTGCATGGTAAAGGAGTTCCGTTACGCAAAATTAGTTTCTTTCATTTATTATCGCTTTGCAATATTTTTTTTCCTCAAAAGTGTGTTATACGAGTGCGAACGAGAAGGGGTCGACAGGTCCGTTTTCGAACAGGAATTTGCTGTCGATCCCCCGTCGACGCGTCCGTTCAGTGGGTTAATTACTGTAGAAAATAATTGGAAAGAACTTAAGGATAATTACGACGTAGCTAAGAAAACTTTCAATTGTCTTTGAATTATCTATATGAATTCGACATGATTCTAAACTGTGTTCACAGTATCAGGAGTGTTCACAGTATCTTTAGAGGAGTATGAAAAGAAACAAATTTTTAGCGTGTACCAGATAATTCTCAACCGAAAAACAAACCATTTTTTACAAGCCCCATAGAGTACTTTACGATTCTGGAAAATAAAAAAAAATTACTGGTCCGTAATACCACAGGTGTTCACTGGAATTAATCTTAAGAATTCAGAATAACACAGTTATGAAAACTTTACCAAGACACAACGATAGTTCACACTCAAGAAGGAAAAGCAATGTAACTGTTGGAATGAAAGAATACTATCAAATTTAAACATAGAGCTATCGAAGTATTTAAGGTTGAATATCCTCTCGTTACATTTATCATTTATTATACCTTTATTTAATATTATGACTAGTGCAAGATTTAAATCCCAAATGTTTAAATAATAATTTAGTACTTTGCAATGTTTTTATAAATGATTCCTATTTTCACAAAAAAATGAGATTTCAGGAATCATTCAAGAAGATTCATAAGCAATAAAAATCAAAATCTTAAGGTTTCTCTAACATTCCATAAGTTTTTGTCTACAGAACAACACAAGAATACAAACTGAAAATGAGAAACATAGATAAAAACACAAAAGATGAATCTTTTACATCATGTTACCTACATGTGCCTCGGGAAATATCAGCGAGAAATTCTTCTTGCAGAGATAAAAGGTATCAGAAGCATATTTGTATTCAACGATCTTTACTTAGGATAAAAAATTAATCTCAAAATTGGCAAATACTATTGATTATTGTTGAAAATATGAGATGATTCTTAATTTCAGTACCTGTTAGAGAAAATGGAAAAAGTTCTAAACAGATAAATGGTATTAATAATTTTAGAAAATAGCGAGTGATTTGTTTATTTTGACAGATGACTAATTTACAAAAATCAGCATGTATTTTTAATACTGTTGTTTTTTTAAATCATTAAAATCATTTGATAATATTAGAATATTATCAAAAATAAATATAGAGCTATCGAAATATTTAAGGATGAATATAGTTAGAGTATTTGTTAGAGCATTTGTGAGAGTATTTGTCATGTTTAAGGCCTATATTGAATATTACGGTTAGTGCTTTATATTTAACTTCCAAATGTTAAAATAATAATTTAGCACTTTACAATGTTTTTATAAATGAGTGCTAGTTTTCACAAAAGAAAATTTAGATTTCGTGAATCATTCAAGACGATTCGTATGCATAAAAAATCAAAAACTGCTGCTTTCTCTAACATTTCATAAGTTTGTGTATACAGTGCAAAACAAGAATACAAACTGAACATGAAAAACAGAGATAAAAAAAACACAAATGATGACTCTTTCACATCACGTTACCTACATGAGCCTCGGGAAATATCAGCAAGAAATTATTTCTCTTCTTGCAGAGATAAAAGGTATCAGAAGCACATTTGTATTCAACCATCTTTTGTTCGGATAAAAAAGTAACCTCAAAATGGACAAATATTATCGATCATTGTTTAAAATATGAGAAGGTTCTTAATTTCAGTACTTGCTACGGAAAATGAAAAACATTCTAAAGTGATAAATGATATTAATAATTGTAGAAAATAAAGAGTGATTTTTTTATTTTTCAGATGAATAATTTACAAAAATCAGCATGTATTTATAATACTCTTGTTTTTTTTTATTTATAGAAAATTATTTTAAATAAAATGTTGTTATAATTGTTGAAAATTATCAAAACACTTACTTCAAAATATAACTTACCCATCAGAGAAAGTTTAAAACCTTCTAAAGTGATAAATGATATTAATTATTTTAGAAAATAATGAGTGATTTGTTACATTTTGACAGATGAATATTTACAAAAATCAGCATGCTTGTTTTAATTTTTTTTTTATTTTATAGAAAAAATTATTTAAAATAAAATGTTCTTTTAACTGTTGCAAATCATCAAAACACTTACTTCAAAATATACCTTACCTGTTAGAGAAAGTGAAAAACCTTGTAAAGTAATAAATGGTATTAATAATTTTAGAAAATAATGAGTGATTTGTTTATTTTGACAGATGAAATAATTTACAAAAATCAGCATGTATTTTTAATACTGTTGTTTTTTTATTTATAGAAAATTATTTTTAAAATAAAATATTATAAACTGTTGCAAAATCATCAAAACACTTACTTCAAAATATACCTTACCCATAGAGAAAAGTATAAAAACTTCTAAAGTGATAAATGGTATTAATAATTTTAGAAAATAGCGAGTGATTTGTTTATTTTGACAGATGAATAATTTAAAAAATCAGCATGTATTTTTATATTGTTGTTTTTTTTAATTATAGAAAATTATTTTAAATAAAATGTTGTTATAATTGTTGAAAATTATCAAAACACTTACTTCAAAATATAACTTACCCATCAGAGAAAGTTTAAAACCTTCTAAAGTGATAAATGATATTAATTATTTTAGAAAATCAGCGAAGTGATTTGTTTCTTTTGACAGATGAAAAATTTACAAAAAAATCAGCATGTATTATTTAGTATGGTGTTGTTTTTTTATTTATAGAAAATTATTTATAATAAAATATCTTATAACTGTTTAAAATCATCAAAACACTTATTTCACAATATACCTTACCTATTAGAGAAATGAAAAATCTTCTAAAGTGATAAATGGTATTAATAATTTTAGAAAAAAGTGATTTGTTCATTTTGACACATGAATATTTTACAAAAATCATCATGTATATTTAATACTGTTTTTTTTTTTTTGTAGAATATTATTTAAAATAAAATGTTATTTTAACTGTTGCAAATCATCAAAACACTTACTTCAAAATATACCTTACCTGTTAGAGAAAGTGGAAAACCTTCTAAAGTGATAAATGGTATTAATAATTTTAGAAAATAGCGAGTGATTTGTTTATTTTGACAGATGAATAATTTACAAAAATCAGCATGTATTTTTAAAACTGATGAATTTTTTAGTTATAGAAAATTATTTAAAATACAATGTTCTTATAACTGTTGCAAATCAACAAAATAATTACTTTAAAATATACTTTATTTATTAGAGAATGTATAAAAACATTCTAAAGTGATAAATGATATTAATAATTGTAGAAAATAAAGAGTGATTTTTTTATTTTTCAGATGAATAATTTACAAAAATCAGCATGTATTTATAATACTCTTGTTTTTTTTTATTTATAGAAAATTATTTTAAATAAAATGTTGTTATAATTGTTGAAAATTATCAAAACACTTACTTCAAAATATAACTTACCCATCAGAGAAAGTTTAAAACCTTCTAAAGTGATAAATGATATTAATTATTTTAGAAAATAGCAAATGCTTTGTTCATTTTGACACATGAATATTTTACAAAAATCATCATGTATATTTAATACTGTTTTTTTTTTTTGTAGAATATTATTTAAAATAAAATGTTATTTTAACTGTTGCAAATCATCAAAACACTTACTTCAAAATATACCTTACCTGTTAGAGAAAGTATAAAACCTTCTAAAGTGATAAATGGTATTAATAATTTTAGAAAATAGCGAATTGATTTGTTTATTTTGACAGATGATAATTTACAAAAATCAGCATGTATTGTTAATACTGTTTTTTTTTTTTGTAGAATATTATTTAAAATAAAATGTTATTTTAACTGTTGCAAATCATCAAAACACTTACTTCAAAATATACCTTACCTGTTAGAGAAAGTGAAAAACCTTCTAAAGTGATAAATGGTATTAATAATTTTAGAAAATAATGAGTGATTTGTTTATTTTGGCACATAAATAATATACAAAAATCTGCATGTATTTTTAATACTGTTGTTTTTTTTTGTAGAATATTATTTAAAATAAAATGTTCTTTTAACTGTTGCAAATCATCAAAACACTTACTTCAAAATATACCTTACCTGTTAGAGGAAAGTTTAAAACCTTCTAAAGTGATAAATGATATTAATTATTTTAGAAAATAGCAAATGCTTTGTTCATTTTGACACATGAATATTTTACAAAAATCATCATGTATATTTAATACTGTTTTTTTTTTTTGTAGAATATTATTTAAAATAAAATGTTATTTTAACTGTTGCAAATCATCAAAACACTTACTTCAAAATATACCTTACCTGTTAGAGAAAGTGGAAAACCTTCTAAAGTGATAAATGGTATTAATAATTTTAGAAAATAATGAGTGATTTGTTTATTTTGGCACATAAATAATATACAAATATCTGCATGTATTTTTAATACTGTTGTATTTCTATTTATAGAAAATTATTTAAAATAAAATGTTTTTATAACTGTTGCAAAACATAAAAATCCTTGCTTGAAAATATACGTTACCTGTTAGATGAAATATAAAGCCATCTAAAGAGATAAATGGTATTTATACTTTTAGAAAATAGCGAATGAAATATTTATTTTGACAAATGAATAATTTACAAAAATCAGCATGTATTTTTAAAACTGATGAATTTTTTAGTTATAGAAAATTATTTAAAATACAATGTTCTTATAACTGTTGAAAATCAACAAAATACTTACTTTAAAATATACTTTATTTATTAGAGAATGTATAAAACCTTTTAAAGCGATAAATGGTATTAATAATTTTAGGAACCATCTAGTGATTTTGTTTATTTTTACAGATGAATAATTTACAAAAATCAGCATGTATTTTTAATACTGTTGTATTTTTATTTATAAAAAATTATTTAAAATAAAATAACTGTTTCAAATCATCAAAACACTTACTTGAAAATATACCTTACCTGTTAGAGGAAGTGAAAAAACTTCTAAAGTGATAAACGATATTAATAATTTTTATAAACATGGATTGATTTGTTTATTTTGACAGATGAATAATTTACAAAATTCAGCATGTATTTTAAGCTGTTGTTTTTTTTCTTTATAGAAAATTATTTAAAATAAAATGTACTTATAACTATTCCAAAATCATCAAAACACTTATTTTAAAATATACCTTAACATATTAAAGAAATTATAAAACCTTCTAAATTGATAAATGGTATTAATAATTTTAGAAAAGAGCGAGTGATTTTTTATATTTTGATATATGATTAATTTACAAAAATCAGCATGTGATTTTAATACTGCTTTTTCATTATATCAAACTATTTAAAATAAAATGTTCTTATAAATATTCAAAATCATCAAAACACTTACTACAAAATTAAAAAATCATATATAGAAACATAAACCTATACAACAATTTTATGATTTCAATACCTGCATAATTTCCTGCATGTCTACTATTCATTATTACTTTAAAAATAAATTTCAAACTAAAAAATAAAAGTTTTGATGCAAATATTTTGATTAATGATCACTGAATCTCCTACGGAAATGAATAAATAAAACTTGTTTCAATAGTTAAGAAATTTTTCTTCTAACAAAACCCGAAAATGTCCAAAACTCTGTATTTCTAAAGCATAAGATTATGTTTACATAATAAAACGCGATATATATTTGATAAAAAGAATAGTGAGAGAAACACCTAACAAAGAATATATTTCATTGTGATAGCAGAATGAGAGCAATCATTTAAAAATGCTGAGAAAAATAGAACTTATTTGTATAAGATTTACATGTATTGGTGTAAAGAAATCCCAAACCTGTCCAATATTATTCTTTCTTTGTACAAGTTCAGAGGAAAATTAAAAAAAAATACAAAAGTTTGCTGGTGTTCTAGTGCATGTCAATATCTCATTTAGACTCGCTGTTATATGTAGATTTTTCTTTACCTAAAATCGTATAATATAAATAATTTGTTTATGAAAAATCTATTTAAATTTGTAAATAAATAAAACTCTATTATAAAAGAAGAATACAAGAAGGTGAACATACTAAACCGTTTATTTATTAAAATTCATATTTGTTTTTGAAAATTAATATTTGTTGTTTAGGAGAAAATAATTTTTTATTAAGGAAAATAACAATTCCAGATTTTTAACATAAATATAAAATTGTTTTTACTTTGAAGCATTTTTATTGAATGTGTACTTGTTTTTGTTTAAAAACGAATTTGTATTATCTTGTAAGGAAAGCTGGAAATATAATGAATCATGCATTTATGAAATTTCTTATTAGATTTTACTTTACAGTAAAACGAGGCTTCAAATTGAGAAAGGAAATATAGAGGCTGAAACTAAAGAAAAGAGTTTACATTATCGCACCAAAATGAGCCGTTGGATGTAACAGGTATAAATGATTTTCACTGGCGGTGTTGGAGGGAAATCAGAAACACATTTGTTTGAGGACATCTTTTGTTGAAGAAAGAAAATAAATCAAAAACCTTACAAATCTTATCGGAGACTGTGAGAAATAGATAACGATATAGTCTTTTAGCATGAAGTATTATTCAGAGAAAGTGTGTTTCCGGACAGGCATTTCGTTTTAATACTTACGTTTTTCTTAATTTTCCATATTTTTACTTATATTAAATTTTAGTACATGTGACACTTCTATGAATTCTACGCATGTATGAAAGCAATACAATAAAACGGCAAAGACGTATTGCAAAAGTGAATTTACAGATGTTTGTACTAGGCAATAGAACCTCAGACTTATTAATGGCAGGGAAAATAAACCAGTGTAATCTAGAGACTTTCATCAATAAACCCTTAATTTTCGTTCCCATCTAAATAAAAGGGTGAAGTTTTGTCCTCTATATCCCGTGCCTGTGATATTTTCGTACTTCAGTGATCTAAAGTTACTCTCTAAAAATATTACGGATGAAGGAGATGGAGGGAGGCGGAGATGGGGGAAATCAGAAACA
>CM063511.1:99535070-99575070 GCA_032207245.1 Pardosa pseudoannulata | reverse complement strand
GACACATATATTTAAACTGTTAATAGATAAAGACAGCCCATTTTACAAGGAAAACGTTAAATAGAAAATTTACATCAATTGCAAAAATAATATTAAGAAATTTAAAGTCGAATACTGTTTGATTAAAACATTTTGAGACTAAAATAGATTTTAAGGAATTAGAATTAAGGAAGTTTTATAATTATGAAATTATTTTAATATCTATATATATATATATATATATATATATATATATATATATATATATATATATATATATATATATATATATATATATATATATATATATATATATATATATATATATATATATATATATATATATATATATATATATATATATATATATATATATATATTATAGATATAAATATTTAATATATATATATATATATAATTATATATATACATACATATATATATATATATAATATATATATATATAATATATATATATATATATATATGTGTGTGTTGTGTGTGTGTGTGTGTGTGTGTAATATCAAACTATTACATTTAAAATATGAAAATTAAATAGCAGACATAAATAGCAAGATAGATAAATGAGTAACAATAGTTTCAATTCTACTGTAACCACTAAGTTATCATTAAGTCGATTATGTAATAGAAAAAATATTTTATTCAAGGTCTCTAAATAAATATTTTTATTCTCAAATTATTTAGATAAAATTCTCTTTCGTAATTGTTGTATGGCATTAGAAAATGAAAATGGTTTTTTTTCTATTTACTCCGAAACATTAGATGCAGGATTTTCAATATGTACAGAACAATGCAATAAACGACTACCGAATAGGAAAATGTGAATCATATCTTTATAAGAAAACGAAAAAGACATCAAAAACATTTGTTAGCAATTTCGCAGCAAGTATTTGTATGTAAATATTCAATGCATCTCGGCATCTGTGTATCTATCAGAGAAGATGACTCTACAGCACAGAATCTTTTCTAACAGAAAAATTGTTTTATGGCCTTCCAAGCTTTAGGATTGTATTTGATATCGATATATTTCGTTTTTTCAGAAAATCAAATCGGATACAATTTATCTTGCTCACAGATGTTTCAGTCAGTTGCTTGAACGAAATATAAAGACGGCTGAAAAGCATTGACAAACATTCTAAGAATTTTTAAAGTTGTTTTTAAGCTATAAAACCTGTCATAGTTTCAGATTTGTATTAAATCGTCTAGATTTTCTACCGACCTAAATTTTTAGGGATATATAAATTGTAGAAAATATATTGTAAAGTACATTGCAATAGATAGGTGACTATGTTGGTGAAGTATAACAGTTGTAATGTATATCTAAATAGTTTCTAGAATTTATAGAATAATTTTATAATTCAAACTGATGATTTCTTTATAAAAATAAGATTAACACTCATTCTCGGTATATAATATGCATGTCTTAGTGTATAAAATATGAAGAATAAGATAGTTTTCAATGTTTTATAAGAAGTTAATTTAAATCTAGATATTCAAATTTATATGCTTTCTAAATTATAGATAGCAATGCTTTTAACTTTTCGTTTAGGTATAATATTAACTTTTAAATACTAGTTGTTTCTTATATGCTACTTTTTCAGCAGAATACAAAATACTGTTTTACTAAAAAATATTAATAAAATATGCACTAATAAAATTTCTATCGGAGATTTCCTTAAAATTTAGAGATTTAGAAAGTTAGAGATTCCTTAAAATTAAGATAATCATATATTATTTTTCGTTTCTTTTATTAATTATAACGATAAAATTTAAGTCTGAAATATTATTATAAATTATTTCAATTATTTAAGCAAATTTTATGAATACAATATACATTATAAGCAAGATATCTTATATGTTACTTTTTCAGAAGAATGCAAAATACTGTTTTATAAAAAATATTAATGAAATATGGACTATAAAATTTCTATCATAGTTTTCCTTAAAATTTAGAGATTCTTTAAAAAGTTAGATTCCTTAAAATTAAGATAATCATATATTATTTTTCGTTTCTTTTATTAATTATAACGATAAAATTTAAGTCTGAAATATTATTATAAATTATTTCAATTATTTAAGCAAATTTTATGAATACAATATACATTATAAGCAAGATATCTTATATGTTACTTTTTCAGAAGAATGCAAAATACTGTTTTATAAAAAATATTAATGAAATATGGACTATAAAATTTCTATCATAGTTTTCCTTAAAATTTAGAGATTTAGAAAGTTAGCGATTCCTTAAAAGTAAGATAATTATGCATTATAACGATAACATTTATATCTGAAATATTATGATAAATTATTTCAATTATTTAAGCAAAATTTATGAATACAATATTATTATAAATAACGTACCTTATATTGTATTTTACCAATACTATAAATCACGTGAACACAGTATAGGCTAAGAAAAATATTAATAATCCTATCCATTCTGAAATTGTAGTATCCAATTAAATTATTTCATCCAATAATTCTTTTCGAAATGTTGAAATATGTGAAATCGGATTCCACTATTTGTTCTAGTACTTATACTTAACAAAGTTACTGCTCTTCCCTTTGTAATGAAAAGCTCATTTCATATACAAAGTTTTATAGAACCTTACTGATCATTTAATGTATGGAAACGAAATGAAATTTGTTTTGTGTGTCACTTGAAATATTGTTCTAGAACAAGCGAAAAAATAATATGTCCGATAGGGAAATTTAAATTCATTCATGGAACATCATAAGCCAAAGATTACGCAATTTCTGTTAGACCCTCTTATCAATAACTCACCAATAAAAATATAAACATTAAACATAGCTCATAATAGCTCATAAATAAAGCTCTAAATATTTCAAATTCGTTAAGATCAATTTCAAAAGCATTAAGCTCTTCTTTATTCCTGAACTCTTATTAAATTTTGTTAAACATATTGGAGTGGTTTGGTTTGGAGTGCTACGGTCTACTGCTCCGCAAGACGATGGCTAATGAGACTGGAACCTAAAATTT
The DNA here is from genome assembly GCA_032207245.1 of Pardosa pseudoannulata. Classification (NCBI taxonomy): domain Eukaryota; kingdom Metazoa; phylum Arthropoda; class Arachnida; order Araneae; family Lycosidae; genus Pardosa; species Pardosa pseudoannulata. The sequence goes on along the minus strand of CM063511.1, from coordinate 99,572,069 downwards.
AAAGCCAATTCCAAACGGTCACGAACATCCATGCCCCAGTGGGATTCGAACCCACGAACTCCGGTACCGATGGCCAGCACCCTAACCCATCAGACATCGTTCGGCGTTAAACATATTGGGAGAACATTGAATAAATATTATCTCTGTAATACATTTTAGTCATTATTAGAATCCTTGAAGTTTATAAGACAAATTAATTAAATGATATTTAGTACTTATCGCTGTGGAAAATATTTTATAACAGCGCCCTTTTCATTCCGTAAAATTAAATTGTTCGGAATTGAATTTTTCTTGGATTATTAATAAAGATCTAACTTTGTAAAAATAATATTATTGTTGTAAAATTGTTATATAAAGCAATATGTTTATTAAAAAGCATAAATGAAGTACACTAAAAGAACCCGCAAACATTTCAAATGTACAAATTAAAAACTAATTTTTATACCGCACAAAAAATAATTATATTTTCATTATTTGAACCTCTTTTATATTAATGCGAGTAATTTTACACAAATATAATAGAATTTTTTTTCAATTTCTAATTGCTTAACAATATTTAGATTATTTAAATTTTAAAATATAGCATAGGTAATTTTCATCTTTTAGGTTCATAGAATAAAACGTATATTATAAGTTAATTTCATATAAAAATTTAATTTCTAATATGTATACAATTTAAAAGTGACCTGGTAAGAATATTTCCTTATTTTTCCTCTACATTTTAAGTGTTATTTTGAATATATACTTCATGAAATAACAAAACTAAATAAACTTATAAACTTTCAAAAATTGAATTTATTAAAAACTTAATAAAAAATTTATTCTGAAAGGAACATTTTTTAATTCGAAATAAGTCTGTAATTATGTATAGATTTTAAGTCTCAAAATGTATTTTCCTTCCTTAAATAAAAGCTTTACTATTAGCTTTATAAGTTTGCAAATTTGAAAGATGAAATAGTATTAAGAAAATAAAATAATTAAAATAATCATTAGGAAACTACAATACACATTTTACAATACATTTTTTCGAAGCGGCAGGAATCTAAATATATTTCTCTTAATGAACCTTCATGTTCACTACAACAGAACTCGAAGGATACATAAAATATATATCACTAATTAAAGAATTTAATAATATATATCACTAATTAGAGAATTTGAAAGTCCCAACGTTCTAGGGAAAAACTTAGTCATATTTAAAAATAGAAAGCTCTTTAATTAAACTTAAATTCATATTAAAAATAGCTTAAATTAATGATATATTTCATACAAAGGATTGTCTTCGTTTAGCCCCAAACAATGAAGAATGGAAATTTTCTTGAAAATTAATGTGTGCTTACAGATGTTTTAGGAAAAATATATTTTGTGATCATTTCAATGTAACTTATTATAGTTACATATAGTTTAAAAAAGATTTATTATTTCAATATATATTAGCCAAACACTTTGCATTAACGAATTAGATTTTCCAGTATTATTTTTTCTTCTTCATATTGAGTTATTTCATAAAAAAAAGTAATATTGAATATATAAGGGTAAAATTAAAGTGCAAATACACATAATTGCATATAATTAATTTAAATAACAATTCCAGCTTCATAAATAATGTCGAAATTAATATGTAAAATAAAAATATATCAAAAGTCAATAGAAAAGGCATATAAAAATATAAAAGTAGATATAGTTTTTAAAATGATGTTTTTGTACTGTTATGGTCCTATCAGATTTCATTTTGACAGATAAATTAAATAAAGCCAAAAGATTTCAAATGAAATAACAATTTTTATTAATTACATTTTCAACATATTTAATGTTTAGTACTTTAAATTTATTTCTAGTTTTGTAAAATGTTGAATCTATATTTGGCTAAATTTATGAATTCTGAAAAATTTTAGGAATTATCTAAATTTACTAATTTACTAATTTGATATCAGATGTCTGAATATATATATATATATATATATATATATATATATATATATATATGAGAGAGAGATAGAAACGTATAACACCTGTATTTAATTTACCACATTACTGCAATTCACAACATAATAGCTCAAACTGCTAATCCGGCTGTATGTGAAGATGCATTATCTAGTTGAACATTAGTCCCCTAACATTCACTTCTTGTAGAATTTGTTTAAGACATTTAGTGGTATACCAGTTTACTGTTACTATCTTCTGTCCTTTCAATTTGATGACTTTGGCCGTTTCCGTACTTCTAAAAGAAAACCGCATTCATTACTTTTTTCAGTGCGCTTTATCTTTTCGCCATTGGAAGCATGGGATCATCTTCAAAGACCCATACTTTGCTTTCTTGACATGGTTGAACGTCAAAAAATATAAGTGCGTTTCATCACCAACGTTACAATTTTAGCTCTACAAATGATGCTGTGGCCACTACCATTATTTTCCTATTTAAGGTTTTCTTTACTTATTCTGACACGCTTCCCTTTTTAGTGCTCAGTCAGATTAAGTAGAAACCAAACGACAAACTACTTTATTCATATGTAATTCTTCATTAATCATTTTGTGTATGGCTGCTGATCCAATGTTAAATTCCTTCTATATAATTTAAAAGGTACATAGATTATCAACCATTAACATTTTTTTGTATGAAAGATACATTATCCGGGATTATTTCCGACGGTGCCTTTCCTGTGTGTTCTTCATCCCGATTAAAATTGGGACCTCTACTAAATTTTTTTAAATAATCTTAATACAGCAGCAGAACGGGCTGAAGATTCATCTCTAAATGTCAATTGTGATCGTTTAAAGCATTCTTCTTGATTTAATCCTGCTTTAAAATCGTAGAAAATCATAGCACTTAAATATTCCCGTGCCAACTCCATTTTCTCTCCTGTTTAAAATGTATTCAACATTAAACAATTGAAGTAAGTCAGTAAAAAATACTTTATATTTTAAAATACTTTATATTTTAAAATTAAGCATTATTTTTATTTGTAAATTTTCGTCTTTGCGTATCTCAAAAATTCAGAGTAACTTACGTATACATATTAATATAAAATGAATGTATACACACACATTTATATATATATATATATATAATATATATATATATATATATATATATATATATATATATATATATATATATATATATATATATATATATATATATATATATATATATATATATATATATATATATATATATATATATATATATATATTATATATATATATATTATATATATATATATATATATATATATATATATATATATATATAAAATATATATATATATATAAATATAATATATATATATATAAATATATATATATAATATATATATATATATATATATATATATATATATATAGAATATATATATATATATATATAATATATATATATATAATATATAAATAATATATATATATATAATATTTACATATATATATATATATATATATATATATATATATATATATATATATATATATATATATATATATATATATATATATATATATATATATATATATATATATATATATATATATATATATATATGCATGTTTTGAAACATTTAATGGAAATAAAATGGTCAAAGTGCTCCATAATTCTCTTTAGATATAGAGTATCAAAAATTCCGCTTCAAAACATTTCATACTCTAAAGCACTTACTAAATTCAGGAAAATACACTTTTACATTTACTTACTTCAATACTCAGCATCTTAAGTGCGCAGCTGTAACAGCTGTAACAGAAGCGTAAGTAGATCTGTATCGGTTTTGCTTCCGTGTTGCAATATATCTCGATATCAAATTCTATTTACATGCTCAAATGGGCCGCAAAAACCGTGATTCGCGAGCCGAAAATGTCAGGTTAATGCTCGTGTGGGTTATATTTGAAATATATCTTCGGAACTGGATAAAATCACTCAAGCTTTTTCATCCGTGTAAAAAATAAGTCTGGTAGAATGTTTTGAAACATAGATATTTATAGTTTCATTTATTCAGCTGATATTTGCCTCCTTTAAACTAGTTCCTTATAAGTATTTCAACTCTCAGGAGTAAGAAAATAATAGTATTTAATATATATATATATATGTATGTATGTATATATATGTATGTATATATATATATGTATATATATATGTATGTATATATAAATTATATATATATATATATATAAAATATAATAATATATATATATATATATATATATATATATAAATATATATTAATATATATAATATATATATATAATATATATATATATATATATAATCTTACTTGAATTAGAATAATATTTAAGATCATAGAGTTTATTACGGAATCATATTCATTTTGACCTTTACCTAACTACGTTTCTAATATATCGTTAAAGTTAATACTTTTTAAAATAGAGATTCATTTTTAAAAGTGTATGAACCGATTTCTAATTAATAACAATTAAATTTTATTCTGAAAAATTATTAATCACACTTTTGTAAAAATTGTTGTAATTGATTTATTTCTTTTGATTCTTTGAATTATATTCAATAAAAAATTTGCAAGGAAGACACAATGCAATCAAATTAATTTTGACCTTTACCTAACTAAGTTTTTAATATTTCTTTAAACTTAATATTTTGTAAATTAGAGATTCAAGTTTAAAAGTACATGAAAAATATCTAATTAATAAAAACTAAGTATCATTCTAAAACAATAAATCACACTATTTGTATAAATTTATAAATTTGATTTATTTCTTTACATTTTTTGAATTATTATCTTCCGTAACAAATTTGCAAGAAAGACAAAACGCAATCAAATTCATTTTGGCTGACCTTTACCTAACTAAGTTTCTAATATTTCGTTAAAGTTAATAACTTGTAAAATAGAGATTCACTTTTAAATTACATAAATAATTTATCATTAGTAAAAACTAAATATTATTCTAATTTATAATTAATCACACTATTTGTATAAATTAATATATTCGATGTATTGCTTTTGATTTTTTGAATTATTATCTTCAATATTAAATTTGCAAGAAAGACAAAACGCAATCAAATTAATTTTGACCTTACCTAACTAAGTTTTTAATATTCCCTTAAACTTAATAGTTTGTAAAATAAAGATTCAAGTTTAAAAGTACATGAAAAATTTCTAATGAATAAAAACTAAATATTATTCTTAAAAAACGAATCACACTATTTGTATAAATGTATAAATTTGATTTATTTCTTTATTTTTTTTTAATTATTATCTTATTCAAATGAATCTGAGGTACTTAGAACTCTTGACAGTTGATATAGATAATAATATTGTTGTATTAGTTTATTATATTTAACTAGAAAATTATATCATTTGATTTATTTTGCTGTAATTTGATCAAAATTTACAGTAATCCCTTAAAATTTCCCAAATAGGTGAAACTATCAAAAATAGTCATTATTTTGTTAATTTTTTTAAATAATCTAAATCTAACATTTTGGATGACAATAACGAACAAAAGTAAAGAGACAATTTTTTCCATTAAGTTTTCCTCAAATATATCAACAGCTAAGGGGTTAACTACCATAAGCATATTCTCCGTTAACAAGTTTTATTAAAAGTTGGCATTCATCTAATTTTTACTCTCAAGTAGACTTCCATGCCATATAGCAATAAAGGTAAGAAAGTTCTAATGAAGTAACACGTAATTACTCATACTCCAAAATCCGATATTTTGTTCAGAACTCTACTTTCTTTTATACTGAATAGAATATCAATCATGAGTAAAACATTATCGTAATTTGATTGATGCATTTTGTCAGACACTCTCAATGCACTATATAACCAAAAAAAACTAAATTTTGAATTAAGGTACACTTAAAAACTATTAAATTAAAAAATATATCACACATATATATTCTAAAGTGTAAATGTTATTTTCAAAAAGCTGTATATTAAAAATAAGTAAAATGAGGAAAGCTGTAATAGATTTTTAAATTTATGTATATAATCCATTTTTCATTAATATAACTATCTTCTTCAAACTTATTAACACTAGATTTAAAGATGTTGATCATATACCTATTTTTACTGAAGTGAGACAATTTGACTCATACAAGAAAATTGAAGTTTTTAGCAAAGAAAATAGTTCCAAATTAATTTAAATGAAATGTTTATGATCAAAACATTCATGGAAAACATTCTTTACATATAAAATCTGTTTTTTAAAACACATTTTCCGCAAACATCTCTATTACATTCAGCACAATGGTTTCTACATCTGTTTCTTTTGCATGATTGTTGAACTTGACAATTCTTCAGTAGCATGAATTTGTGCCATTGGAATGGAAGTGCTCTCGACTTCTTTTGTATATTTACTTTATATTATACTTTATATACTTCATACTTTATATTTACTGTATACTATATTTATTTTCATACACATTCTATGAGTCAAATAGACTCACAACCGTGAAAATAGGTATACCATATTTGATAATGCGAATCGAAGGGGTCTGCGGGGAAGAGGAATGAAAGTTTACGTACATTTTATTACTTAATTAAAAAATATTTATAAAAATATATATACAATATTTATATATATATATTTATATATATATATATATATATATATATATACATATATATATATATAATATATATATATATATATATATATATAAATATATATATTATTATATATATATATATATATATAATATATATATATATATATATAATATAAATAAAAAAATATATATAATATATATAAACATATATATATATATATATATATATTATATATAATATATATATATATATATATATATGTATATATATGTATATATATATATAATAAATGTTATATATAATATATATATAATATATATATAAATATATAAATATTTTATATATATATAAATATATATATTATAAATATATATATATATATATATATATATATATTTTATATATATATAATATATATTATTATTATAAATTAAAAATATTTTTATATATATATAAATATTATAAATATATATATTATGAAATGTATATATATATCAAAATATATATATAAATTATATATATATAAATTATAGTATTATATGTATATATTATATATATATATATATATAAATATGTTTTATTTTTATATATATTCTTATATAAACTTATTATATTTATATATCTTAATATCGTATATATATATTATATATATATATTTTATATTACTTTTATTTTATTATATATATATTATATTATATTATAAATAAATATATACTAAATATATTTTAAAAATATATTTTATAATAAATAAAATATATGATATACTTTTAGTTTAATATACTAATAAATATATATATATAATAATAAATATTTTATATATATATATATAATATATAATATTTTTAATGAGTCAAATTGGCATGTAATTAGTGTTAAATATGAAAGTTTCGCTGGAAAAATAGTAAAATAGTTTTTAAAACATTTTGAAAACAATACATCAAATTCCCAATTTATTTAAACTGCTTTATAATTTATAATTTTTTTCAGTAACACAAAAATAATAACTCCAATGAAAAAGCCGTTTAGTAAAATCGTTTGAATTCATACGAATGACTTTATGCACGAAATATCGTAACTCACGAAATATCCTAAACATTGTCCTTTTCTTGTGTAGTTTAGAAATAATGGTAGAAAAAAATCATGGCTGCAACAAAGAAGAAGCATTTTAAGTCTTACTCTGAACAAACATATTAGAGAAATGAAAGATACTTGGATATATGAAAAAACAATGATTTTGGAGAAGCACACATATGTAAGAAATATTAGCACTTGTACTTTTCTATGTGGGTATTCGACTGAAATGAGTAGTGTAGATATTTTTTTTCTAGTTTCCAGCTTTTTACTTTCACATTTCACTGCTTTATAAAAACCAAAATATCCTCAAGTTGTTTTTAAATTTAAAGTTGGTTTCTAATTATCCTTGTATTGTCCCCCTTCAAATATTTATTCTTTTGTTTACAAGTCGTTAAAAATATTGAATCTTACTATTGTAGAAAAGTTTCAGGAGGGAAAAGTTGTTAGGTTAAAAATTATGTTTATTAAATTACTATGCTGTAAAAAAATTTCATAGAGCATACTGAAATTGCGCATAATTTAGTAGAGTCTATTAAATATTTTCCAAGACAATATGCATAGTTTGGCGATAATAATCATAATATTCTGAAACTTGTTTTAATTATATACTATTTAATTTTTAAGTTTAAATTTGAGAATTTTCAGTTATGTATCACTTAGTGATATATTTTTTTTTCAAATTTTTAGTCATTATCAATATCAGTTAAGAAGCAGCGTGCAAATCTAACTTAAAATTAAAATATATATTTATGAACCACTTTACATAATTTGTGTTGTTTTATTGTTGTTACTTAGACAATTCAAGGTTGAGTCTTAGGCTACACCAATTAAGGTAAAATGTGTGTCTTTTGTTTTTATGTAGTTCACCACCAGCGAGAAAGAATATCTATGCTCAAAGTGATTCTTTGTTATTTAGAAACAAAAACCATGCACAAAACCCCCTGCGGTATTGTTTAAGATCTTGGAGGACATTGCGACCACAACATATTTTCGTACCCCAGTCAGCATTAACGAACATGGGGTACCTTAGGCCAGTTTAAAAATGTGAATTTTCTTTTATGTATCACTTAGTGATTTATTTTTTCAAATTTTATTCATTATTATATCTCAAATTAGAAGCAGCAATTGAAATATTTTAATGTATAGATTTTAATTTAAATTTAAAATATATACATTTATTAACGACTCACGTAAAAATTTGTGTTTTGTCACAAGCAGAAGTTCCCCAGTCTTGACCTGCTATCCCCTGGTGTACCGTTTAAGAATTAGGAGGACATTGCGACCACAGCATATTTTCGTGCCTCAGTCACCATTAACGAACGCGGGGAATCTTAAACCGGTTCGAGTCCAGATACCGCAAACCTTCAGCTACGCTATGGATGCCTTAGACCAGTAGTGCGCAAACTTTTTTCGACTGCGACCCCTTTTGTAGAGAGAAAATATTTGGCGACCCCTAGAGATAAATGTTCACAAATACTATGCATATTTCGCGCATTTCTTTCGTTTCATCGAATAAAAACATCATCCTATTTGACTCATATTAATTTTATTTATAATTTTAAGAAAATACTTTTTGTATAACACAAAAATCAGTAAATTGCAATTTAATGAGATGTATGTGGCTGCAAGTTTCTAATTATCTCATCGATGTTGTTGCTAATTGCAATTCGCATATCATCTTCAGGGTTTAAACGCGAGGGGTATTTAGTTTTTATTGAAACTAGTTTGCTAAATCCAGTTTCACATAAATACGATTATTCAAATTGTATTAACACTCTGATGGCATTCTTGCATAAAACGGGATATTGTTTTTCCACGAATAGCCAAAATTTTTGGCAAGGCTGAGTCTTAAATTGATTTCGAAGAGTATAATCACTAATTAAATCTATCAATTGCTCTTTCTCCCTAATTTGAAGAGTTGAACTGCATATGTCAAAGGAAAATGGATCACGAATCCAACCAAGATCGTTTTCAGGAAAATCATCGATTCTTCTCGAAAAATTTTTCTTTCACTTTTCATTGACGGCGCTTCACTCTTTATATGTACACTGTATGGTATGCAGCATGCAGGGATAATGCATTTCATAAAAATTTGGCGACCCCAAAAATCTTCTGGTGACCCCCACAGGGGTCGCGACCCCTAGTTTGAGCACCACTGCCTTAGACGACTGAGCTAACGAGGCTCGTATAAATTGTTAAACCTGTTTTGAAGGATATGAAATTTAAACTGATCTTAATAACGGATTGCTTTTACATGCAAATAATCTTTTTATGTATTGGAATTTTGTTTAGTAGAATACTTTTGTACAGTTTCTTAAATAATATATAGAAAATAATTAGCTTTCAGATGAATTAAATTTGAAAACAAGGTTGTAAGGAAATTTTATTATAGATAGTTTTGTTTAATATGCGAAAAAAATTAACTACCGGGAAACTAGGGAATTAAGAACTACGAAGAAATACTCTTTTTAATCCTCTAAGCGGTTCGCACGTACAATTCTGCCAAACCGATGATGTCCTCAAAGTGGTTGTCACGTACAATTTTCGGCTTCCAAAAACGTTCCGAAAATGGATGTATTGTACATTTCTGGCAGTGTTTTCCAACATGGAGTTTTGAAGTAGGAAGGTCAGATCGATTGTTTAGGAACTGCACCCCTAATTCCTGAGGCACAAAGACGCTGATAACTTTTCATGGCTTTGTAAATCTCTATTTCGAAGTATTTCGTTTGCGGTAACAGGTGTATCTCTAATTGCACCACTTAAATTGCCTGAATGACTTTTGTAAAAAATATAAATCATTCTCTCAAAGAATATTTTTATTTGTAATTTTAGAATCCATTGTTTGGTATGGGATGATCTTCGAGACTTGGCGAGCTTTATGTGTATTAAAAATTAACAATCTATAATGTCTATTTATATATCTATTTATAACCGGAAGTAAAGGGATAATAACGAGGGTGGGTTTCCCGTATTCCAATCTAGTCTACAAAGGGTGAAGTAAAAAATCATAGAACACTTTGGTCACTGACACAATAAAACTTTAGCGTATTTTTTGAAGAATTTTTTCCTCGGTGTGTTCACCTCGAAGGGTTAAATTCAAAGGCCCTGGGACATGAAGTTCATGTCCCAATTAAGTGGACCACCATGTAGTTTCAACTCTTCTGTAAATTTCGAAAGTAGTTCTTCAAGGTCTGTTCCCAATAGGTCCTTTCTCGAAACCTCCTAGAATTCGACAGGAATCCCAGTGTTCGTCACCCTCGGGGTACCCTTTGAGGACTTAAAGGACATTGCGACCACGAGCATATTTTACATACCCCAGTCACCCTAAACGAAATCTGTTGATTTTAGGTCGTCTCTAGTCCCGAATCCGCAAAACTTTAGCTTCAGAAATCGAGCCTTTGAAGACTGAGCTACCACGGTTCGCATGAATTGTTAAACCTATTTTGAAGGATAACAGTTTTAAACTGATCTTAATAACGGAATGCTTCTGCATGCAATATAATTTTTTTATGTATTGAAGTTTTGTTTCGTGGAATACTTTTGTACAGTTTCTTAAATAATGTATAGAAAATAATTTCCATTCATATAAATTAAATTTTGAAAACTCAATTTTAAAGGTTTTAAAGAATTTTTATAATAGATAGTTATATTTATTATGCTGAAAAAACTAACTACCCGGCAACTAGGGAACCATGAACTACGGTGCAATACTTTTTTTTTAATTCAAGGAATCTGAGATACAAAACGCATGTCCCAGTTATGTGGGCCACCCTGTAGTTTCAACGCGTCTGTAAATTCCGGAAGTAGTTCTTCCCGGTCGATTCTCGACTGGTCTGTTGTCGAAATAATTCACTTGAATAATTAGCTTTCGTGTAGAACTGAGGAAAAAATGGTGCTGTTGTTCGATATACTCGATCTTTCAGGTTTGGTCACACGATCGAGAGTAGAGATTGGGTAAGCGCTCTCTCATTAGGCAGCACAATACATTACACAACCTTCTATTCACTAGAGAGTTTGATCAAGTTTGGTGTATTGTACTATGATCGAGCGACACTTTTGACATACTACAGTCGGCTGTTTGTAGTGTGCTGTTGGAGATTCCCATCGAAAGCATCTAATCGCAGGCTTAAATCAGTTGCACCTGTCCTGGATTGACTCAGGCTTCTTTCTAGGGTGACGTTCCTAGGGTAATCCAATGAACTTTCCTCTCGGTGTTTTCTGATCATAAGGTTACTGTATTAAAATCGTAATCGGTTTGGCGTTGCCCTTGAGCTCTTCGGAGACGAATACAGAGATGGTTATTATACTTACGATCCCCAATCTTTACTTCCCAAGCATGTTTTTTCATTAGTTTGTCTACTCACTGAAGGGAGGAAAGGCGCAGTCAACCTTATGTAGTCCTAGGATTGAATCTCGGAATTGTGTCTTGAGCGATCAAAGAACTTCCTGAACACTAGTAGTCTTAAATTTAACATGCAGTTAATTTTATATTATTATAAACATGTGCTTCAAATTTATTGCATTTGAAATGAAAGTTTTACTGTAGAAAAAAAAACGAAATTGTATTTTAGTCATTTGTAAAAAATCTATCCAATTTCCGATATAATCATCAGTCTGTAGCTTAAATTTATTTCTGATTTCCAATTTCGTTTCCCATAAGAACCAACTAATAGTTCCAATGCAAAAAGAAATAAAACAGTTTAAATTCATACAAATGGTTGCATGCACGAAATATCCTAATTCCAAGAAATAATCTTTTTTCTTACAATTTAGAAATAGGGTAGTAAAGAAATCATCATTGTTGAAACAAACAAGACGTGTTTTACTTCTTACTCTGAACAAACTCATTAGAGAGGTGAAAAAATAAGTGAAACGGGGATATATGAAAAAACATTGGCTCTGAAAGAAATACGTATGCGAAAAGAAAATTACTTGTATTTTTCTACACGTTATACTACTAAAAAGAGTAGTATAGATATTTTTTCTATAGTTTACCTAATGAGTTTCCAGCTTTTAACTTTTCCGTTTTACTGCCGCAGAAAAACAAAAGCTCTTACCTTTGTTTTTAAATTCCAAGTTGGTTTGCTAATTGCTCTTGCTTTGTCACTTTCAACGATTAGCTCTTTTGTTTAGAGATCTTTAGGCAAAACATTTTTAAGAATCAACATTTTGAATATGACAGTAAAAAAACAGTGTTTCAGAAATAGAATTCAAAACCGTGAGGGTTATTTTAATTATATCACCACTCAACTCTAAAGATAAACAAATTAAATCACAACAGATTAAAACCAACCGTTGAGAGGAAAATATTTAATTGAATTAAACTATGAAACTTCATACTGATATCTAATCTTCCATAATTCTTAAAAAAATTTAAAAGTTAATTTTTTAAACTTTTTATACACTTAAAGAGTCAATACATACAGACAAATAAACACACCATACACATAATTCTCAAAAATTAATAATGTAGTAAAGATATAGTGTACCTAATTTACGCTAGATTACTCTAAGAAGTACATAATGTACACTAGAAAAATTAATTTCGATTTATACAAGATTTGATATTATAACTTTCTAGCATTTCAGAAAATTTAAAAAAAGACAATGATACATATTGAACTTGGGGCTTATATTTAATTTACTTCACTGAAATTATGTTATTTTATTGATATTAATTATTATTTGTTAATGTCGTAAGATAAACTTCTGTCTTAAATTTATTTTTGCTTCATTTTAATCCTTTCCTTTTTCTTTTTTATTAATATATATGTTTGTTGTGCTTAAGAATAAGTGGGGAAGGAATATTTCTGCACCTTAAAATGATTTTAACTCTCATTCATAATCCTAAAACATGGATATCTCTCCTCGTGAGGAAATTACACCGTAGCGCTCCAAACGAAAATAAACCAAACTTGAAACCCTCACCACAAACTTTTACTTTCAAACTACTATTGTCTATCTTTAACTATTTTTACGTTCTTAAATATATATATAATGAATATATATATACACACCCATATATATATATATATATATATATATATATATATATATATATATATATATATATATATATATATATATATATATATATATATATATATATATATATATATATATATATATATATATATATATATATATATATATATATATATATATATATATATATATATATATATATATATATATATATATATATATATATATATATATATATATATATATATATATATATATATATATATATATATATATATATATATATATATATATATATATATATATATATATATATATATATATATATATATATATATATATATATATATATATATATATATATATATATATATATATATATATATATATATATATATATATATATATATATATATATATATATATATATATATATATATATATATATATATATATATATATATATATATATATATATATATATATATATATATATATATATAATATATATATATATATATATATATATATATATATATATATATATATATATATATATATATATATATATATATATATATATATATATATATATATATATATATATATATATATATAATATATATATATATATATATATATATATATATATATATATATATATATATATATATATATATATATATATATATATACATATATATATATAATATATATATATATATATTATATATATATATATATATATATATATATATATATATATACATATATATATATACATATATATATATATATATATATATATATATATATATATATATATATATATATATAATATATATATATATATATATATATATATATATATATATATATATATATACATATAAACCCTAGTCTGGTAAATTATGTAAAATAATATTTGTTTAGTAACAATTCCATGCAAATTTTAATGACATATAAAAGTTTTTTGATATTTTGAGCTTTACAGATAAGAAAAGAAGCAATAATGTTTTAAAGTTAATTTGTAGACTTCAGCAAATCAAGTTGAGGGAGTAATATATTAATTAACTGGCAAGTAATCTATCGTTATTTTTATTTCCGAAATTTGAGGGAATGTGGTTAATCAAATTACTACATTTCTATGTTACCATATTAAGTTTGATACAAATTGAATTATTTACACTTGTCTTGTTAAACTAAAGTAGATAGAATGTAACAAATTTGCTAAGTTATCTGGAATGATTTTCTGTATTGTTAAAAATTAAATTATGAAAGGTAATTTAATTCTTCTATTTGTTGATTCTGACATCAATTCGCATACATATAAGAAAAATAACATCGTTCAATTGGAATACATAATTTTAAATAAATATTTCTAGACAAAGAAAGGGAGAAAGTACAGAGAATTTTGAATAAAATTTCAAAGCATCTTCACATGTGTTGTGAACTATAATTAAGAATAAAAAGTGATGTTTCCATTCTCATCTTATGCACTTATTAGTCAAAAGCACATTTTTACTAATTATGACTTAAATCATTATTTTGGTTTATCATATTTCCTAAAAGAAATCAATATACAATGGAAATGTATGCATTTTAACCAATCCTAAATATTGAAATCGTAAAAATGTCGTGTCATCTTTAATACCTAAATTGGTTTCGGACAGTACGGTTTTATCTTTTTCTATACGATAGCTAATGACACCAGTACATTAAATCCGATTTCTAAAAACTAAGAACATACTTGCCAGCAGTGAGATTCGAACAGTTGAGTTGTTACATACCCATTTGGTGAATAAGAACATTACTGTATAATTGTAAAAATATAACTATTAAATATTAATTAAATTATTAAAATTAAATCATTACAATCAATATATTTTCCATGTTCCTTAATTCTAAATTCTAATTAGTGTATTATGTGTATGTAACATCAAGATTATAGGAACTATGATTATATATAAATATATATATATATATATATATATATATATATATATATATATATATATATATATATATATACAAACACTCATTAAATGCATCCATTAAATTATGAAAATTAAGTCATGATAATTAATGAAAATTCTATATCTTTTTTTTCTGCTTTTTTCATGATTTTTGCATGCATGTAGCCGTTAGAATTTTTTTTTCACTCAATAAGCATAATTTTGAATAATTTTTGTATACAAAATTAAATATTTTATACGTCTATTTTATTATTAGATCTTTCACAATGCCATATATTTCTACAGTAAATAAAATGTTTTGTTTACAAGACATTTATTGAATTTTCTTTTATATAAATTATATTTTCATAAGTTAAACTATGGCAAGTAATGTAATTTTTTCTTCTTCAGACCTCATTTTTAATTTTCTTTTCAGTGATGTCACAAACATAATATTTTTCAAAACTCTTTACATAAGTAACTTTCAATATTTTTTTATCAGATACTTTCATTTTTATTTCATTTTTACACGGGTGATTGTAATTGTAGATCTTTCATAATTTTAAGCAATTTTAATATAAGTTAAAGATTCTGCAAATACATATCTTATCCATGTCCCTAATAAATATCTTTTAAATAATGACAAATTATACTATAACAAGTACTGGAATTTTTGAAGTTCTTAATTCTATTTTTTGAAGATTTCTCATGGATCACAAAAAAAAAAATTAAACAATGTACACTATTCTGCGTAATATATATCATTAGAAAATTAAAACATTTTTTTAATGTAGAAACATATGGAATTGAAAAAAAAGAGTAATAAAATTAAGGTATACTATATTTAATTTTCTATCGAAATATTATTCAAAATTATACATATTGAATTAAAAAAATTATAACGGTTACATGCAAGAAAAAATCATTAAAAACTGAGATATAAAATTTTTATATTAATGCAAATTTAAATAAACTCATTTCAATTTGTATTTTTTTTCTTCCATGGTAACAATTATTGTGCATATTTTACTACTTTAAGCACTATTATAACAAATGAGATCTTCTGTTCATAAGAGACTTATTCAAGGTTCTAATTAAATATCCATTAACCAATCTTCCAGGAAATGGTGTTGTGCACATCTGGACTTCTATCATTTACGTCAACGTTATGAATGGTAGCTTGAACTAATCCCCATCATAAATTTCCCTTTTTCTTATTTCCTTATTTCTTATCGTTTTTGTTCGCTTATCGTAGGATGAAGCATTGCCTTGATTATAATCCATGTATTAGTTTCTCATAAAGTAAGGTAGAGTAATACTCAGATGATATAGAATGGTAGCAGCAATCGAAGTATATTTTTACTTTTTTTTTTATAAATTTGTGGTTTATTGATATAAACTATGACCTGGTAAATATATACCTATCACTTTAGTATTATTTTATCTATAGAAATGTATTTTTACATACTTAAGATAGAAATAATTTTTGGCTAACAAATGGGTAAGTCATCGGTTAGCTGAAGGAATTGTTGAAATTTAAAACCTGATCGGACAAACATAACTATAAGAAGTTACCATGGCAGTATCCCGATTTGGACTTTCGCATCTGAGGCAGTAGATGGAATTTATCCTATTTAATTTGGTTGAGGGACGAGATAATTGACTCGCTTAGTATTCCTGTTAGCGTAGGTGATATCACAATTGACGATAACAACTATTTTGGCTTCAGATGAATGTTATAAGTATTTAGTCACTTTTATGAAATAATCCCATCCACTCTTTGTTGAATTCCCTTTATTATCATTGGAATTCCCTTACGTATTAATTACATCTTTTCAATCTTAACTCTTTTATGTTTTCCACAACGATCTTTGCATTGTCTTTTGCACATGAGTGGCTTTGATTTATCAGTGTCACAGTTTCGACAGCAAGGTCAATTGCATCGCCCATATTGGTATAACCATTCTTAATGGTTAACCATATTATAAGTATTTAATTACGTTTATGAAATAATCCCTCCCATTCTTTTTGAATTCCCTTTATTATCGTTTGAATACACGTAAGTATTAATTAATCACATCGTTTCAGTCTTAACTCTTTTATGTTTTCCACAGCAATCTTTGTATTTTCGGGTGCACATGAGTGGCCTTGTTTTGTCAGTACCAAAATTTCGACGGAAAGGTCAATTGCATCGCCTGTATTGGTATAACCATTCTTATTGTTTAACCGTATAAGTATTTAGTCACGTTTATGAAATAATCCCACGTACTCTTTGTAGAATTACCTTAGTTTGGTGAAATACACGTAGGTAATTATTATATCTTTTCAATCTTAACACTTTAATTTTTTTCCAGAGCAATCTTTGCATTGTCAGGTGTACATGAGTGGCATTGTTTTGTCACTAACAAAATTCAGACAGAAAGCTCGATTGCATCGTCTTTATTGGTATAACCATTCTTAATGATTAACCATATTATAAGTATTTAGTTACGTTTATGAAATAATTCTACCCATTCCTCGTAGAATTCCCTTTATTATATTTTGAATACACGTTGGTATTAATTACTCATATCGTTTCAATCTTAACTCTTTTATGTTTCCCAAATCAATCTCTGCATTTTCGGGTGTACATGAGTTATCTTGTTTTGTCATTACCCCTATTTCGACAGAAAGGTCGATTGATACCATTCTTATTGGTTAACCTTATAAATTTTTAGATACTTGTATGAAATAATCCCACCCAGTCTTTGTTTAATTCCCTTTTTTATCGTTGGGATACACGTAGGTATTAATTACTCACATCCTTTCAATCTTAACTCTTTCATTTTTCCAGAGCAATCTTTGAATGGTAGGGTACAGTTTAGTGGCTTTGTTTTTATCAGTATCAGAATTTCGACAGGAAGGTCGATTTCAACGCCTCTAGTGGTATAGCATTTTGTATTGATTAACCATATTATAAGTGTTTAGTCACGTTTATGAAATAATCCCTCCCACTCTTTTTGATTTCCCTTTATTATCGTTGGAATACACGTAGGTATTATTACTCACATTGTTTCAATATTAACAATTTTATGTTTTGTAGAGCAATTTTTGCATTGTTGGGTGCACGTAGGTGGCGAATTTCGAAAGAAAAATCGATTGCATTTCCTGTATTAATATAACCTTTCTTATATTACTCCTTAACCCCTTAAAGCACGAATTTTTTAGGAAAATCTGACAAAAAAAATTATTTGAATTAAGACAGAAAAAGAATATATAGGTATAGTGTAAGTTATTTTTTGAAATTTTAGTTCTGAGTGGTGACTAGAGAGCGAGAAAGGGGGTAAAAGTTATAAAAAATTGCTACACAAACAAAGTGTAAACGATTTGATTGCATATTTATTTTTAATTTTGCCTGTGTCAGACACGGGCAAATGCGTTAAGGGGTTAAACAAGAATAATATTCCGTCTGCATTTTGACCCCACTATGTCTTTATTACATTAAAATTAGACTTATAAATGTATTATAGAGGAGAATCGATTCTGATCACACAAAAAGCAACGTGCGTTGTTTATAGAATAGAAAATGATGCAGCATGTGCATTTCTCAGATAAACATGGATAGGTCCTTATTACCCCCAGGTCTTTTTTGCTACAGATGTGTACATTTTTACACCAATCATGGTAATCACAATGCTTCCGCCTGAAAGGAGACTAACTAACAAGCCGTTTCCCTATCAAGGTATTAATAGAATAGTTTTAGTTTAAGTAATAAATAATCCCAATACTTGTTTTTCTTATAAACCGGTAAAGTTGTATTGGGTTGTATAGCAGCGCCATCTATTGCATTTTAAAGCCATCTAAGTGTTCTGTGCGTGATGGAAAGTAATGTCGTTGCGTTTTGGTAATAATTCCTTAATAACTTTTCTTACATTTTTACCCACATGTGTGTCTGTACATAACTGAACCTCCCCCATCTTCTAACATAAGAGTAACTTGATTATTTGATAGCGTCTGAGTCTATAAATTTTACACAATATCCTAAACTTCCTATAGTAATCCTTATTTACTTCTGTACTTAAAATATATGGTTTATATCATATTTCTTTAAACTCTTCCCTGATAACTCCCTATTAAATACTTTCTCTTAAACCACATCCTTGCACCTATGGTCTATTGCTCAGTCTAGACTGGGGATTATCTTTTTATACCGGAATTTATTTTCACGTACAAAACAAATCACTGCTTTTAAATTCTCATGAACACACTTTTTATGATTATATTTTGTTCCATTCTCAAGTACGTGCCCTATATTATACATATGAGAAAATCTGAACAGGCAAACACAATTACTGACTATTAACACTAGAATTCTGGTATTTCTTGTATAACTAGAATTGCAGTTAGTGATTTACATACATGCAATGATTATTTCCCGTATCATTTGGTTCTACTGTATTGTATAGTGTTTCCGTATCACCTATTATATTCTCACTGAAACCATTGTAGTTGTTTGATATTTTCTAATGTTGTGAGTCTTAAATAAATTTGGCTGTCATCATTCTCAGAATGTGTTGTCCTTGAAACTTCCCTCTCTCCTCTACGAAAACCAACATAAATTATTTATCCCAGATCCCCAGAGTCTAAAAAGTTTCCAAAATAGTTTTAATTTTTTGTAACAATCCTTATTTATTGCTACAGTTCACAAACTTCTGGTCTATATAGCCCATTTCTTTAAAATCTTTGCTGATATATCCGCATTAAATGAGTTATACTAAGCCACATACTTTCGCTTATGACCTTTATTCAGTCTAGACAGTTTCTTATCTTTTTATATCGTCATTATTCGTCAAGTATATATCATATCAGCTGGTTAGAAATTCTGAGAACATTCTTTTTGCACTTCTAGGTTATTCCAACCCTAACTATGTCCTTTATATTATTTATTAGAAAAAAATTCACTTTTTAGTATTATAACGGATTTTCAGGATGATGGTTATGGTGAATTAATCTCATATACTAGAAAAGACGTCTTTGAATAAAAAAGGTTTCAAACTGAATAAGTATCCAATTAAATTAATTTAATATACAAAGATAATTTAGTAAATAATATCAATACTTGAGTCTATGTGTTTAGACAATGCTGACAGTTCAATTCGACTTAAGTTTTAGAAAGTGTGAGAAAAATATATTCATTTTATTTTTTTAACATTAAACATACCAGCATTTAAGACATACCTAGTCTTACCATAGCGGGTCAAATGATCGGATTTTATGTTGTCTATTTGAATGTATGAATATGGCTATTGGGAAGGAAATAAACAAATAAACTTTATTATAATTAAAAAAATTATATATTGTCAGTTTTTATGTATTACAAAAGCAATATATGAGAACTTTTAATTCATTACCCAACGCATTTTTTACATATACCTTACCTTCTTTTCTATCCGACCTTTTGACCGATTATGGTATGTTTAGTGCTTATTACTTCATAAAAAAATGCCGATATAATCTTTGACCACAACTAATAAAAATTTACCAAAATGAATTTTAATCAAAGTCAGATGTTTGAAGAATTTACTACTTTGTAACATATTGAAGTTTATTTAGAGAAACCTTTAAATGCAAGCCGCTCAAAAATAGAAACTTTTTCAGTATAAGTTATAATAACTCAGATAAATCCAATGTGTACCTAACCATCTTAAATTCTCTTACAATCTATCTATATATCAAGCACTCTTACAGCATCTATGTCGAAAGATGGCCGAATGGTTAGAACGCTGATCTTCAAGGGTTTATATCTCATGTGGCATAGATGTCCCAATACATTCGGAATAGGCTCTAAGCAATAGGTACCATTAACCCTCGTGATGCATAACAAATTGACTGTAAAAACCTAAACAAACCTAGCCAACAACATCCGCAAATATTAGAAAATGTAAGAACTTATATTCTCTCATATAAAGATTACTAGTAAAAATCGTTGGGAACAAAATGGGATATCATAACTACTGCAACCCAAGTGAAAGGTTGAAATTGGTGCTGTACTATAATTCTTCAAATTTTAATTATCGTACAAAGATGAGGGGTGCATTTAACTTATTAACAACTAAGCAGTCAATAAGCCGGGGACTTTTCATGTGTCACTAACACAAAAAGCTGATAATTCAATCAACCTGTCGACAAATAATTATGTTGAAGTACCTAAAGTAGGACATTGTCTTGGCATATTAATCTGAGAAAGCAAATCTGTTTAACAAATTAAGTCATCAGTTTAATCGCTTTTAAATTCTGAAGAATCATATATGTTAATTACCAATGTAAGCTTTAAATTGACAAGAAATTAACAGACACTTATTTTAATCGAATTGAGACATCCTATTAGAAAACTTAGCTTAATAATCTGAGAATAGAGCTGTTATTATGAATAAATTATGCATTTAAATTCACAACTTTTAAACTCTGGAGATACATATACATTACTTACTAGTGCAAGCTTTAAGTTCAGATTATTAAAATTCACAACAAATTAAGAGACACATTTTTAATCCAATTCAGACATCCTATTAGAAAACTTGGCTTAATAGTCTGAAAATAGGCTTGTTATTATAAATAAAGTATGTTATTAAACTCAGAACTTTTAAACTCTGGATAAACATATACATTACTTACCAGTGCAAGCTTTAATTTCAGATTAAACTAATGAACACTTCACACTTGTATCCTCATCTGCAACCTAGTAGAAAATATAGTTTAATAATATAAGAATAGGCTTGTCATTATTAATAAATTAAAATAAATTATAATTTATTATTATAAATTTAACCTCTGTTAAATTTTAAAGAAAATTTTGCGTTAATACCCAGAGTAAGCTTTAAATTTACTACAAATTAACAGACAGTTCACACTTGCATCCACTTCACACACTCCATTAGAAAACTTACTTAATAATCTGAGAATAGAGCTGTTATTATAAATAAATTTTCCTATTAAATTCACAACTTTTAAACTCTGGAAAAACATATACATTACTTACCAGTGTAAGCTTTAATTTCAGAACAAATTAATGAACACTTTACTTGTATCCAACTCTGGCAACCTAGTTGAAAACATAGCTTAATGGTATAAGAATAGGCTTGTCATTATTAATAAATATTTCTATGAATTTAACCGCTTTTAAATTCTAAAGAAATTTTTGCGTTAATACCCAGGGTAAGCTTTAAATTTACTACAAATTAACAGACATTTCACACTTCCATCGACTTCACACATCCTATTAGAAAACTTAGCTTAATAGTCTGAGAATAGAGCTGTTATTATAAATAAATTTTCCTATTAAATTCACAACTTTTAAACTCTGTAAAAACATATATAGTTCTTACCAATGCAAGCTTTAAGATTAGAACAAATTAATGAACACTTCCCATTTGTTTATTCATCCGAAAACATAGCTTAATAGTATGAGAAAAGACTTGTTATTATTACTAAATTAAGTTATAAATTTAACCAATTTTAAATTCTAAAGAAACATATGCTTTAATTCCCAGGGTAAGCTTTAAATTTACTACAAATTAAGAGACCCTTCACATTTGCATCCACTTCCCACATCCTATTAGAAAACTTAGCTAAACAGTCTGAGAATAGAGCTGTTATTATAAATAAATTGTGCTATTAAATTCACAACTTTTAAAATCTGGAGAAACATACAGGGTTCTTAACAGTGCAAGCTTTATGATTAGTACAAATTAATGAACACTTCCCACTTATATCCTCATCCGAATGCATAGCTTAATAATATGAGAATAGACTTGTTATTATTAATGAATTAAGCTATAAATTTAACCACTTTTTAATAAAGAAACATATACGCTAATTCCCAGGGTAAGCTTTAAATTTACTACAAATTAACAGATACTTGACACTTGCTTTAATTTCAGACATCCTTTTGGAAAACTTGGCATAGTCTGACAATTTATCTATTATTATAAATAAATTGAGCAATTAAATTCACAACTTTTAAACTCTGAAGGAACATATATGTTATTTACCTATGCAAGCTTATTCACAACAAAGTGACAGAACTTAGAAAAAGATTAGATAGAATGTTCCATTTCATATACAATAGAACCTCGATTAACCGAAGTCAGTTTCTTCTTTCACTTTCTACTATCATCCAAAATTTTCTCTTTACAAACATGCTGTTTAAAGTTTTCTTTTTTCCCACATTCCTTTTGTATGCAGGCCGTTCTTTCCAAACTACGAGTGCAGATAAATATTTTGGAATACCCTTTATTAGAATTCCTTCTCACAAACACAATTCTCTGCATTATTGTATTCTTCCCCACTTGCAATCATTCTTGTTGTAAACAAAAACACACCTCATTTCGAAATTTGGAAGATCATACTGTCATGTCCCAGAACAATCGAATGTTATTACATAAATGACGATATTACATATTAAACTAGCTGATTATTGATGAATTTTCGATTATCCGAAAATTTCGATTATTCGAAGTAGGTTCAGTCCCAATTACTTCGGATAATCGAGGTTCTACTTAAATTACCTTTAGAAATACCAGAAAGAGAATAATAATGGATTTTTAAAGAAATGGATATTCAAAGAAGTTACTTACTCTTAAAAAATAAAGAAAATAAACAATGATATACTTTTCTCCTTTTTCAAATAAAGTGTAGTAACATTTTTTAAATAAAGTGTAGTTACTAGAGGACTAATATGTTTTATCTTAAATATTTCATACCACCCTTTTCTCTTGAATTGAATGAGAAAATATAAAAGAGTACTCCATACTTATTATTTAAATTCAAACTGATTTTTTTAGACATCTAACTAAGATGTTTAATTATAAATATTTGTTAGCTAAATTCTCAAAAAAAGAGTGGAAATATAATGATGGTTAAATTATACATTTGTAGTAATTATTATAAAAAACTATCAAAAATTAATGAGATCCTCAAAGAATAGTATTAAATGAATCAGATTCAAAGAAAATGAACTAATTACTCCCAGACTTTTAAACAAAAGTCGTCTGTTAATTATAAATGCAGTTCGTATAAAACTTTAAAAATAACTAAATGAAACTCTGAATTTAAATTGAGATAGCATAATTTGAAATTTTATGTAAAATGTTTTTGATATATAATTGGCTCTTTTATAACTTGGAAATTAAAATTATCTGTTTACTATTGTTGCACCGACTTTTGATTCGTTTGCCATTTGTGTCTAAAATAGCTACTGAAATTAAGTGCAAAAATCATTATTAGGAAAATCCAAAAAATAATCCATTTTAAATTAAAATATTTCATCTAGAAAGTAAAAATATAAGAATTTGTAGTGTATAAATAAGACCACAGATTGTTTATAATTTATTGTCCATGATTTGGTCAAGTGCAAACGAATTATTTAAAACTTATTCTTTTTTCAAAACATGCTACCATGAATTCTATTTACACATAAATTTAGTAAAATTTAAACAATTAAAGAACAGCATCTAATTTTAGATACCGGTAAAATTACCTTGGACAATGTTTATGCTTTCTTAGAACGAGTTTCTTTTTCAGAATTGGTAAAGGGCAGTTTTATAAACAATCTATAAAAATTTCAATCATTTATAAGTTTTCCATTTTGGTCAACAATTATGATTTTTGAATACGTAATTAGTTTCTTTTTGGCATGAGAAATTGCTTTATTGAATATAAAACTACATTTTATAGTACATTATTTTACAAGTTATACCAAATAAATCTTTTTCAGTAAAGTTTTTCGTTTTTCATAAATGACATCCTGTGATGGTTTAAACGATAGCTGATCACTAACGTGACATTCTATAGCATTAAAAGTTGTTTAAATTTCATAAATATATTATTCTGTGTATACGTATTATACATTATTATATATTATTCCATAAATATTTTATTATGTAATTTTAGATATGTGTATAAAACTATGCATAAAATTATGTTACAGAGTTGATCAAAGTAGAAGAAAAACTGAATTCTTAAATGCACATTTACTTTAGAGAAATAAAGAAAAATTATATATATATATATAATATATATATATATATATATATATATATATATATATATATATATATATATATATATATATATATATATATATATATATATATATATATATATATATATATATATATATATATATATATATATATATATATATATATATATATATATATATATATATATATATATATATATATATATATATATATATATATATATATATATATATATATATATATATATATATATATATATATATATATATATATATATATATATATATATATATATATATATATATATATATATATATATATATATATATATATATATATATATATATATATATATATATATATATATATATATATTATATATATATATATATATATATATATATATATATATATATATATATATATATATATATATATATATATATATATATATATATATATATATATATATATATATATATATATATATATATATATATATATATATATATATACATGACATATTATTCTAAATTGATTAAAGACGTAAATCTTAATATATTATGTATTAAATTTTTATCTGCATGGCCAATATGAACATAAATGATTATATATTATATATAACTAGCAGGAAAATACATTTAACATTAAAATTTATTATCACATCTTAATTCTTAATTAGAAGAAAAGTTTCATTCTTAAAACCTGACTCGACTAATATTATATCTTAAAAGTGCTACCAATACATTGTTGATCTATTAATTACCATAAAAGCTTTATTTCAAGTTTAGAATATATAGAAAAGGAACTGGAGATCAAATTTCATTTACGTTAAGTACTATTAATAAAAATTAAAAACATTTATTTTCGTTGAATTTTATCAACCATTTTAATTTAGGAATTTTTCTTTTTCTATATAAATGGAAGCTTAACAAAATTTAATAACATGAAAGCATTGATAATATGTTATAAATGTAAAGATCACAATATAATGATTATGGTAAATGAGAAGAAATTTAAGACATATCACTTTCGGAAAATCAATCGGTTTTTAATATTTGTAAAAGGTACATTTCAGGATAATTAAACGATTTGAATATAACTGTAAATTCAGAAACCTAAAACCATAAGAACTTTCTTTAAACATTGAGTAATTGAGCAATCATTTTAAGTAAAAATTTATATTTCATATTTGAAGAAAATATGTTTTCGTTTTCTTTTTCCTTTTTTTTCAATATTATGATGCATAGGAACTAAACTTTTATCTGTATATACGGAAACATTCATAACCAAAACAAGTTCTTACATTTATTCTCAATACTATATGCTTTTTCTTAAGAAGTCATACGACTCTTAAAAGTCAAAAACAATATGAAATAATTATCATTTTACGCTTCTCATAGCTTAAAAACTACCAGTTTTGCAAACATAAATTTTTAACTTAGTTGGAACAAATTATTACAATTCCTTACATATCTCATTCACTTTTGTAACATAAAAAATATTTGTAATAATTTTTTTTAAATAAGAGATATTTTGTTAACAAAAAAGATATCAAGGATAATGTGCATGAAGACTAAAAAGGACATGTGCATAAAAACTAAAAAAATTGAGACAAACTTATTGTTTCAAAACATACTACAATATCTGAAAATAACTTTGAACCTAAGTTTGTTTGTATTTAAGACACATATATAATTTTTAAAAATATTTGAAAAAAAATTTTTTTTCCTTAAAAATTAAAAGTTTTCATTGCAAAATAACATATTTTGGGACATATAAAAGAAAATGTATGTTTCATCGGATGATAATTACATTGTATACAAACTGTAGAATTTCATGAAAAAATATTAAAAATTTTTGAGATAACATTCGCGTTACATGTTAAAGCTTTAAAGTTTTTTACGCGAATTATTTTAAAATGTTCAGGACTGAATTCTATGACATCTATATTATTTTCTGAAAAATCTATTTTTTTTTTGTCGATTTAACAGTTTTATGACCCATTAAACTACTGTAAGTTCCTAAATTCCTAGTAAAATTATACTAAATTAAAGAAATATTTAAGCTTATTTACGTATATTATTCAGTTATGTAATTATTTATCCTAACTGATTACAATAAAAAATATAGAACTTTAACTGTAGGAGACAATTATAATATACTAAATTCGTTTCTATCATACTTAAAAAAAACCTACTCTACAGATAAGCTTACTTTGCTTCTGTAAATGTAATCATATATATTTGTTCTTATCTATGTATATTGTAACTAATTTCGCTACACCAGATTACGAAATACAGTCATTTCTACTACCGTGAAAAAAAACGGCATAGTAGAAATAGGAAACGCGTCTTTTATGTAAACTTAAACTTTACCTTGTTTACATGTAAACCTGTTTACCTTGTGTCAGGACTTGTTTTGAACAGAATAAGATGCTGAACAGAGGATTGTGTACACCGAGAACCATCTCAATCATTCTGTCTGAGAAATTCATTAGGATGCAGGTGAAGTGTCTCCAGTGTCGATTTCAATGGCATCCCAAAGAAGAGTCACGTATGACATAAATCCTCTATATTGTAAGTGAAGCAGCCATATTTTCGTCTCTTGTTCTCAAAAGGTTTGTCTAGAGACATCGATTAAAGATGTCTAATAGATGGTCGAGATTGCTCTCGATTAGTGAGAACTCCCATGAGTTCCTTCGAACCTGGCTCAAACCTGTCAGGTTAGCAGTTCTGCAAAGCGTAAAGCGGTGCTTTACGATGTCATCAACCAGGTGTTCGATCAGCTGAGAAGAAATTTTGCGGGCAGACGACGGTATACAAAGACCGTTGTTCATGGCCCAGGGTGATTTTTTGTCCGATCGAGTCTCGTGTGAACTCGTCGACTGATAGCGTCTAGATAGTGACTGAGATTGTCCTCCCCCATCCCCTTTTATCTTTCCGTACCTGATACCCGAAGCAGCGACGATTGGGAAAGTTAATTCCTGTAACGATCAAGAATCCTTGTGAATAGTATATTCATATTTGTGAACGTTAAATGTATTTGTGTTTCTAATAAAGATCTTTTACGTAGGCCTCCGCTATCCTTTTTCCAACTCACTTAGAGCTGAGTACGCTACAACATCTTCCTGTTATTTATATATGTCTTCCTATTGTTACAAATTTCGCAAGTTGTCATGTATTTTTGCCGTATACTGTGTATTATAATGGGTAAATCATGTATTTGGCGAGATATAGGCTCGTAGGCGATGTTTTTGGCGACTAATTTTTGGCGCCAAGTTTGGCGATTTATCACCAAATTTGGCGACTTGGCGACTTTCTTGGCGACCGTTTGTACCTAGTACTTTCTAGAATATTCCAGTTTCTCCCGAGGATATAAATACCGGGGGCCGATCCTGATCGAGGTTCAGTTAGCTGAGAAATTTGTAGAGGTAAAGACCTACGTTGTTTGGCGCTAAGAGTTTTAGTGAACTATCGCCTGTGCTAGCCAGTTCTCGCGGTGTTGGCTGCTGTATTCGTGTTTTCCCTTCATTACGAATAAAGTGCTGTTATTTTTGCTGTCTTAATTCAAAGTCTACTCAATCCACGAACGCTACGCTTCTTAAATTGGTAACACTATTGTCTATGCATTCTTCCTATTATATATTTATTACATTAGTATTCAGATAATTTAACAATGAAGTTATTTTAATTAATTTTATTTAATATATGTTCTATTTTTAATTTTTTTAAAAATTTTATATCAATATTATATTTGTTATTGATGATTTTCTGAAGGATAAAATTGATCTTAACTACCCTACAAAATTTTGTACATTTTTTAAAATATTCAAAATTATCTGTGGTCTTTGAAAGCATGTAAAAGTCTGTCCCAAGGATATTTTAGAATGTGTGGAATCATTTAAAGAAAACATAATTTTAAATGAAATTAAATATATTTTCTTTATATATCATATTCTAAACTTCGAAAATAATATCATAGAGTCTTAGACAAAAGTATTTAAAGTTTTACCTCACTTCTCAGAATATTGCAGGAAAGGAAGTAAATAAATCCCAGAGATCCAAGACACGAGTTTCTAAACGTTATTTTAGAATACAAAAATACTCTGAAACATGTAACAAACTTCGGCGTCTATTAATCACAAAGTAGAATGCAGGATTTATAGTCTCCTTTAGTACACCTTTGTCATACAAACCATGTTTCTCATGCGGTCGTGACTTAGTGAAAACATAATTTGTTTTGTTAAAGGAAGGGGAAATTTATTAAGAAGCTTTTCATAAAGCGTCACGTATTTAAGGAGTGGCGATTAATTTATTCCTTAGCAAAAGGACTTCGGCCTTTACTTTTAAGCTACAGTTCTTTAAGATGACAGTGGAATAGGAGCGGAGACACATTTCACTGAAAATACTGTATTTTTTTCTGAAGTTAAATTCTCACATACAACTAATTTAATTAGAAGCAAAGGATATATTTAAAATTCTTATAATAAACAGAGATGAAACTTTATTTAAAATAATTTTTTGTGAATATTCATATTGTGAAATAATACTTGGTACCAATATCATTTTACAAATTTCATCGTAAAATAACCAAATAGAAAAAATATCTAAAAACTTTTATTGTGATTTTTCTTGTTTTTTCCTACTATTTCTCTAAGTATTTCTAGTAATTACTGTTCTAGTATTGTCTTTTTAGATCATTGTATGATAACCAATAGCACTGTGCTGGTTTTATCATGCATAATATTTCACTGAAAATACTGTATTTTTTTCTGAAGTTAAATTCTCACATACAACTAATTTAATTAGAAGCAAAGGATATATTTAAAATTCTTATAATAAACAGAGATGAAACTTTATTTAAAGAACCTTTATTTTGTGAATATTTATACTGTGCTTGGTACCAAGAGCATTTTATAAATTTCATCGTGAAAAAAACCAAAT
The DNA here is from genome assembly GCA_032207245.1 of Pardosa pseudoannulata. Classification (NCBI taxonomy): domain Eukaryota; kingdom Metazoa; phylum Arthropoda; class Arachnida; order Araneae; family Lycosidae; genus Pardosa; species Pardosa pseudoannulata. The sequence continues at coordinate 99,541,569 of CM063511.1, read as the reverse complement.
AGAAAAAATATCTAAAAACTTTTATTGTGATTTTTCTTGTTTTTTTTCTACTATTTCTCTAAGTATTTCTAGTAATTATGTGTACTAGAAATGTCTTTTAGATCATTGTATGATAACCAATAGCACTGTGCTGCTTTTATCATGCATAACATTTCACTGAAAATATTATTTTTTTTAAGTTAAATTCTCATATATAACTAATTTAATTAGAAGCAGAGGATGTATTTAAAACTCTTATAATAAACAAAGCTGAAACTTTCTTTAAAAAAAAATTTTGGGAATTTTTATATTGTAAAATAATACTTGGTACCAATATCATTTTACAAATTTTCATCGTAAAATAACCAAATAGAAAAAATATCTAAAAACATTTATTGTCATTTTTCTTGTTTTTTCCTACTATTTCTCTAAGTATTTCTAGTAATTACTGTCCTAGAAATGTCTTTTAGATCATTGTATGATAACCAATAACACTGTGATGGTTTTATCATGCATAACATTTCACTGAAAATACTGTATTTTTTTCTGAAGTTAAATTCTCACATACAACTAATTTAATTAGAAGCAAAGGATATATTTAAAATTCTTATAATAAACAGAGCTGAAACTTTATTTAAAGAACCTTTATTTTGTGAATATTTATACTGTCAAATAATACTTTGTACTAAGAACATTTTACAAATTTCATCATAAAATAAACTAAATAGAAAAAAGATCTAACGAAGTTTTTGATTGTGTTTCTTTTTATTTTTTCTTACTATTTATCCGAATATTCCTAGAAGGTATTCTGTATTTCAGCACATTGAATGATAACCAATAACACTGAACTGATTTTATCATGCAATTAAAATTTTTAATAAAAAGTACGGTGTAAATCCTGAACAATGATTTGTTTCATTCCTGTGTTTTTTATGGGTAAAATAAAACAAATGCATATAAATTTATGAAAAAATGTATTTAATTAGTTTTTAATAAAATTTAGTGTTTATGAATTTAAAGTACGTTTCATGTTCTTTACAAGGTAAAAGATATATACTAAATTTTCCATATAAGTAATTTGCTTAAGTATTCCTCACTCTGTTGTTAAATAATTTTTGAGTGATGTTGGATAGGTAAATAGATACAAATGTCACGGGAAAACAAATTAAAACTATATCAGCAGTAAAATTAAAATCCAGTGAGAGCAAAATAACCATATTGATTAAGAACTTAAAATATGTTTTCCAATCCATTTTATATTTGGAAAAACAAAGTTTTGTGAATATTAAACTAACATAGAATGACTTTTAGTCGTTACAGTACAAAAAAAATTAAATAATAATAAATTTTTGCTTACATGAAAAATATTCCTTTAAAAATGGAAAAAAATAAATATATTTCCGAACGAAACAAAGAATAATTATTTTTTATTAATATTTAGTACTAGTTTATAGCCCGTCATATGACGGGATTAGTAAAATTTTTATATTTCTAGAATTGTAAAGTACTCTATGAGGCAGTTAAAAATGGTTTGTTTATTTTGGCTGAGATTTATCTTGCAACAAAAGTAATCTATAAAAATTATCACATATGTACCTAATCTATTATTTATGCCAAATATAAAAGAAAATTATTTACGTAATATCAAATTTTAGTGATAAAACTTAAGGCAATAGTGCAGAAGATGTTTAAATAATATAAAATAAATGATTAAATGAGATGGTTAAAGGAATGGCATCATGATGCTAGAAACAAATGTTATTTTTTACCTATTTATTATGTGATAAATGGATAAATTTGCTCTTAAAATGGGGCTTGATATAATGGCATTAAACGCTGGAAAAGGGAAGGCGGGGGTGGATTTCGATTTCGCTTTGAATTCTGTTAACCCTAACTCATAAAACATTCAATATGGATGCTTGTATCCATTCCAGGTACAACCGCTTCATAAATTCGCAGACAGACACCTTAGGATGTTATTATATAGGGGATTCATGAATTTCAGATACCTTTTATCTACTTAACAAGGTGAATGTCTGTATAACCAATTTTCCATGTAAATAATTTGTTATTGTTTTTGAGTAATGTGAGATAGGTACTTACAGTCTTCATATGAAACTAATTAAACCTAGGTCAGAAATGAAAAAAAGGGATATTCAATATGTTAAATCCATTTTTTTTCCTTTGTATGGAAATTGAATCAGGCTTGGTTTAAATGATTATTTGTGTTGAAATTTAAACCCTGAAATTTTAAGGGATAACAATATTACTAGGGAAAAATATAAGTACTAGGGAAACCTAGTACTATAAAGTATTAGTTAAGTACAAAGTACAAAGACAAAGTTTTACTTAGTACAAAGTGTAATGTAGCTTTCTCTGAGATCTAAATATTTGTGTTGAGATCGTACAGTTTACAAAAATTATTTTTATTGCTTTGTGTTTATTAATTATTTGTTGATCTCAACCAAAGTTCTGAGAGACTACAGACTGATATTTAAACTATTAAGCTAAGTAACTTACCAGAACAAATATGTACTCACTGAAATAAACACATAACAAAGTTCAATAGATATAAACAAAAAATAAAACATTCATTATACTATATCTATACATACAGAAATTATCAAATTAAAAAAAATTCTTTTCAATTAATCTTATATCATACGCGACATTATAAAAAGATAACTAATATTGACGTGAAAAAAGATAGGGCCTAATTCTAAATTCAAATTTTGATAAATAATACGTTTGTGGATTTACAAGGGCTGTGCTTCAGAAAAACGGCTGGTCGGGAGCTGTCCAGAAACTGGTATTTGTCAAATTTTTAGACTCAGAATCTCTTTTGAGAGTAATATCAACTGTTGTGGTAGAAAACTGCTTATTTCTTTCGAAAACATTAATTGTTAAAGCTTAATTGTTTAATACCAACATCGTTACAATTTTTATCATTTTAATGATATTATACATCCAGGACAGGCATAATAAATATAACCGTTAACAAATTTAAACATGTTTTCCAATTCTTTTCAAATTTTAAAAAACAAAGTTTTATTAATATTCAACTAACCCGGAATGACTTTTAGTAATTACAACCAAATTGGCTCTTTTGTTTACACAGAAAATATCCATTTAAAAAATGCTTTGAAACAATAAAAATATTTTTCCAAACAAAAGAATATTAATTACTTTTTTAATAATATTTAGTATTCATGAATTTAAAACAATTTTTTTTATTTTAACAAGGTGATTGTCTACATAATACATTTTCCATGTAACTAATTAGATAAGGAATTCTACATTGCACTATCAATAATTTTTGAATAATGTGAGATAGGCACGTACGTACAAACGCCATATAAAACTAATTCAAACTAGTTCAGAAATAATCAAAAAGAATATTCAGTATTTGAAAGCCAATTTTTTATCTTTTATTCTCACAGACGGAATACTGTAATTTGAATCAGGCTTGATATAAATGATTATTTTTGTTAAAATTTAAACTCTGAAATACTTCAAACAACTTATTTCCTTCGAAAAATAATCAGCTTAATTGTTTAATACCATTATAGTTTCAATTTTTATCATTTTAGTGACGTCATACATCCAGGACAGGCAAAATAACCATAATGTTTGAGAAATTTAAACGTGTTTTCCAAATCGTGTAAAATTTTGAAAATCAAAGTTTTATTAATATTCAACTAACCCGGAATGACTTTTAGTAATTACAGCCAAATTGGTTCTTTTGTTTACACAGAAAATATCCATTAAAAAAAAGGCTTTGAAACAATAAAAATATTTTTCCAAACAAAAGAATATTAATTACTTTTTTAATAATATTTAGTATTCATGAATTTAAAACAAATTTTTTATTTTAACAAGGTGATTGTCTACATAATAAATTTTCCATGTAACTAATTAGATAAGGAATTCTACATTGCACTATTAATAATTTTTTGATAATGTGAGATAGGCACGTGCTTACAAACGCCATATAAAACTAATTCAAACTAGTTCAGAAATAATCAAAAAGAATATTCAGTATTTGAAAGCCAATTTTTTATCTTTTATACTCACAGATGGAATACTGTAATTTGAATCAGGCTTGATATAAATGATTATTTTTATTAAAATTTAAACTCTGAAATTTTAAGGGATTACAATACTTTCTAAGAACAAAGTACTAAGGAAACACAAAGTACAGAGAAAACATTTTATTTAGTATACAGGTATACTTCAAACAACTTATTTCCTTCGAAAAATAATCAGCTTAATTTATTTACAATTTTTAATTACAATTTTTATCATTTTAGTGACGTCATACATCCAGGACAGGCAAAATAACCATAATGTTTGAGAAATTTAAACGTGTTTTCCAAATCGTGTAAAATTTTGAAAAACAAAGTTCTATTAATATTCAACTAACCCGGAATGACTTTTAGTAATTACAGCCAAATTGGTTCTTTTGTTTACACAGAAAATATCCATTTAAAAAAAGGCTTTGAAACAATAAAAAATATTTTTCCAAACAAAAGAATATTAATTACTTTTTTAATAATATTTAGTATTCATGAATTTAAAACAAATTTTTTATTTTAACAAGGTGATTGTCTACATAATAAATTTTCCATGTAACTAATTAGATAAGGAATTCTACATTGCACTATTAATAATTTTTTGATAATGTGAGATAGGCACGTGCTTACAAACGCCATATAAAACTAATTCAAACTAGTTAAGGAATAATCAAAAAGAATATTCAGTATTTGAAAGCCAATTTTTTATCTTTTGTACTCACAGACGGAATACTGTAATTTGAATCAGGCTTGATATGAATGATTATTTTTGTTAAAATATAAACTCTGAAATTTAAAGGGATTGCAAAGTACTAAGGAAGCACAAAGTACAGAGATAAAATTTTATTTAGTACATAGGTATACTTCAAACAACTTATTTCTTTCGAAAAATAATCAGCTTAATTGTTTAATACCATTATAGTTTCAATTTTTATCATTTTAGTGACGTCATACATCCAGGACAGGCAAAATAACCATAATGTTTGAGAAATTTAAACGTGTTTTCCAAATCGTGTAAAATTTTGAAAAACAAAGTTTTATTAATATTCAACTAACCCGGAATGACTTTTAGTAATTACAGTCAAATTGCATCTTTTGTTTATTCAGAGTATATCCATTTAAAAAAATGCTTTGAAATAATAAATAATGTTTTTCCGAACAAAAAACAACATTCCAATTTTTAATTAAAGAAAGTGCTATTTGACTTTTTGCTGGGCACTTTTTTAGACACTTTTGCGTTTCCTAGAAATTTCTATTAAAAAAAATCTCTAATAAGCAAGAACCTATTCACTGTCAGATTTAATGCATTTTTTATTTCTTCGAGGTATATTTAACGCAAATGCTATTACTTAAGTTGTACAAACGCGAGCGTATAAAAAAGAAGTGTGTAATAGTGAAGATAACGAACACTATTTAAGGAAAGTAAATGTCAAGAAATCCTACATGACTACACTTTTATGGCTCTGGGGCGCCTCTGTATAATGGAGCTAATGTCTTTAGGTAGAATAAAGAGAATCTCTCGAGACGGCCATAATGAGAAAAAAGTGACTTCTGAAACACGTGATCCATGTTACACGTGCTTTGGGAAATTAGTGTAAAAGAATAAAGAAAAATTAATTTCAAGCACAACTGCTTTTTTGTGGCTATCTAAATTGCTTAGGGGTGATTCTTTGAAGCGTAATTTGCAATAGAACATTTTGTAAATAAGACCAAACTTTTAAAGCACCCTTGGTATGATTAATTCTGATAAAAACCCGACTCTTCGATCGAATTTTTCCTCGAAGCCCACATCTATCCCTGACGCATTAATTTGAATTAGAGCCGTAAAGTAAACTCTAGGAATAAAACAGAGTTGATTGCTAAAGGAGGAGGTGTATTTAAGTCTTTCTTTTGCAGGCATCATAATGTTCTTGTTTTAGTTGGTTTGGGGAACAGTTATATATTTGTGTTTCGTCTTGTGACTACTGACTCAGAATTCTAAATCTGTAAGCTAAATTTATGGTGATAGTTTATTTATAGCACGATAATTTATTTGGAGACTAATGCACACAAACAAAAACGCATATATATACAGGGTGTTGTAAAACGACCGCATAAACTCTGCACAATGAGATTACTCTTTGGAGTAAATAAAGTCTGCAAAACGAAGCGTTCCTGTATGATACGATCTTAGTTTACGGGGAAAATACCAACATCAAATTATCACATCCGGGGCAAGAAAAAACACTCTATTGAACATGTTAACAGCAGTATATGCACGGGCATACTCCCTAACAATCCGCAAGGCATTTATATTACATCGACCGTACATAAGGTACATGTCGCAGTAGTCACGAACGGAATACATGGTAACCATAAGACTATCGGTAGCTGAAAGATGCAGCCTTTTAAATACAAGTTCAACCGTGGTTGAACTGGTTCAATCCATAACGCGATATGCTCGTTTT
>CM063511.1:99522570-99530070 GCA_032207245.1 Pardosa pseudoannulata | reverse complement strand
ACATTACAATTTAAATAGATATAACATGCACTATATTGCCAATGATGATCGGTTTAGACATTTTGTTAAATATCTAGAAAATAAATTGAAATTAACCTGAATAGGCATGTAAACAGTAAGTTTAAAGCATATATTTCAGCTAAGGATTTTTATTAAGAGGGGATGGTTCACAAATTGAAGAAAAACTAACATGTTTTGGATAACCCTGTAAAAAGTAGTGTATGAAAAGCGCTGCACTTTATCACCGGTCATCATTGCAATGATAGTTTCTTATTTATATAGTATTTAGAAAAATACATATTTATAATGTATATATTATATATTTTATAAATTTTTAACTATGCATAGTGAAAGTAGCTGCTTGTTATTAATCAAAAACAGTCATCAAAATATAAGTTAGTTGCCAAATTTCAGCTAAATGTCAATAATTATTACCATCAAATTATTTGGACATACAATATATGATTGCCTAAAGTTAGATAAATATATAAGGTGGTAATTTTATTAAACCATCGAGTTTGATTACCGTTACTAACAAGAACATTCGTAGAATTCAAGAATCAACTTTAACCCCTTGCCTGTGATGCCCGAATGCCCGACCTAAGTTCCAGCAAGAGAAAAAAAACGGTTTTTTAATAACGTGAAGACAGAAATCGATTAGTATTATACAGTATATTTAATTTGCCATTTTACAATAGAGATATATTCCCTCTAGAATTTCGTCAATTTCGTCCCATATGTTGCTATTTATAAGGTCACTGCAAAGGATTTGTGACATTCAAAGGAATCTGAAGGACATGAAATTTATGACAGTTGATATAGATAATAATGTTGTTGTATTAGTTTATTATATTTATCCAGAAAATTCTGTAACGTGATTTATTTTAGTGTCATTTGTGTAATTATTACTTTAATCCATTAAAATTTCTCTATAGGAAAAAATATTGTAGTTCGTATTGTATCTCGTTCATTTTTTTTTTCAAAAATAACCTATTTCTTACATTTTATGATAATAACAAGCAAAGATAAAGAGAAAAAAATTTTCCATTTTTGGAACCTTTTTCTCAAATATATTCGACAGACAAGTGGTTAAACAGTTTATGTCTGTGTAATTTTCCCTTTCCTTTCTAAACATTCATTGCTTCTATCGAAAACAAATCATACACCGTTGTGGATGCCGAATTCAAAAGAAAATTTTGAAGGAGCTATAGTATGTACCAACAGGATTTTAAATTATTGTAGAACACAAGGTCCTAAACCACGTTGAGTTATTGAATACTGCAAATGTACTTATATTCTGGAGTCAAGAGGAAGTAAATGGACCGATAAGAAATGAAGAAACATATAGTTGTCTTACTGTAGGGTTTTTTTTCCAATGCAGTAGAAAATAGAGATATTATAATAACTCGAATACTAACACAAGGCTGCTAAGCTGTTACTCATTTAGCATCAACCGAGGAGTATGTGTACCTTAGGGTATGCTACGAACGAGAGTAAAATTACCCCCGCTGGGTCCCTTAAATATCTTAATATTTATTACAAGATTTATAAAAAAAGTGAATAGAAGAGCAAATGTTTCAAGTTATTATGAATTCAAAATTCCGTACTCTGACGAAAAAATTCATTTCACTTTTATTAGTCCTGATAATCTTATTCTGCTTATTTTTCTTGAACATCTTCATTCAAGACATCTAAACATTTTTAAGTTAAAGACCTTGGATTCTGTTAAGCATAATATTCATACCTTTATTATGTAAGATGCAAGGCATATAAATCTAAATTAATAAGTGTACCACTTTTTATATAAAACTCTTCATATCTATATACTCTTGTGTGTTAAATGTTCATTAACTAAATCATGGAAGTCATCTTGATTAAATTTGTACAACAATTTAAATTTATTCAGAAATTATTTTAAGTAAGACACACTTATCAAAGTTCAAATTCTACATAATATAACTGTTTTATCTATTTTGATTTTTAATATTTTTTTTCAATTTTATTTCACTTTCTTTGCCAATTTTCTTGCTTTCTATTTCCTTTCCTGGATTGTAAGAAGAGTAGCAAGTTCGGTAAAAAATGTAAATGCACTCAACATTTTATTTGTGTTACGCACTCCATTTTTTATTTTTAAAAGTATTTTTGCTTTCTTTAAATAACCTTTGATTATTTATATATATATATATATATATATATATATATATATATATATATATATATATATATATATATATATATATATATATATATATATATATATATATATATATATATATATATATATATATATATATATATATATATATTATATATATATATACAAATATACATATACACACATATATACATATACATATACACACATATATACATATACATATATACACACATATATATATATATATATGTACACATATACATATATATACACATATATACATATGTACACATACATATACACACATATATACATATGTACATATATCGTGGTCAGTAAACACACTAGAGTCCTGACATCATTTTCATCCTTTATTTAGAACTCACTAACACTATACTCAACAATGGCGTCTCATATTGGCGCCCAACTGCAAACAAAGGCAGTTTTTACTGCTTCGTGGAGCCACAGGTCTGCCTAGAGTAATTGCTTATCGCTCTCTCTGCCCATATACTCCCATTAAAAGAATCCCTAATTAAATCTCTTAAATTACTCTATGTTTCAAATCCTGACATATATATATATATATATATATATATATATATATATATATATATATTATATATATATATATATATATATATATATATATATATTACATTTTACATATACGAGTGCAAACATGTTCCTGCATATATACATATATACATATGTATACATGCATATATTACATATATATATATATACATATATATATATATATATATATATATATATATATATATATATATATATATATATATACTATATATAATATATATATATATATATATATATATATATATATTACATTTTACATATACGAGTGCAAACATGTTCCTGCAGTAAAAAATCAAAAATACCATAATAATTTGCATAATATCAATAAAATGAAAGACATGATGGAAGTATACTCCTTAATTTAATTCAAATACATCTGCGCTTCAAAATTATAAATTTCTTTAAAAATAAATATTTGTCTATACAATGTAAAGCAAGCTAATAAAAATAGACATAAAATATTATAAAAAATTCATATGGTATGTACTTTAAAAATTTTAACTTTACAAACGCATTGGATATATTTTATGTTATGATACATGATTTCTCAAACATTATTATTTTAATATTATTTCAAAATTACATTGTTGTAACATTTATTTTTCTTTCTATAACTTCCATAGAAAAAACATAGCGATCACCTATATCCTCTAGCATTTTTCTAGTTTCAATTTATTCTTTTAGGCATGGTAGTTATTTTTTTCTTAGGAAGCAGAATAACTGTGGCTAGGAAGGAAGAAATGGTCACACTTGCAACGTGACTAGAAGTTCGAGCAGAAAACTTAGCTAGCGATATTTTTATTTTTGAACTTGTTTATCTCTCTCCTTGATTTAATCATGCTCCAAGCAATGTTCTTGTGTACGTTAGTTTAATGTCGAGAAAAGTTTAAAGATTTCCTTGTTCCGCAGCATATGTCCTCAATTCTCATGAGAGGCCGAAAAATTATTTTTATCTTATAATCCTGATCACAAAAATAATAACAGGTCTGTATTGGGAATTATTAGAAATGAACTTGTTCTCTAAATAGATATGAAAGTGTTGAAATATGTAATCGCACTCATACTTGGCGACTTGGCGTTTTGGATGCTTATTATTATATAAGTAATAGCTTTCTCGACATACAAGGCTTTCTTGAGTTGATCCTTTTGTCTTTTCATCGGTTGTGTTTGATTAGTTTTTTCTTGTGCCTGTAATTTGAATGGCTGGGATCAGGATCTTTATAAAACTATAAAATCCCAATATACCTCATAGTTTTATGATATTCAAATATCTTTTCATTTTTCTATTATTTTATGACTATTTGTAGGTACTTGTATGCTTTAAACACATTAATATCTAAAATAAATACTTTTGTCTACCCATCACTACAGTTCTCTATGTTTTGGGCTAGGCCCGCTGCATAACAATGTTACTTTTACATGCCATTCTTTCTTACTGTAAAATTTTACTTATGCTAAATGTATAATTTTGTTTATGTACGATTTTCTTATTATTATTGTTTTTTCATTACTTTAGACATTTTTATTTCTTTTTAATCATATTTTTCACATTTTATCGCATTTTACCATTTTTGATACTTTTACTTAACGGTCTTCTTTAACTTCTTTTTTAATTTATATTTACTTTATATGTATATATGCATATATTTTCCTTTTTACTATTGTATTATAACGTTACTGTAACAGGCATCTTTGTATACAAATATTCATTATGAACCGCTCCCTTGTTAAATATCTTACCTTGCTTACTGGAGATATGCCCAACCGTGCAAGGTGCTCAGAAGATTACCCTTTAAACGGAAAGATGATGAGATTTATATGATTATTATTATAATTATTATTATTATCATTATTACTTTGATGTTTTTAATAAAAGGTGTTTTGCAAACTGCGACTCTTCATTATGTGTCAACAGAAAAAAAGAGCAAAATCCCTAAACCACTAAAACATCTTACCTCGTTGAAAGATTCTATATATATTCGTCGAATTTCCAATGCACTAGTTTCGTAAAGTAAAACCTAACATAATTACCTGAAAAGATTTATGGTAAAAAATAAAGCAATATATCATTTATTACTTATCATACAGTAGAATAAATGTTTATAGTCAAGTGACATGGAAGTCTTCTGATTCGGGATGATGCCAGCGTGCTATCAGAAATTTTCCTCTGGGGTGGAAAAACAGTTATTTATTTAATTCCAAAATAGTGTGGAAATATTCAGATGTAAATCAGAAATATGCGATGAAAATCTCCATGAAATGAAGATTGGCAGCTGCTGAGCTTCAGGATTTGAATGCTCTCGGAATACCATGATGACAATCATGAACCACCTGATTGCTTTATTATGTACAGTGCTTACAATAAATCAACTTGACAAAGAAGTGTTATTAGTGTATAGACTAATGTAACCTGGTGAATGTTGTTTAGTGTACATTTTGTGAGTTAAAACTACTATCAATGGTTGTAGAAATGACACCTAGTATCTTACACCATTGCAACATTATTAATGTCGACACTTGAGAAGATTTTGATTTCAACACGATATTTAAACCCACAAACTACCCGACTTGTGCTACCATATTTCGGACCTTACTCACAGCCATCTTTTGACGATGTAGAAAAAATAATTTCTGGATAATCTGGATATTGTATATAATGCTATATTAGACGTGTCTATTATTATACCGCTATTGATCTCGTGTCAGTCAATTTGACATCATATTTCACGAAAAGGGCATTTTTGTTTAGATTCATATTTTTCAATGAAAATTTTACATTGATGTTTCTATTAGCTGGGTTCCTGTTAATGTTGTGCATAGAGATTTCCATGCAAAGACTTTCTCAAAAAATAAAGGAAAAATTATGAAACTAACTTATTTATTGGCCCATTCTAACAGGACAATTTTTTAAGTAATAAACAATATAACGCTAATGAGCCGAACGATGGCCGAATGGTAGAGCGTTGCTCTTCGGAACCGGAGTTCGCGGGTTCGAATCCCGCTGCTGGCATGGATGTTCGTAGCCGTTCGGAATCGGCTTTAAACCGTAGGTCCCGGTCTCATTAGCCCTCGTGTGCAAAACAGTAGACCGTAGCGCTCCAAACCAAACCAAACCAATAACGCTAATGAAAATTGCAGGTGTTATTTGCACAGAATAAGAAGTGAAACTTTCACCATTAGTTAAAAAAACCTTCCTGTGTGTAACTGTAAGGAGTGATAGATTTGTGTCACGTAAAAAAGTCTGGGATTTAACTAATATATGTATCCTCCCAGGTTAATGCAAAAAAAGTTATCAGTATTCTACTCATAATAAATGTGTATTCTTATAAGTAAAAAAATCAATTCTAATGATAAATCTTTTATTTCCTAAAAGAATGATAATTTACAGCCTTCATCCCAGTAGCCTAAGAAGAAAAAAAAACATAAAAACAATTAATACTATCTCGACTAAAATGCGAGTTAAAAATAAGATCAAAAATAATTATATTCTACATGTATATTCCTTAGAACTTTTGTTACTTTACAATATGCAAAGCTCAAATACAATTTTCTTAAAACATTGAATAATATGAGTTATATCTATAATATCTCTGAGAGAAATATAAAACAGAAAACTTTCATGTGTTTTTAAGCAAGCATTTAAATGCATGACGGTACTGCAGAGATATCCATATTTTTTAAATTCACAAATACCATAACTACACCTATATAAGTTTTACAGGATACAAGATATGAAATATGTATTATTTTTAGTTCTTTTATTTTTTCAGGACTTTAACCAGAGGGGTTGAGGAAAGATTGTAAGAAATAAAGCCTGAATTTTTGGGGTTTATTCCTTACAACTTAAATTCAGGTACTTTCTGGGCTGCATTTTAGCATTGAAAATTAAGTCATTTTTCAAATGTAAGTATTTTAATAGTAAATTGTTAAACAAAATTTAATTCTTAAATAAACATTTTACATTACAAAATTTCTATTTACTATATTTTAATTTCAACATGGTAGCTCTAATTTTTTTTTTACACTTTTACTAAAACATATTATACTTATAATATATTGTGCATGAAAATTTAAATATCTAAATAGAAAATTTTATATAATTTTAATACTGTTATTAATATTAAACATGAATGTTAAATATTAATATTAAAGTTTGTAATTTTTTTTTACTAAATATTATTATTAAATATTAATGTTAAATTTTAAATATTTTTTTATAAAGATTTATGTATTACATTAAATATAATAAAATATCCTGGGGGATAAGATCATTCCAGTTGTAGCTCCTTCTCTCTTTTACGTTGCTGCAATTAATATTGCAATAAAAATATGATTAATTATTTTTACTTAAAAAAATTACAATTATTTCCTCACGCAACACATAGTAGGAATGTAGTAAAAAGTAGTAAAAAGAGGAATGGAATATATAATTTTGAAATTTTTACAATTCTATAATTTTTAACACTGAAACCCTTAATAATATTGTATGTAAGAGTAAATTTTGGTAAAAGTAAGATTCGGTTCAATTTTCTGGAAAAAATTGTATTCAGTTATTATTTATGTTTTTGACAGAAAGCACAAAAATTTCTCCCCAAAATCTAGGTAACTATTTTTATATTATTCGTTTATGCTTTTTGAAATAGTAGTTACGTTTTTTTTTTCTTTCGGTAGCGGAATAAATGCTGGATAGTAGGCGAGAAAGAATCATATGTGCAACGTGACTAGCAGTCAAAATAGAAACCTTA
>CM063511.1:99507570-99517570 GCA_032207245.1 Pardosa pseudoannulata | reverse complement strand
TCATGTAAACACAATTACATTTATGTAGAACTTATTTTTCTGAAACTCAGTAGATATGTTGTTATCATAACCTACAAAGCATTTGTATAGTTTTTATTTGTTCTTTTAAACACTGTAGAATTTTTTCTTCGGGCAACTTGACTAGGAAATAAAAAAGAATCTTTTCTCATATGTGATTGTTTTTGGAGTGCTACGGTCTACTTTTTGCAACACAAGGGTTAATGAGACCGGGATCTACTGCTTAAAGCCGATTCCGAACGGCTACGAACATCCATGCCATAGTGGGGTTCGAACCCACGAACTCCGGTTCTGAACGCCAGCACCCTAACCATTCGGCTCTGATTGTTTTACTTTAATGTGAAAAATTTATGTTATTAAAAATTTATATAATGTTCAGGTTTTAATGAAAATACCCATTTTAAATATTCGTGAATCATTGTCGACTAGGTTTGAGATTACATCTGTTCATATGGTTAACTGATAAATAATGTTTACTTAAAATTTTTTTCACAAAATAGATCTTTATGTACAAATTAAAATTAATATCTTGAAATGTAAGTTTTCCATGTTATCTCTGTAAAAATAATACATCTAAACATTCCTGTGTAAAATATGAGTGATTATCATAATTTTTCCTACGAATGCTTTAGCTTCATAAAATTTTACATAAAGTATGCAAGAAACAAATTTTCAATATAAAAAAAGAATATGGATTACTAAAAATTATGTCAAAATATTAAAAAAAATTCTGATATAATAAATCAAAATTATTCTTTAATAAATGTAGAATATCACTAATTGATGTTTTACTTCAATAATTTTTTTAGTAAAAAAAATTTAATATTCTCCAGAAACATAGCAAAACCCAATAAATATTTATATAAAAGTCCTAAAACAAGTTCATCAATTTTGAAAGTTTTCTTCAATTTTTACTGAGGCACATCAAAATATTTTCGTGATAGTACATTTTTCAGAAACATTTTGTTCCAATTCCTGTAAACACAATTTTATTGATGCATAACTTATTTTTCTGAAGCTTAGTAGAAATATTGTTATCACAACCTACAAAGCATTGTCTACTTTTTATTTGTTTTTTTAAACACTGTAGATTTTTTTCTTGATGCAACTTGACTAGAAGTTAAAAAAGAAACTTTACTGATATGTTATTCTTTTACTTCATGGTAAAAAGTTATATAATCCTGAAAATTCTAATGTTCAGATATTAATGGAAATACCCATTTTGATTCCTCGTTAATCATTGTCGACTAGATTTCAGATTATGTCTGTTCATATGCTTAACTGATATAAAGAGGTTTACTTTAAAAGTTTTTCTCAAAATAGATCTCAATGTGTAACATTAACTTCTTGTAATGTAAGTTTTCCATGTTTTCTTTGTAAATTTGATACAAAATAATACGGCAAACCACTCCTGTGTAAAATAGGAGTAATTTGTATAATTTGTCCCAGGAATATTGTAACTTCATAAAATTATACATTAAAAAATGCAAGAATAGAGTTCAATATTAAAACAGAACACATGTTACTACAACTTTTGTGAAGCTATTAAGAAAATTTTATGATATTTTAAGTCAAAATTATTCTTTAACCCTTTAAATTTCACCAAAATAAATTCATTGGAATTTAATGTAATTTGTTTATAAATGTTATCTATAAGCCTGGTAATGTAAAATAGATATATTTTTTACATTCCTTAGAAGGGTTTGCTTTAAGGATACCAAATTAGGGTTTGAGAAGTGATTTAACTGACCAACACATACCCTTGTACAGCTTGAACATTATGCCTTTTGAAAAGTTTAACTATACTGGAAGAACAATAAATGATAATAATTAAACTGGTATAATAAATAAATAGCACAACAACTTAAAAGTGTTGTTTGTACAGATACTTTTATTTGAGATCATAAGTAAGATAAATTGAATCTGACTTCTCAAGTACAGAAAGTTTAAATACATATATTTCAATAGAAAAAGAAATAAATAAGTTAAACGTAGAACTATCATCTGTTATATATTTAAAATATCAAAAATATAATATGTATAAAGTGTATAATATGTATATATAAATGTATAATGTATATATAATATATATATATATATATATATATATATATATATATATATATATATATATATATATATACTATATATATATATATATATATATATATATATATATATATATATATATATATACATATATATATATTATATATATATATATATATATATATATATATATATATATATATATATATATATATATATATATATATATATATATATATATAATATATATATATATATATAATCGAAAACTCATCCATGTCTCCAAAAAGTTTTTTTTAATTGCAAAAGCTCTTGATTCTACATCATTGGCTTCCACATATCACAGATGTATGAGATTGGAGCCGTAAATAATTATAAAAAGATAAAGTAAAGTAATCCAAAAAGTAAAGTTTAAAAAAAAGATGTTTAATAGGTGGTTTTGCTACGAAACCACTGTCCGTTAAAGGGTTAATAATTGTATACTATCACTTATTAATATTTTCCTTTACTAAATTTATTTTTAGTTTAAAAAGTTAATTTTAATTAAAACGTAACCCAATAAAAAGTTATATAAGAAGTCATAAAATAAAGTTAATTTATTTTGACAATTTTCTTCAAAATTTTTAACCGACACATAAAAAAATATTTTTATAGTAGTGCATTTTTAGAATTATTTTGTTCATATTTATGTAAACACAATTACAGTGATGTACAACTTTTTTTTCTGAAACTTAGAAATATTTTTATTACAACTACAAGCATTTTTTCTACTTTTTATTTCTTCTTTTAAACACTGTAGATTTTCTTCCTGCAACTTGAAGTGTTAAAAGAGAAACTTTACTCATAAGTCAATTTACATTCATGTAAAAAAGTTATATAATCCATAAAAAGTCTAATGTAAGATTTTAATGGAAATACCATTTTGATTATTCGTGATTCATTGTCGACTAGATTTCAGATTACAACTGTTTACTTTAAAAAAATAAATTCATTGGAATTTAATGTAATTTGTTTATAAATGTTATCTATAAGCCTGGTAATGTAAAATAGATATATTTTTTACATTCCTTAGAAGGGTTTGCTTTAAGGATACCAAATTAGGGTTTGAGAAGTGATTTAACTGACCAACACATACCCTTGTACAGCTTGAACATTATGCCTTTTGAAAAGTTTAACTATACTGGAAGAACAATAAATGATAATAATTAAACTGGTATAATAAATAAATAGCTTAAAAACTTAAAAGTGTTGTTTGTACAGATCCTTTTATTTGAGATCATAAGTAAGATAAATTGAATCTGACTTCTCAAGTGCAGAAAGTTTAAATACATATATTTCAATAGAAAAAGAAATAAATAAGTTAAACGTAGAACTATCATCTGTTATATATTTAAAATATCAAAAATATAATATGTCTAAAGTGTATAATATGTATATATAAAATGTATAATATGTATATATAAATATATATATATATATATATATATATACATATATACATATATATGCATACATATACATACATACATACATATATATATATATAAATATATATATATATATATATATATATACATATATACATATATATGCATACATATACATACATACATACATATATATATATATATATATATAATCGAAAACTCTTCCATGTCTCCAAAAAGTTTTTTTTTAATTGCAAAAGCTCTTGATTCTACATCATTGGCTTCCACATATCACAGATGTATGAGATTAGAGCCGTAAATAATTATAAAAAGATAAAGTAAAGTAATCCAAAAAGTAAAGTTTAAAAAAATGATGTTTAATAGGTGGTTTTGCTACGACACCACTGTCCGTTAAAGGGTTAATAATTGTATACTATCACTTATTAATATTTTCCTTTACTAAATTTATTTTTAGTTTAAAAAAGTTAATTTTAATTAAAAACGTAACCCAATAAAAAGTTATATAAAAAGTCATAAAATAAGTTAATTTATTTTGACAATTTTCTTCAAAATTTTAACCGAAACACATAAAAATATTTTTATAGTAGTGCATTTTTAGAACTATTTTGTTCATATTTATGTAAACACAATTACATTGATGTACAACTTATTTTTCTGAAACATAGTAGAAATATTGTTATTACAACCTACAAAGCATTTTCTACTTTTTATTTCTTCTTTTAAACACTGTAGATTTTTTTCTTCGTGCAACTTGACCAAGTGTTAAAAGAGAAACTTTACTCATAAGTCAATCTTGTACTTCATGGTAAAAAAGTTATGTAATCCATAAAAAGTTTAATGTTAAGATTTTAATGGTAATACCCATTTTGATTATTCGTGATTCATTGTCGACTAGATTTCAGATTACAACTGTTTACTTTCAAAAAAATTTACAAAATAGATCTCAATGTACAAATTAAAATTAACCTCTTTTAATGTAAGTTTTTCATGTTTTCTTTGTATATTTTGTAAAATTAATCCGTCTAACCACTCCTGTGTAAAATAGGAGTGATTCTCATAATTTGTCCTAGAAGTACTGTAGCTACATATAATTATACATTAAAAAATGCAAGAAAAAATCTTCAATATTAAAAAAGAATATGAATTAATAAAATTATGTATTATTAAGTTAGTATTACTAAGAAAATTTTATGATATTTTATATCAAAATTATTCTTTAATAAATGTATACTTTCACTAATTGATGTTTTACTTCAATAAAAAGTTTAATATTCACCAGAAAAGTAGCAGGACCTAAGAAAATTTTATATAGAAAGTCATAAAACAAGTTCCTCTATTTTCACAGTTTTCTTCAATTTTAACTAAAGCACATCAAAATACTTTTAGGATAGTACATTTTTTTAGAAACATTTTGTTCAAATTTTTGTAAACACAATTACATTGATGTAAAACTTATTTTTCTGAAACTCAATAGAAATATTGTTATCTGGACCTACAAAGCATTTCTCTAGTTTTTATTTGTTCTTTGAAACACTGTAAGTATTTTCTGTTAGTGCAACGTGACTAGAAGTTAAAAAAAAAACTTCACGCCTATTTTATTGTTTTATTTCATTGTAAAAAACGTTATACAATCATGAATACTTTTGATGTTCAGATATTAATACAAATACCCATTTTGAAGATTTGCAAATTATTGTGGACTAATTTTGCGGTTAATTCTGTCCGTACGCTTAACTGATAAAAAAGAGGTTTACTTTCAAAATTTTTCACAAAATAGAACTCAATTTAAAAGTTAAAATTAAATTCTTGTAGTGAATGTCTTCCATTGCTCATCTATAAATTGCAAATAAATAATACATCTAACCACTCGTATGTAATAAAATATTAATGATAATTAGAAATTTTCCTAGGAATGCTGTAACTTCATAAAATTATTCATTAACACCTTCCCTGTTTTGCCCGTACGCCGCATGGGCACAGCTTTCGGGCCTTTACTGATTTGCCCGTACGGAGTACGGGCAAACTGATTTCTATTTCGCTTGCACAGTTTTAGTAACAATTTTAGTAACAAATTATTTCATTAATTGATAGTTTGCAGTTTATTGTATTTTTAACTCTGATTGGTTCAAAACACGGGTTTTTTCGCATGTTTTTTATCAGAAGACGAATTGTTATCTTTCAGTGTATAGCTTTCTGGTTATATTTTACTAAACACCTGATAATTTTATTGATGTAAGTGTTGAATAATATATTTTTACTTTTAAATAATGGATAATTCAGAGCGTATGGAGCTAATTTTCTGTGATTCGAACTGTGACTCGGAATGAGAAACTGAATTATCTGTAAATGATAGTAGCGAAAGTTTACTAGATGACCTGGATAGTAGTGACTCTGATAGTTGTACAGATGGAATCAGTCAGGCAAGACAATTTTTTTAAAGTAATTGTGATAATCCTTCGGATCCGCTTCCTAGATTTGCTTTCACTGGAATTCCAAAAATTAACTTGGATATCGATGAGACTAAAGGTACACTTCAGTTCTATGATGCTTTCATAGAAAGAAAAATGTTGTAATAAATGCTTAAAAATATTAGAAATGTTAATTTTAATAACATATCTTTACTTAAAAATGTAAAATAAACAAAAAAATGCAATAAAAAAATATGACATTTTTTGACCGGAAAAAATGAAACTGTCAAAGGGATTAAAAAAGCAAAAAAAAAATCTTCAATATTAAAAAAGAATATATATATTAATAAAACTATAAAAAAATTCTGATATTTTAAATCAAATTTATTCTTTAATACATGTATACTATTGTTATTTTATATTTTTCTTTAATGAATTTAGTATACACCGTAAGAAGTTTATTCATATAGCCGAAATTATTTTGTTATGAAAAGTAAATTATAGAATATATTACATTGAATCATAATTATCATAAATTGCAACCAAAATTTTAGTGTTGTTATGCTTACAACACATGATATTTGTAGCTTATTGTGCTACATTTAAAACTGCAGGACGCTAGTAACACGTCTTGATGTTACAAAAATAACCAAAACTGAAAATTATAAAAATTATAAGGTAAGAAGAAATGCATTCAAAATAGAGAGATCGTGTAATTCAAAATATAGTTTTGTTTAACCTTATCGTTAAAATATATTGGAATATAATTTAAATATTATAAACTTACATGTGTATAAAGTGGATAAAAAAGTACAGAATTGTGTAATATAAGTAGTATAAGTCTGATTTAATTATTGTTTTTAACCCTCTAAGCGGTTCGCACGTACAATTCCACCAAACCGATAATGTCTTCAAAACGTACAATTTTCGTCCTCCAAAAACGCTTCGAAAATGGATGTAGTGTACATTTCTGTAGTTTTTTTCCACATGGAGTTCTGTGGTTAAAGGGTCAGGTCGTTTGTTTAGGAACTCAATCCGTCTTTGACTAACATTTATTGAGGATTCACCTCTACCCCCTGAGGCACAAAGACGCTGATAGCTTTTCATAGCTTTGTAAATCTCTATTTCGAACTATTTCGTTTGCGGTAACTGATGTATCTCTAATTTCCACCATTTAAATATCTTGGACGACTTTCGTAAAAAATATAAATAAGCCTCTCCAAGAATATTTTTATTTGTTATTTTAGAATCCATTATTTCTTCGAGACTTGGCGAGCTTAATGTGATTTAAAAATTAACAATCTATAATATCTATTTATATAGCTATTTATAACCGGAAGTAAAGGGACAATAACGAGGGTGGGTTTCTCGTACTAGTCGACTAAGCGTGAAGGAAAAAATCATAGACCGCTTTGGCCACTGACACAGTAAATCTTTAGAGTATTTTTAGAGACTTTTTTCCTCGATGTGTTCCACTCAAAGGGTTAAATAATAATGATTCTATGATAGATTATTTAATGGTTACGATGGTATCTTCCACCTTATCATGGCCTTTAATAGCCTTAAACACCTGACTGTGAACTTACGTGTAATCCGTAATCTTTATTATCTGTTTACGCATTGCTTAAGGGGCGTATAACTTTTAAATATTTTAATATACATTCTCACAACCTTTAATTAATTTTAACTAGCTTCAATGTTATATCTGCATGTCGTTATTTTTTCTCGAATAACGAAAAGCGATTAGTAATGAATTGTAGAAATTTTGTACATAGCGATACTGTAAAATTTAATTATGAATGTATATATGAATGTATATAATTATGAATGTATAGTTCCATAATGAATTACATCTATTCACTGCATAACACAAAATTTCATCATAAAGTATATTGAAAATGTAATTGTATTCCATGTTGCATTTATTGAGCTCAACTATAGCAAACTTTATGTAAAATAATATAATTTATTTTCAAAATGTTTGTATAATAACTATATTTTCTTATTTTACAAAATGGATTTTTTATAACAATAATTTCACTAGAAATCAAAAACGACCTGCATCTAAACACCTGTTTGTTTCCTGATATTGTAAATTCATTAACAATTAAAACTTTTGTTAATTTAAGTAACTTTTTAGTAAAATAAGTAGAGATGATTCTTTAATAAGTCATGAACTTAATTTGTCTAAATTTAAGTCTCAAAACATTCATTATAATTACATCTTACATCATTACTTATAAATTATACATTTAATCCTGAAATAATAACCCACATTGTACCACACCAACTAAATATGCCTGTAAGTTATTAAAACTTAATCCATATCATTATTATGGTGTAACTAAGTATATGAAACCAAAATTTTGAAAAAAATATTTTTTATTTTTTATGTAATTGGCTGTCCTATAAATAGGACAACGGTCTAGTTCACTACTAAAACTTAACCAATATCACTTACATTGCATTAGGTTGATTCATAGATCAAATTTGGGGAACTAGTCAAAACAAAGTGCAACATTACATTTTAAGCTTACTGTTGTTGGTTTTCCCTTGCAGTTATTAAACTGGTAGTAAGAGAGTAAGTTTATCTTGCAATCTCCAGTTTTTCTGAATAGAATAGATATCTATTTACCACTTGTTGTGTCCAGATGTGTGAACAGGTGTTTGAACTGGTTTTCATTCTAAGATAAGAAAATAATATGAGCTACCAATGCAATATCGAATTCATGGAAAATTAATCGGGATTGGACTGTTGTCTTAATTTTAAGGGACCTTTTTTACACTTAAAAAATACACGTGTAAAATATATTTTTAAACAAAAACTTTCAGCTACATTATTAGCTTTGTTTTTAAACTAAAAGTAACCTCCACAATGTTTGAAAAAAAAATAATAATAAATATAAAATTAAAGATTGAAAAATGACAATTTTTAAGAGGTTGCTGAAAATAAATTTTACAATACAATATAATTTGATTTCTCAGTTGTTTTTTTTTTGTTACTTTGCTAAAGTGTGTCTACTTTAAAGGTGTTAAAATAAAATCCACTTTTTTATAACTTTATTATTAAATGGAATTTTATTAAATATTTATAACTTTATTATTAAATGGAAATTGATTTGCAGTCCTATTTATAGGACAGCGGTCCAATATGTGTTAATCTATTTTTCCTCATCATAAAAATGCATTTCTGTTGTTCCTTTAATCCTTTGCATTTCTATGTCGAGTATGACTCCACATCAGTTTTTACCTCAGGAGATCCTTTGTCTCTCTCGACATTTTTTCAAAACCAAACCAAAGAAAGAAGACAAACCATTTTCTTGTGGGAAGCATTTAATATTATAAATAAAATAATATAAATTCAATATTATAAATAACACTGACATTTAACGTAATTTCGCTTTTTATTCATTTACTTAAATTGTACTATTTGTTTAGTTTAAATATATTTCAAATATAAAATATTTAAAGCGCTGAAAGCTACTGTTAACAAATGTAAAATATAATTTTGAGGGATAAGGGCTATACCATCTCCGTAATATTAGCGAGCAAAAGCAAGTTAATTTGATTTTTTCGAGCTAAGAAGCTAACTGTTTTAAAACAAAAGATATATAAAAAATAAGGTTAATTCCAACTAAGGTCAACAAAAAAAATTTTATTTTAATTACTTGCTAATGCTATAAAAATCTCCTGTAATTATTTCAAACCCAGAAATCTAAATTTACTCTAAACTGAAGGCTGACGCATTGGCGAAATCAAAAGACTCGAGCTAACAGCTTGGAGCCAGTCTTCTGATAAAACTAAAATTAATTAATTAAATTTAAATTTTGAATTATTATTTTTAAAACTGTATTAAAATCAAGTGTCGTTCTCTATAAGTTTAAAAATGTATTTGAACTTGAGTGGATGAATAACAACTATTTCATTCAAGACAGAAATTTAAACAAGATACATAAATATCTATCTATCTATCTATCTATATATCTATCACTCTCTCTCTCTCTCTCTCTCTCTATATATATATATATATATATATATATATATATATATATATATATATATATATATATATATATA
>CM063511.1:99465070-99502570 GCA_032207245.1 Pardosa pseudoannulata | reverse complement strand
ACATTACTCCTCCAGAGGACACTCAGGCTTGGCCTGCCACCCCCAGAAGCATCAGTGTTTTAAGTGACGTGTTTTACGGATAGTGTTTTACAGAACCTATTATACGTGCCCAATCACCTTTAACGTACACAGTGGATCTTAGATCGGATCGAGGAGCGAACATACAATCTTTCAGTTACGAGATCCCTGCCTTTGCCGACTAAGCTACCACGGCTCCATCCGTAAAATGTAGAAACATACATGTAGAGAAATGTACTGTTCTTCCTTTATTGTTTAAATTCCTATATATTGATAGGAATTAAAATATTTACAAGCAACAATTATAAAGAAACTGATATGTTATTGTACTAGTTTGGGACTTTCCTAATTTTGACAAATATTTTTTATATATATCTAGGTTTTTCACTTATTTAAATATCTACTAGTGAACATCCATTATAGATCGTAGTTATTTATCGAGGAAAGGAAGAAGTGTGGAGACAAGGGAAGGGGTTAACGTGTGGAATGTGACTATAAGAGGAAACAGAAACTTAAGCTTCCGATACATTAAATATTTTATTTTTGGTCTTTTTTATGCCTTTTTTACATTGAATCTAACTGCAGGAAATGTGTTTACGTTCATTAGTATAATATTTAAAAACATTATAATTGAGATCTGCTAATTTATTTATTTCATTGAGTTTTTCCTACGAATGTGATGCATTAATATCATTCCTCAAACTACAACTGTGATACAACTGTTTAGTAATGACACACATTTGGACATCTTGCAAAAAATGAGCTTTTTATAGAAACTGAATATATATCTTTTAGGATCTTTACAAGCTGTTTTTTCTCTTTTTTTGTATATAATATTACACATTTCTTTGAAATGTTAATCTAAATAATTTGAAATGTTTTCTGTACTGGAAAATATTATGAGTGCATATTTTTCTTACAGAATATACCAAATTAGTTACGACTTTGCTATTTTTAGTTCATTTTCACCCTCCTTGTGTAATATTCAGTTTTTGGTTTATTCATTTAGACACGGTAATTTTTTCTTTTTATGGGCTATAGAAGAATTAAGGAGAGAACTTATGAGGATCACACATGAAACGTGACTAGAAATTGAAGCATAATCTTAAACTTTTTATAGCATTTCATTTTTGTATTTGCTTGTATAACTGGTCATGATTTATTCAGTTGTTGAGTTGCTAAAACCCTTCTATTTTAAGCAATTAAACATACAAAAACATGTAAAAATTGCAGCTGCAAATGACAGAATATATTTTTTAAATATGTGGAAAGAAAATTGAATTTATCACGTAATGCTGCTCATTGTCTGAAATCCATCTTGAAAGTGCACCACAGAAAGTAAGTTTTATTAAGTAATAGCATTTTCTAGTAAAATTTTTTTTATATTGTTCTAAACATTTTAGTGATGCTTTTAGTGAGGTTGACATAAAGTTTTAATATAAGAATTATATTCACATATGAGGAAATCTTTTACCAATAATATACCATTAAATATTAAATAGATTTTACAATACTGAAAGTACACCAGAGCGAAGAAGTTTTATTAAGTAATTTCATTTTCTAGTAAAGCTATTTTTATATTATTCTAAACATTTTAGTGAAGCTATTATTAGTGAGGTTTACATAAAGTTTGAATATAAAAATTATATTTACTTATGAGGAAATTTTTTACCAATAATATGCCATTAAATATTAAATACTTTTCACAATCTTGAATGTGCACCACAGAAACGAAGTTTTATTCATTAATCGCATTTTCTAATAAAGCTATTTTTACATTATTCTAAACACTTTAGTAAAACTATTAGTGAAGTTTACATAAAGTATTAATAAAAAAATTATACTCATTAATGAGGACATTTTTCCCCAATAATATACCATTAAATACTAAATAGATTTTACAATACTGAGTGAGCACCAGAGAGAGGAAGTTTTATTAAGTAATGCCATTTTCTAGTAAAGCTATTTTTTAAAGTATTCTAAACATTTTAGTGAAGCTATTAGTGAAGTTTACATAAAGTTTGAATATAAAAATTATATTTACTTATGAGGAAATTTTTTACCAATAATATGCCATTGAATAATAAATAGATTTTACAATACTGAAAGTTCACCAGAGCGAGGAAGTTTTATTAAGTAATGTCATTTTCTAGTAAAGCTATTTTTATATTATTCTAAACATTTTAGTGAAGCTATTATTAGTGAGGTTTACATAAAGTTTGAATATAAAAATTATATTTACTTATGAGGAAATTTTTTACCAATAATATGCCATTAAATATTAATACTTTTCACAATCTTGAATGTGCACCACAGAAACGAAGTTTTATTCATTAATCGCATTTTCTATTAAAGCTATTTTTACATTATTCTAAACATTTTAGAAAAGCTATTAGTGAAGTTTACATAAAGTATTAATATAAAAATTATACTCATTAATGAGGACATTTTTCACCAATAATATACCATTAAATACTAAATAGATTTTACAATACTGAAAGTGCACCAGAGCGAGGAAATTTTATTAAGTAATGTCAATTTCTAGTAAAGCTATTTTTATATTATTCTAAACATTTTAGTGAAGCTATTAGTGAGGTTTACATAAAGTTTGAATATAAAAATTATATTTCTTATGAGGACATTTTTTACCAATAATATGCCATTAAACATTAAATACTTTTCACAATCTTGAATGTGCACCACAGAAACGAAATTTTATTAATTAATCGCATTTTCTAATAAAGCTATTTTAATATTATTCTAAACATTTTAGTAAAGCTATTAGTGGGGTTTACATAAAGTATTAATATAAAAATTATACTCACTTATGAGGACATTTTTCACCAATAATATACCATTAAATACTAAATAGATTTTACAAACTTGAAAGTGTACCATATCAAGGATATTTTATTAAGTAATGGTATTTTCTAGTAAAGCTATTTTTATATTGTTCTAAACATTTTAGTGAAAATTTTAGTGAGGTTTACATAAAGTATAATTATAAACATTATATTTACATATGATGAAATTTTTTACCAATAATATGCCATTAAATATTAAATAATTTTTACAATCTTGAAAGTGCACCACAGAAAGCAATTTTTATTAACTAATATTATTTTCTAGTAAAGCTATTTTTATATTTTCTAAACATTTTAGTGAAACTTTTAGTGAGGTTTACATAAAGTTTGAATATAAAAAATTATATTCATATATGAGGAAATATTTTACTAATAATATTCCATTAAATATTAAATAGTTTTTACAATCTTAATAGTGCACCACAGCAAGGAAGTTTTAATGGCATTTTCTAAACTTTTAGTGAAAAATTTAGTGAGGTTTACATAAAGTTTTAATATCAAAATCATATTCACTTATGAGGAAATTTTTTACCAATAACATGCTATTAAATATTAAACAGTTTTTTCAATTTGAATAGAATATGTTTGAGAATTCTAAATATTTGTTAAGTTATATATCTTCAAAGTATTCTGATTAAGTAAAGAAATGTGTAAAAATGTTTCAGACCACAGAAATTAATATGGTCAAATTACTACAAACATGAAAATGTTAAAAAGAAACCATTTTAAAGTACACTCATGTCCATAAATTAAGGATAATTCAGAATCACACAGAAATTGAGCTCTAAAATAAAAATTGCACCTGTAGAACCACAAGCGCTTTAAAAGCCTTTCAGTGAAATAAACGCATAGTTATGGCACAAAGGAAGCATGTGGATGATTTTTTACGTGGTAGAATTATCGGACGACTGGAATGTGGACGTACATAGCTGGAAGTATCCGAGGAACATGGAATCGCCCAGAGTGTCATCTCCAGGCTTTGGCAACGATTCAAACATGATGGTAATGTGAGTAGAAGTTACAGCACAGGTCGCCCCCGAGTTACTACGCCGAATGATGACCGGTATTTGACAGTTACTGCCAAAAGAAACAGACGGAGCACATCATCAGACCTGTCTCGTCAGCTCTCTTCAGCTACCGGTACGACAGTTTCAAGACAGACCGTGTACAGACGCTTAGGGAACATTGGTCTATATGCTCGTAGGCCTGTCAGATGTGTTCCCCTTACCGCAACTCACTGTCGCCTGCGATTATGCTGGGCTAGAGAGCATGCATTGTGGACACCGCAACAGTGGTCTTGTGTGATGTTTTGCGACGAGTCCAGGTTCAGTTTACATTCTGATTCTCACCGGACTTTCATATGGAGAGGCCAGGTACGCGTTACCACCAAGAGAACACCATTGAACGACACCGTTACGGTGATGCAGGATGGCTCGTTTGGGGAGGAATTAGTCTTGGTTCCAGAACTGACCTGCATGTTCAGAGTGTAACGATGACAGGCCACATCTATAGGGATGTCATTCTGGAACAACATGTACGTTTGTTTCGGGGCGCCATGGGTCCTGAATTTCTGTATATCGATGACAACGGCCGACCTCACCGTGCAAACATTGTAGACGAATGCCTTCAATCGGAGGATATCACCCGTATGGATTGGCCAGCATACTCACCGGACTTGAATCCAATAGAGCATGTGTGGGACATGCTTGGCCGACGAATTGCAGCCCGTCAACCCCCTCCCAACTGTCTATCGGAACTTCGGAGGGCATTGCTTGATGAGTGGTGTAATTTTCCCCAAGATCAGATTGATAATCTGATACTCAGCATACGTAGGCGTTGTAACGCTTGTATTGCATCGTCCGGGAGACATACTCCGTATTAACCATCATACTAACCATGTTATACTGTTTTCTGTAAATAGGTTCTTTTTTGAAATTTGCTCCAGGGAGTAAAAATCGCAATTTTTATTAATTATGTCAAACATATAGCATATTTTTTGCTCTTTACCTTTTGTTTAATAAATAGACTTTACAAATAAGACAAAATTTGTTTTGCTTTTGTCTCTTTCATTGCCTGAACTTCATTATCCTTAATTTATGGACATGAGTGTACATAGTTTTTTTACAAATTTTGCATGTATATTATAATTATTCATGACATTTTGTACTATAGACAAAATGAAAAAAACTTCTCTTAATAGTAATTAACACATTTACGTTTTATGATAGCATTTACACATAACGAGAGGGTATTTTAAAGAAGAAGTATATAACTCTAGCTAATTTTGATGCAAAGAAAATTTTTAATTTAAATTCTAATTTTATATTAGTAATTATATGTTTATATACCGTTCATGTAGTTTGTAATTTATTGTTATTATATTTCATAATAAATATTTTCTAACTAATGTATGAAGGGCTTAAATAATATTCTTTTTAATACATTATGCATTTCAAAAACATTGCAATTTAATCTAGGAAGTATAATCCCCTTCTGTAATTTCCATCTCCCTGCACTTTCACTGTCTGCATTCAGACCATTTCTTAACACATTAAAATTAAATAGTATAATTTATCTGATATTTATATTAAAAGGTAGCGGATTTAGAAATATATTACGAAACGACTGGTAAATTAATTTATGGTTTTAAAATAAATGTTATGGGAGTGGTATTTCTCTCTAAATATAAGCAAATTAGGAAGGGTTTTTATATTTATTTTACAAGTTATATTAGTTTTTAGACTGTGTTATATGCTGATTATGTAATAACATATATTACTGAATATCTAAGCTTATTTTCTCCAAATCGTTCACTGGGTATACAATATTCACAGAGTATTTTATAGAATTTAAAGAAACAAATTAAAATATTTAGCAAGGTAAAACACTAATTATGATATTATCGCCTGTTTTAAAAAGATTTTTAAAGATAAAATATTTTCAGATAAGTTACAATGTTATGCATAGGAAACAGCTTGAAAAAAATACTTTAATTTCCCACTGACAGCACATTTTCCTTGAAAAACTCCTGCAGATTATTTTAGGTAGTCTTCAATTAGGAATACTGAAGCATAGCTGGCATATATATCATTTCTGATAAAAATTCAAAATTAGCTTTCGTTTCCTAGACGAATTATTAGATCAAGATAGTACATTAAATCTTTTAATACCTATGAAAGAAGATGTGTAAACCCACGCGAAAAATTGCTTAAATTTTTAGATGATTAAAATTATTCGATATTGAAAAAAGAGGTAGACTATAAACAAAACTATCGCAGAGAAATTTTTAAATACAGCATATCAATGCATTCAGATGCGTGACGTACTTTTAACAAATTATATTTTTATTTGTATAATTTAATAAGCCATGAAAAACCGAATTATATCTATCGAATATATTTTGACGATTTTGTTAAAAATAAAAGTATGGAAAGCACTAAGTAAAGCAAATATGAAATTTAAATAATTTTAAATATTTCAAGCTTCTGCATATTTGCGATCTGCTATTATATTTAACAGCATAGGGTGTCATTATGGAAAATTTATACATTTTTTGATTTATTTAGCATTGCATAGAATAGTACTGTACAGAGAAGGTTTAAAATGCATTAAGATATTAGACATGATTTCAGTCTATGTAGCTAACGAAAAAGGTTTAAAAATGATTAAAAAAAGGCTTATGAAATAGCAGAATGAAGAAAAATCACAAATATCCAAAATTTATGTGCTTTTTTAGAGATTTACCATCTATTTTCGTTAAAAATGAGACGACGTTCCGATAAAATAAAAGGTTCTGCAAACTGTATTTTAGCTATCCTTAACAATTCAAGCTATAAAATAGCAAATACTCGAAATTTATGTGCTTTGTTAGAGATTTATCATCTATTTTCGTTAAAAATGAGACCAATTTCAGATAAAATAAAAGGTTCTGCAAAGTGTCTTAACTTAGCTATTATTTATTTTTAGGGACTTAGCTATCCCTAAAAATTGACGCTAAAAAATAGCAAATACTCGAAATTTAGTTGTTTTTTTAGAGATTTACCATCTATTTTCTTTAACCATGAGAACACGTTCCATTAAAATGAAAGGTTTTGCAAACTGTATTTTAGCTATCCCTAAAATTTCAAGCTAAAAAAATAGCAGATACTGGAAATTTAGGTGCTTTTTTAGAGACTTACCATCTATTTTCGTTAAAAATGAGAACACGTTCCAATAAAATAAAAGGTTCTGAAAACTGCATTTTAGCTGTCCCTAAAAATCCACGCTAAAAATTGCAATTACTCGAAATTTAGGTGCTTTTTCAGAGATTTACCATCTATTTACCTAAAAATGAGAACACTTTCCGATAAAATAAAAGGTTCTGCAAATTGTATTTTAGCTATCCCTAAATATCCACGCTAAAAAAATAGTAAATACTCGAAATTTAGGTGCCCTACTAGAGATTTACCATCTATTTTCATTAAAAATGAGAACACGTTCCGATAAAATAAAAGGTTCTGAAAACTGTATTTTAGCTATCCCTAAACATTCACGTTAAGAAAAATAGCAAATACTCGAAATTTAGTTGCTTTTTTAGAGATTTACCATCTATTTTCTTTAATCATGAGAACACGTTCCGATAAAATAAAAGGTTCTGAAAACTGTATTTTAGCTATCCCTAAACATTCACGTTAAGAAAAATATCAAATACCAGAAATTGTAGTGCCTTTTTAGAGATTTACCATGTACTTTTGTTAAAACTAAGAACACGTTCCGGTCAAATAAAAGGTTCTGCAAACTGTATTTTAGCTATCCCTAAAACTTCATACTAAAATAATGGCAAATACTCGAAATTTACGTGGCTTTTTAAAGATTTACCATCTATTTTCATTAAAAATGAGAACACATTCCATTAAAATAAAAGGTTCTGCCAACTGTATTTTAGTTATTCCTAAATATCAATCTAAAAAAATAGCAAATACTCGATATTTGGATGCATTTTAGAGATTTACCATGTATTTTTCTTAAAAATGAGAACACGTTCGGATAAAATAAAAGGTTCTGCAAACTATATTTTACCTATTCCTAAAAATTCACGTTAAGAAAAATAACATATGCTCGAAATTTAGGTGCTTTTTAGAGATTTACCATGTATTTTTCTTAAAAATGAGAACACGTTCGGATAAAATAAAAGGTTCTGCAAACTATATTTTACCTATTCCTAAAAATTCACGTTAAGAAAAATAACAAATACTCGAAATTTAGGTGCCTTTTTAGAGATTTACTATCTATTTTCGTTAGAAATGAGAACACTTTCAGATAAAATATATTGAAAGGTTCTGGATACTGTATTTTAGCTATCCCTAAAAATTCACAATAAAAAAATAGCAAATACTTGAAATTTTAGTGCCGTTTTAGAGATTTACCATATATTTTTGTTAAAAATGAGAACACATTCCGAAAATATAAAAGATTCTGCAAATTGTAATTTAGCTATTTTCAAAAACACACGCTATAAAAAACAAATACTCGAAATTTCGGTGCCTTTTTAGAGATTTACCATCTGTTTTTGTTAAAAATGTCAACACGGTCCGATAAAATAAAAGTTTCTGCAAACGGTATTTTAGCTATCCATAAAATTCAGGATAAGAAAAATAGGAAATACTCGAAATTTAGGTGCATTTTTAGAAATTTACCATCTACTTTCGTTAAAAATGAGAGCACGTTCGGATGAAATAAAAGGTTCTGCGAACTGTATTTTAGCTATTCCTAAAAATTCACACTAAGAAAAATAGGAAATACTCAAAATTTATGTGCCTTTTTAGAGATTTACCATCTACTTTCGTTAAAAAATGAGAACACGTTCCGATAAAATAAAAGATTCTGCACTGTATTTTAGCTGTCCCTAAACCTTCACGCTAAAAAATAGCAAATACTTGAAATGTAGGTGCCTTTTTAGAGATTTACTATCTATCTATCTATCTATCTATCTATCTATCTATATATATATAATATATATATATATATATATTATATATATAAAATTATATATATATATATATAATATATATATATATATATATATTTATATATATATAATTTAATATATTATATATATATATATAACATTATATATATATAAAAGATATATATATATTTTATATATATAATATTATTATAAAAATACAAATATTAAATTATATATATAATAGATTTATATATATATATATATATATATATATATATATTATATATATATATTATATATATATATATATATATATATATATATATATATATATAATTATATATATATATATTATATATATATAATATATAATATATTATATATATATATATATATATAATATATATATATATATAAATATACATAATATATAATATATATATATATATATATAATATATATACATAATATATATAATATATATATATATATATATATATATATATATATACTATAATATATATTATATAAATATTATATATATATATATATATATATATATATATATATATATATATATATATATATATATATATATATATATATATATATACATATATATATATTATATATATATATATATATATATATATATATATATATATATATATATATATATATAATATAAATATATATATATTATATATATATTATATATATATATATATATATATATATATAATATATATATATATATTATATATATATATATATATAATATTATATATATATATATATATATATATATATATATATATATATATATATATATATATATATATATATATATATATATATATATATATATATATATATATATATATATATAATAAATATTATAATATATATATATGTAACAAGCGATAAAAAAATGTATAATAAAAATTCAGGCTAAAAACAGCAAATAGTCCAAATTTAAGTGCCTTTTTAGAGATTTACCATCTATTTTCGCTAAAAATCAGAACACGTCCAGATAAAATAAAAGGTTCGGCAAACTGCATTTTAGCTATCCCTAAAAATCCAGGCTATTCCTTAACAAGTCAGAAATAGACAAATATTATGTAATTAAAATCCAAACTTAATCTCATGGACCTGTTTTGAGAGATGTAACAAGTACCTTTAAAAGTAATTAATGCTTTCCTGCAAATTTAACAGAGACAGACGGCACCTTAATCTCTTATTGCTAATGTATATTTTAATGTTGCAAGCCTTCAGAAAGACGGATATTTCAAATGCCTTGTTCATTTCCTGGGATTATTCGGGAAAATGATATTGTTTAATTCATCAGGCCCAAATGAATTCGAAACACTCTAAATAGCTCAATTTAGATGACTCATGCATAATTGGGGAGAGTTAAGACAAACTTTAAATTATTGCCATCCAGAATTCTTAGCGGATTGTTAAATGACTTCATTAAATATCTATTCAATTACAGAGAAACCTGGAAGCAGTTATTAAGCAGTTTTGAGTCACAAATTCATAGTTTATTTAAGCGATGGTCCCTGGTCTTAGTGAATTAATTACGTATCAAGCTCAGTAACATAGCTCGTGTCTCTCTGGATACCTTTTATCATAAACGCTTGGCTCTCAAGATTTAAGAGCTTATATATTTCGAAAATAGAGAATTTTGGATATTACTATTTTACGAATTACAGCAACTAAAAAATTAAGGTAAGTAAACTTCATTAACATTGTTTAGTCTATAAAAGAGATAACACACGAAAAGTATTTATGTAATAATTATTAAGTAGAGTAAATGTGTAACTCGTGAAAAAACACTCTCTCTGGTAAAATTTTGAACTTTTTATTATTTGCTCAAACACATTTTTTATCCCTTCATTGTGTCCTATACAACATTTCGTAACTTTGTGAATGATATTTTGAAATGTAAAGAGCTTTAAAATAGGGAAGTTTAATTAAGAACAAACTGTATTTCTTATATCCCTTTAATACCAGCTATAAAAATAATTCAAAATGCAATAACATAATTTCAATTTCAGTTGTATTTCATTACGTTAACATTCTACTTCAAGATTTATGGAGATATTTAATGGATTCATTCCTTACAGTATCTTCCGAAAAATGTTTTCATTAATAACTAAATTTTTTCGATATGAAGACAGAAGAATTGAGAGACTTAATTTTATAAGTATTCGATATTTGAAAGTGCATGAAAAAGAACAACATATGAAACACTAACCAGACTTTTTTTAGTCCTAATTTAACAATTATGATTGGTCTTGTAAATCAAACTCCCATTTAATGTAAGGGTATTTGGCCTTTTAAGATAGTTGAGAATATATTATACTGTACTGTACTGTACTGCGCTATACTATACCGTACTATACTGTACTGTACTATACTATACTATGCTATACTGTACTGTACTGTACTGCTCTATACTATACCGTACTATACTGTACTGTACTATACTATGCTATACTGTACTGTACTGTACTATACTATACTATACTATACTATACTATGCTACATTGTACTATACTATACTATACTCTACTGTACGATACTATGCTATACTGTACTGTACTATACTTTACTACACAATAATATACTATGATATACTGTACTACACAATACTATACTATACTATACTGCACTGTACTATACTTTACTACACAATAATATACTATGATATACTGTACTACACAATACTATACTATACTATACTGCACTGTACTATATTGTACTACACAATACTATACTATGCTATACTGTACTGTACTATACTATACTCTAATGTTTTGTACTACACTATACTTTACTGTACTGTATTGTGCTGTACTATACTATACTGTACTGTACTATACTGTTCGGTACTGTACTATACTCTACTATATTGCAGTATACTTTACTGTACTGTATTGTGCTGTACTATACTATACTGTACTGTACTATACTGTAGTATACTGTACAGTTCTGTATTGTACAATACTATATTATATTATACTGTACAGTTGTATACTATACTGAAAACAAAATTTGATTTAGTCATCTCAAGTCTTCCTTGCACGCCTGTTAAGTAATACATAACTACACACATTTGTTTTTATCTCAGTTATATGATACACCTTTAAAATGACCATTTGAATATCTCAAATAATCGAAAGTGGTTCCGTTATTCAAGGTAACGGTGTTTGAGTAGAGTTCAAGTACTGCAATGTAGCATCGACCGGAGGAGTTAAAATGTATTGTATAACAGTAAAAATACTGGAATTTATCCACTTCATAAATATTTCGTTATGAATAGAAATTTATCTTAGTTACAAAATTCTATTACGCTAAGCAAGGAGAATTAAGTGTTAAAAATATCTAATTATTGATTTACAATCTTCAAATTATAGATTTTTATTTTTGATTATTTAATTAAAAGTATTGCTTCAATTGCATATAAATACTTCGATATTTCAATTGTATTGCCATAGAGGTCAAGTGTGGACATTTGGAGTGACTGGCAACGTTATTTCCTTAACCTTTAGATTTTTCGTTTTAAAGGGATCACTTTATCATAAGTTGAGGTAAAGAAATATCAGTTGCATCGGTATTCTTTTACAAAATTAGCTCACACATCAACATTCCTCTAGGCTTAATAGCAACGACCTAAAATATTTCATATTTTAAGTTTGCTATCTCATTAATCAAACAACTTACTAATTTAACATGTTTCCCTAAGTACGTTTCCGTGTAGTAATTCAACCAGCGATGTCACCACACTTTAAACTTTTCATTAACGTAGGGAGATTCCGTGGGTCAATTATATTATACAATATTCTTATATGCAAAATTTTAACTTTCTACTGCTAATCGGTTTTCAGTTATGCGATATACAATCTTACATTGATAATTAATCCGAAAATAATCAAAATGGATTCATAGTTTGTCAAAATAGATATTTAAAGCTTTAACGTTTAGTTTCTTTGTGATTCTCAAGAGCCAAAATATTATGTCCACCCCTACATTTTGCAATAATCTCGCCTGGATTACAGCAGCTCAGAGATTATTAATTGCGAATTAGTGATCTATTTGATTTTTAAAATTCAAAATTATAAAGTCTATCTATAATTTCCAACTTCATCTGTATCCGATCAGGATTTTCTACTACATAAATAACTTAAAGATCTCATTAAGTTCTATTTTAGCTAAACATCCATTCATATTTTATGTAGTAATTTTATAATTTTAAATGCCTTCTCATTTATTTTTAAAATTCAAAATTATAAAGTCTATCTATAATTTCCAACTTCATCTGTATCCGATCAGGATTTTCTACTACATAAATAACTTAAAGATCGCAAGTTCTATTTACCTAAATATCAATTCATATTTTATGTAGTAATATTATTATAATTTTAAATTCCTTCTGGTGTTTGATTTTTAAAATTCAAAATTATTAAATCTATCTATAATTTCCAACTGTATCTGTATATGTTTAGCATTTTCTACTTCATAAATAACTTAAAGATCTCAATTAAGTTCTTCCATTTTAGCTAAATATCCATTCATATTTTATGCAGTAATTTTTATAATTTTAAATGCCTTCTGGTATTTGATTTTTCAAAATTCAAAATTATAAAGTCTATCTATAATTTTCAATACAGTTTAGTACAGTATAGTATAGTACAGTACAGTACAGTATAATAAATAGTATACATATAGAAAATCAGTATAAGTATAGTTTTAGTGTTGTATATTATAGTAGAGTACCATACCGTACATTATAGTATAGTAAACTATAATACAATATAGTACAAAACAGTACTGTATAGCAGAGTATAATATAGTACAGTACTATACAGTTAATTTACTTTCAAATATCGAATTAGAAAATTAGGTCTCTCAATTATACTGTCTTCATATCGGAAAAAATTATTTTGTAAGACACGTTAAGCAATGATTCCATTAAATATTTCCATTAATCTTGAAGTAGTACGTTTGCGTAGTGAAATAGAACTAAAATTGAAATCATGTTATTGCATTTTGAATAACTTTTATAATTGATTCTCAGATCACTAATTCGCAATATCTCGGATTTGCGTAACAGTTGCTTAAACATCTGGTACAATCTGTCTTCGGCCATCATCCAAGGACTTGTAGCATCTATGCCAATGCGGGTTGAAGCTGTGTTGCGCGCCACAGGTGGGCCAACAAATTATTGACAGGCGATCATAATGTTTTGGATCTGGAGTGTGTATCGATAATACCAAAATTAGCTGTATTGTCTTCATGCATGGTCTAAATCAATACTTCCATTCAAATCTACAAAACGGTATAACAATATTTCCTGTATTTTAACTCTCTAAGCGGTTCGCACGTAAAATTCCGCCAAAGGGATGATGTCACGTACAATTTTCGACTTCCAGAAACGTTCCGAAAATGGATGTAATGTACATTTCTGCCAGTGTTTTCCCCTATGGAGTTTTGAGGTAGGAGGGTCAGGTCGATTGTTTAGGATTTGCACACCTACTCCCTGGGGCACAAAGACACTGATAGCTTTTCATGGCTTTGTAAATCTCTATTTCGAAGTATTTAGTTTGCGGTATCTCTAATTGCAAAATTTAAATAGCTTGGATGACTTTCGTAAAAGAGATAGAAATCATTCTCTTAAAGAATATTTTATTTGTACTTTTAGAAACCATTATTTCTTATGGGATGATCTTCGAGACTTGACGAACTTTATGTGAATTAAAAATTAACAATCTATAATGTCTATATATCTATTTATAACCGGAAGTAAAGGGACAGTAACGAGGGTGAGTTTGCCGTATTCTAATCTAGTCGACAAAGGCTGAAGTAAAAAATCATAGAACACTTTAGTCACTGACACAATGAAACATTAGCGTATTTTTTGGAGACTATTTTTCCTCGGTGTGTTCCACTCATAAGGTTATACAAGGGAAATAAAATAATCCTTTATCTTAAAAATATATGCATATTATAGCTAGCATAAATATTTTATATATTAACAACTATTTCTAATTTAATGCAATTTTAATTTCTGTACTTAGCTAGCATATTTTTTATTATTTATATCCAAGTCAATACGACATAATTCATTGATTAAGGGCTATTAAAATAGTATGTTGTTTACAATTATACTAATTATCTATAAATAGGCATGCATAGCACACAATAAATGATGATATGATAACTTTTTACAACGATATAACTTTTTACAACGATCTTTATACATTTTACAT
This sequence comes from Pardosa pseudoannulata, assembly GCA_032207245.1. Taxonomy (NCBI): domain Eukaryota; kingdom Metazoa; phylum Arthropoda; class Arachnida; order Araneae; family Lycosidae; genus Pardosa; species Pardosa pseudoannulata. Next base: position 99,487,466 of record CM063511.1, on the reverse strand, counting down.
ATAAAAATTAGGTTATTTTCCTCAATTTGTAACATGGTTGAAATAGTTATGCAATGACATTTTTACGTTAAATTGTGGCAATAAATGTTTATATTTTAACAATAACATAAAATAAATTAATCAGTATTAATAAGACTGTAAAGTAAAATTTTCCAAAAATATTTCTCCTTAAGATGAGTCTTATTTATTTAATTAATATTTTTTTTCTCTAAAATAAAAGATTTTATCTACTTTGTTTAATTTAAAGGAAGCAAAACTTTCCATACAACCTCGTACTTATATTTTCGTATTGACAAAATTGTACTGGTAACAATTTATTAAGGTATGTTATAATAAATAGAAGTAAATTCTTTATAAATCAATTATTGAATAATATCATTATACTTTTACTGCGATTATCTTATACTTCTACAAAATAAGATTACAATATTGTTTATTTATATCTTGTATTGTTGTACAGTTATATTGACTAGACGGTCAGCATTTATATCGGCTGAAATCAGTTTTTTTTTTCGTTATGTAGACTCTGGATAAAATGAAAATACAAGGTACAAAACCGAATTTAAAAACAATCCTAAACAAAATTCGATATTCACCAGGGAATGTGTGATCGTACTTATCTTTAGACCTTAAACTAAAACTATTCAAAAAATTATAATTTAATAAAAGATAATTCACAACAGTTGGATCTAATTATGAAACTCCATAAGAATTTCTATTTTAAAAATAAACTTTTAATGTTCATTACCATTATAGATAGAAAATTAAGAAAGTAATTTAAATAATTTGTAGAAATAGAAATATATAAATAAATTTATATATATATATATTACTTTTTCAAACAGAACTGAATAAAATACATTTAACGTGAGATGTAGAAAGAGACAGTTCTTGATTAAGACTAATTGCCTATAAATTTATCACATGGAAAGGAAAACTCTATTAAATATAACAATTTCATAGTCATTTAAATTAGGACTCTAAAGCAACGTATTATTCCTTGCTTATTCATTCATATTTCACATGCAGAGTATATTTAAGTGCAATGCATTATTCATGAAGTACGAAATGCCTCTTGGATACAAATACAGTTGGGAGTAATAGCTGAAGAATTGATTTTGAATTTTTAAAATGAGTACATATACATTTAAAAGAGAATACATTTAAAATTACAAATATCGAAATATAAAAATGAAGATTAATATTTTAATTTCTAAAATAGAACAATTTACTAGAAATTTATAAGTGTATATCCGTAAAATTAAAGTTGATAAAATATGTATATTTTTACCCGTTTGTACTAAGTATAAGATTGTTCCCATATAAAAAAGAAATTAAGTACAAAAAATAAATTTGATATTGTATTATGATCCATATTTCATTTCATAATTAATTCTAAAATGTTTTTGAAAAGTTTTTGATGCAAAATTTTAACGTAAAGTTCAGTGATTGAATAGGCTTTAGCTAAGACAAAAATAATAATAATTTATTAACACGCCAAATGAATCGAAATTACAACGGATGGCTATAAAACTTGGCTGCCTCTTGGCGAACTTTTTCAGAGCATTAACTCAGGTCCTACTTTTACCAGATCTGAGAATAAACTGACATTTTATGAGAACTCACGGCCAACTTTATATAGCTTTCAGGTGTCTAGAAATTTCCATAAGCTTCTAGTAAAATCCAGAGAAAGGGGAGTCGGCTACAAATATCGCCAAGTCGCCAAATTTGGCTATATATATTACCATACTTGGAGCCAAAAATGAATATCCCAAAACTTCGCCAAGGAGCCAATATCTCGACAATTTGGAGAGATACCATACAAATTTCTGTTTAGAGCATTCTTAACAATACGTATGTTTCTACCCGTTAGTACTAAATATAAGATTATTCACATACAAAAAAGAAATCAAGTACTAAAAGTAAATTTGATATTATAATATATTTCATTTCATAATTTCATTCCGTATTTCATTTCATAATTCATTCAAGAATGTTTTTGAAAAGTAAAAATAAAATTACCATTTAAAGAAATCTTAACAGTATTTATCACAAAGATACATTTTACATTAATTCAGTAGCAGTATAATTATAATGAATATTAGTAAAACTTAATACTTAACAATTCATTTATGCTCATATTATATAATCAAATTTTATTTTAATATAAATGCAATTTTTAAAATAACACATGCTATAATATAAAAAGTTCCATGTTATCGGAAGTTGTCAATTATGCACGGCTCTTTTAAGTATAGCTACTAACAATTTAACAATTTGGAATGGAATTTTTAATTTTTTATAAGCTATTGAAATGTATTTATTCAAATATTCTTTTACATTTAGGAATAAAATAAAAATTAAAAAAACATTGTCAAATATTAAAGCAAATTATGAAACTGTTGATTATTAATTTTAGAAAACATGGTATATATTTTTTTAGTTTTTTATCCCACACCTGAAAGAAAATTAGGATTGCTTATTAAAGATTTTCATAAATAAAAGTTTATAAAAGAAATTTAAATCTTAAATTTCAAAGATATCCGAAAAATATTACATTTAACGTATGATTTGGAAAGACACAATTCTCGATTACGTGCAGTTAATTTATCACATGCAAAAAAGAACTGTATTAAAGAATACAATTTCATAATCATTATTCCATCGAATTAATTCTTGCTTATAAAATCAACTTTTATATTCAAAGCATATTTAAGTGCAATCCATTATTCATTAAGTAGGAAATGAATCGTGGCTAAATATACAGTTGGTAATTATAGCTGAAGAGTTAATTTTTAATTTTAAAAATCCAATGCAATAATACATTTAAAATCATAAATATCCTGTAAAAATATCGAAATGAGACTAAACAAAAAAAGAAGAATTTACTAGAAGTTTTAAAGGTATATCCATGCAACTACAGTTAGTAATATATGTATGAGGTTTTTACCCCTTGTTAGTGTTCTGAATGACTTAGGCAGGGTGAAGTTACAACACGCCCTTTGTTACTAAGTTCAGTATAAATAAACTCTTTTTTCACAAAGGGACTGAAATACTAAAAATAATTTTTCTTAAATAAAAATACTTTTTTTAAATTTCAAGTAGCAAAAAACCTAGAATGTATTTTAAAAGTAAAAAAATGCACAATACATTAAAACAATTACAACAACCCACACTGTATTTCTCAGAAAAAACAAACAACAAACATTTCAAACAACCCAAAATTTTATTTCTCAGACGAACTCATGATTAATTTCGCATTGATTAAATAGCATTTTAAATATAACAAAACTTGATATTTGACAATAATTTTTCAAAACATTCATTTTGAAATTATCGCATGCTATAATATGGTTTGGTTTGGTTTGGAGTGCTATGGTCTATTTTTGTACCTACTGCTTAACCCTCTAAGCGTTACGCACGTACAATTCCGCCAAACCGATGATGTCTTCAAAGCGGTTGTGACGTACAATTTTCGACCTCCAAAAATGTTCCGAAAATAGATGTGTTGTAATTTCTGCCAGTGTTTTCCATCATGGAGTTTTATAGGAGGGTCAGGTCGATTGTTTAGGAACTGCACCCTTACTTGAGGTACAAAGACTCTGATAGCTTTTCTAGGCTTTGTAAATCTCTATTTCGAAGTATTTCGTTTGCGGTAACAGATGTATTTTTAATTGCATCACTTAGTTATCTTGGAGAACTTCGTAAAAATATAGATAAGTATTTCAAAGAATATCTTTATTTGTACTTTTAGAATCCATTATTTTTTATGGGATAACATTCGAGACTCGACGAGTTTAATGTATTAAAAATTAACAATCTATAATGTCTATTTATATATCTATTTATAACCGGAAGTATAGACAATTACGAGGGTGTGTTGAATTCCAATGTAGTCGACAAAGGGTGAAGTAAAAATCATAGAACGCTTTGGTCTCTGACACAATAGAACTTCAGCGTATTTTTTGGAGACATTTTTTCCTCGGTGTGTTCACTCGGAGGGTTATAGCCGATTCCGAACGGCTAAGAATATCCATGCCACTGTGGGATTCGAACCCATGAACTCCGGTACCGAAGGCCAGCAACCTAACCAATCGGACATCGTTCGGCCATGCTATAATATGAATAGGCGTTGCATGTTATAAAGTGTTGTCAAATACATAGATCTAATCCACATAATACCATAGTCGCTTGCAATTTAACACAATTATATTAAAAGTTTAATTACGAATATATTGTAAGAAAGACTAAATCAAAAATTATGGAAATAAACCAAAACATTATGACCACCCCTACATTTTGTAATGAACTCGCTTGGATGACGTGGAACGGATCTGATCAGGTGGAAGTGCTATTTAACTGCTGCTGGAGAGTCTGAAGAATCATTCTTTCACTTACTGATGTGTGTGATGGGAAAGGCTGCGGATCTAAGCGATTTCGATAGAGAGCAGATTGTAATGGCTCGAAGGCTCGGAACAAGTATTTTCGAAACTGTATGACTCGTGACTTGTTTGCGATCTACAGTTGTTAGTATTTATGAAAAGCGGATGAATAACGGTAAAAACCAGCAGAAGTTGACATGTTGTTGGAAAAAGGTCATCGGAGACTGTCTCGCATGTTGAAGCAAAACCGGACAGCCCAACTCAGCTGACAACCCAATACAATGCAGGGTCAAATAGAATAGTATCGCAGCACACTGTTCAGTGAGACTGTTGTATATGGGGTTACGCATCAAACTCTTGCCCACTCGTCTGCCTTTGCTGACCAAGCGTCATCGTCAACTGCTTTTACGCTGGGCCTGGGAACATCGGGACTGGTCCATGGATCAGTGGGAGGGAGTTGCCTGGTCAGATGAATCACGGTTTGTCATTCATCAAGCCAATAGCCGTGTTAAGATACGTCGTCTTCCAGGCGAACAGTTGCTCCCTCAAATTACAGTAGGTCATACACAGGCCGGTGGTGGAGGTATTATGCTTTGGTGGACGTTCTCTTGTTCATCTCTTTGACCCGTGGTTGTGGTAGGGCAGATCATGAAAGCTACAGGGTATCTGAACATCATTGTGGACCAGTTGCATCCTTACATGGTCCCTGTTCTTCCAGCTGGGAATAGAATGTTCCAACAGGACAACGCGCCGTGTCACAAGGCTAAAATTGTGTTGGAGTGGTTCCACGAACATGATGCTTAATTTCAGTTAATGTCCTGGCCGCCTAAACCACCGGATCTCTATCCGATAGAACACATTTGGGATGTCATGGAACGGCAGCTCCGAGTTCAAAGACCACCAATTCGCAGTTTCTCGGATTTGCGTAACCATTGCTTAAACATCTGGTACAATCTATCTCCGTCCATCTACCAAGGATTTATGACATCCATGCAAAGAAAACTATGTTGCGCAAGGGTTTACCAACTCGTTATTGACAGGTGGTCATAGTGTTTTGTTTTTTGAGAGTATAATCAAAAAATAAGGTTCAACAGTCTATGCTAAATTAAAGTATTTCTAATTTTACAAAATAAAATGTATTCTTTTAGCTTTCAATCATAAAACTGAGAGAAAATTAAGAATGAATTTAAATATTTTTATGAATTCAAGTAAATTTAATTCGTAATTTTTTCAAACAGAATGTGATGAAATACAATTAATATAAAGCGTAGAAAGAAACGAATCTAGTTAGCTATTAATTTATCCCACAAAAAGGAGAACTGCTATACACATCACAATTTTATAACCATTAAAGCAACATATTATTAATTTCTTATAAATTCATGTTTCATATGCAAGGTATATTTAATGTCATTTCATTATTCATGAAGTAAAAAATGCTTCTAGGATACAAATATATTTGGGAGTAACAGGTAAAAATTAATTTTGAATTTTAAAAATGTAATATGATAATACATTCAGAATTATAAATTACTGGTATAAATATTAAAATGCAGACTAAATATAGAAGAATTTAATAGAATTCTCTAAGTGGATATCCATGCTACTAAAGTTAATAAATAATGCATTATATTTTTTAACTTTAGATACTAAGTATAGTAAAGATAAGCATTTACCATAAGAGTATGAAATTAAATATTAAAAATAAGTACTAAAAAGTAAATGCTAAAAATATATCTCTCAAATTTCAGCACTTTTCAAAAGTAAAAGAAAATTACCATTTTAAGTGATCTAAACAGAATTTCTCAGAAAGATTCATTCAAGATAAATTCACTAGCAGTATAATTATAATGTATATTTATAAAACTTGATATTTAAGACTTATTTTATGCAAAAATTCTTAATAATTTAGTAGTCACTTCTGAAATACCACACGCTATAATATAAATAAAAAATCCGTGATATGAAATGGTGTCGATTATACTCAACAACTTTATATTTTATTATAGATAAAAAATTTAACATTTTTTAATTGAAATTTAGGATTACTAATTTTGGAAAATATAAATATTAATTCTTTTAGATTTTCATTAACTTAACTGAAAGAAAATTAAGAATGTTTTTAAAGATTTTATAAAGATATAATTATGTAAAAATAATTTATATATTTTTCTTTGAAACAGAATATAATACATTAGATAATCTTTTGGAAGCGACAATTTTTATACACGTCTAATTACCTTCTTACTTATCCCACTCTAAAAAGAATTGCATTAAATACTACAAATTTATTACCATTTATATTTGGTTTTAAAATAGTGTATTATTCCTAGCTAAAAATTCATATTTTGTATTCAAAGAATATTTTATTAACTGCCCTCTGTTATGCATGAAGAAAAAAATTCTTCTGGGTTACAAATATAGTTGGGAATAACAAGTAAAAAATAATTTTCAATTTTAAAAATGAAATACGAGAATACATTTTTAATTATAAATTACTGGTATAAATATTAAAATGCAAACTAAATATAGAAGGATTAAATAGACCTCTCTATGTGGATATCCATGCTGCTAAAGTTTATAAATAATGCATTATGTTTTGAACTTTATATACTAAGTATATTAAAGATAAGCATTTCCCATAAAAGTATGAAAATAAATATTAAAAATAAATACTAAAAAATAAATAATAAAAATATATTGCTCCAAATTTCAACAATTTTCAAAAGTAAAAGAAAATTACCATATTAAGCCATCTAAGCAGTATTTCTATGAAAGATCCATTCCACAGATATTAACTAGCAGTATAATTATAATGTATTTTAATAAAACTTATACTTTTAAAATTATTTTATGCAAAAATTCTTAATAATTTAGCAATCATTTCTGATACCACACGTGAAATACTAAAGTAAATACTTAAAATATATCTCTCAAATTTCAGCCCATATTAAAAGTAAAAATAAATTACCATTTTAAGTGATCTAAATAGTATTTCTCAGAAAGATACCTTCCACATAAATTCACTAGCAGTATAATAATAATGTATATTTAATGTATATTGAATTAGAATTATAATGTATATATGTAAATGTAATGTATAATGTAACAATAATGTATATTTATAAAACTTGATATTAAAAAATTATTTTATGCAGAAATTGTTAATAATTTTGCAATCGTTTCTGAAATAACATACATAAAATATTAAAGTAAATACTAAAAATATATCGATCAAATTTCAGCACATTTCAAAAGTAAAAGAAAATTACCATTTTAAATGATCTAAACAGTATTTCTTAGAAAGATTCGTTCCACATAAATTCACTAGCAGTATAATTATAATATATATTTCTAAAAATTGATATTTAAAAGTTATTTTATGCAAAAATTCTTAATAACTGAGCAGTCATTTCTGAAATACCACAATCTATAATATAAAAAAAGATCCATGGTATGAAATATTGTCGATTATACTCAGCTACTATATTTTTTATTATACTTTCCAATATTTAACATTTTCTTAAAAATGAAACTTAAGTTCCTGATAATAAGTTTTAGAGAGGAATTAATCAAATATTCTTTTACATTTCAGAATGGAAACAAAAATATGTAATAAAATATAAAATAACAAAAATATATTTTAATAAATAATGTTCAAAAGTTAAAGTTAATTATGAAATTCTGTAGGGATTACTAATTTTAGAAAATATAAATATTAATTCTTTGATGTTTTCATTTACTTAATTCAAAGAAATTAAGAATATTTTTAAAGATTTTATAAAGATAGAATTATGTAAAAAAAATTTAAATCTTTCTCTTTGAAACAGAATATAATAAATTATATAAGCTTTTGGAAGCGATAATTCTTAAACACGTCTACTTACCTATTAATATATCCCAGTCTAAGGAGGATTGCAATAAATACTACAAATTATTACCATTTATATTGGATTTTAAAATAGTGCATTATTCCTTGATAAAAAATTCATATTTTGTATTAAAAGCATATTTTATTAACTGCACTCTGTTATTCATAAAGTAAAAAATGCTTCTAGGATACAAATAAAGTTGGTAGTAACAGGTAAAAATTAATTTTGAATTTTAAAAATGAAATACGAAAATACATTCAGAATCATAAATTACTAGTATAAATATTAAAATGCAGACTAAATATAGAAGAATTTAATAGAACTCTCTAAGTGGATATATTTTATTAACTGCACTCTGTTATTCATAAAGTAAAAAATGCTTCTAGGATACAAATAAAGTTGGTAGTAACAGGTAAAAATTAATTTTGAATTTTAAAAATAAAATACGAAAATACATTCAGAATTATAAATTACTAGTATAAATATTAAAATGCAAACTAAATACAGAAGAATTTAGTAGACTCTCTAAGTGGTTCTCCATGCTACTAAAGTTAATAAGTAATGCATTATGCTTTTAACTTTAGATGCTAAGTATAGTACAGATATGCTTTTCCCTTTAAAGTATGAAATTAATTGCCATAAATAAATATTGAAAAGTAAATACTAAAAATATATCACTTAAAAGTCAGCAGTTTTCAAAAGTAATAGAAAATTACCTTTTTAAGTTACCTAAACAGTATTTCTTAGAAAGATTCATTCCACACAAATTCAATAGAAATATAATTATTATGTATATTAATTAAACTTCATATTTAAAAATTATTTCATGCAAAAATTCTTAATAATATAACAGTCATTTTCGAAAATACAACATGCTATAATATAAATAAAAGATCCATGGTATGAAATGTTGTCGATTATACTCAACTACTTTATATTTTATTATAGTTCCCAACATTTAACATTTTTTTAAAAATTGAAACTTAAGTTTCTGCTAATAAGTTTTAGGGATGTATTAATCAAAAATTCTTTTAAATTTTGGAATGGAAACAAAAATGTGTAATAAAATATAAAATAACAAAAATATAAAATAATAAATTACTTTCAATAGTTAAAGTTAATTATGAAATTCTGTAGGGATTACTAATTTTAGGAAATATAAGCAATAATTCTTTTAAGTTTTCATTTACTTAATTGAAAGAAAATTAAAAATGTTTTTAAAGATTTTATAAAGATATAATTATGTAAAAATAATTTATATATTTTTCTTTGATACAGAATACAATAAATTAAATAATCTTTTGGAGGCGACAATTCTTATATACATCTACTTATCTTCTTACTTATCCCACTCTAAGAAGAATTGCATTAAATACTACAAATTTATTACCATTTATATTAGGTTTTAAAATAGTGTATTATTCCTTTGCTAAAAATTCATATTTTGTATTCAGAGAATATTTTATTAACTGCCCTCTGTTATGCATGAAGTAAAAAATGCTTCTAGGTTACAAATATAGTTGGGAATAAAAAGTAAAAATTAATTTTCAATTTTAAAAATGAAATACGAGAATACATTTGGAATTATAAATTACGGGTATGAATATTAAGATGCAGACTAAATATAGAAGAATTAAGTAGAACTCTCTAAGTGGATATCCATGATACTAAAGTTAATAAATAATGCATTATGTTTTGAACTTTAGATACTAAGTATAGAAAAGATAAGCATTTCCTATAAAAGTATGAAATTAAATATTAAAAATAAATACTAAAAAGTAAGTAATAAAAATATATCTCTCCAAATTTCAACACATTTGAAAAGTAAAACAAAATTAACATATAAAGCCATCTAAACAGTATTTCTAAGAAAGATTCATTCGACATAAATTCACTAGCAGTATAATTATAATGTATATTATTAAAAATTTGTTGTTTAAAAATAATTTTATGCAAAAATTCTTAAAAAACTTAGCAGTCATTTCTGAAATACTACAAGCTATAATATAAATAAAAGATCCATGTTATGAAACGTTGTCGATTTTACTCAGCTACTATATATTTTATTATAGTTCCCAACATTTTACAATTTTTAAAATTGAAACTAAAATTCCTACTAATAAGTTTTAGAGATGTATTAATCAAAAATTCTTTTACATTTCGGAATGGAAGCAAAAATATGTAATAAAATATAAAATAACAAAAATATATAATAATAAATGACTTTCAAAAGTTAAAGTTAATTACGAAATTCTGTAGGGATTACTAATTTTAGAAAATATAAATATTAATTATTTTAGGTATACTTAATTGAAAGAAAATTAGGAATGTTTTTTAAAAATTTTATAAAGATAGAATTCTGTAAAAGAGTTTAAATCTTTCTCTTTAGACCAGAATATAATCAAATACATAAGCTGTTGGAAGCAACAATTTTTAAATACGTCTACTTACCTATTAATTTATCCCAATCTAAGGAGAATTGCATTAAATACTATAAATTTATTACCATTTATATTTGGATTTTAAAATAATGTATCATTCCTTGATAAAAATTTCATATTTTGTACTCAAAGCTTATTTTATTAACTGCACTCTGTTATTCATAAAGTCAGAAATGCTTCTAGAATACAAATAAAGTTGGTAGTAACAGGTAAAAATTAAATTTGAATTTTAAAAATGAAATACGAAAATACATTCAGAATTAGAAATTATTAGTATAAATATTAAAATGCAGACTAAATATAGAAGAATTAATTAGAACTCTCTAAGTGGATATCCATGCTACTAAAGTTAATAAATAATGTTAATAGTTCCCAACATTTTACAATTTTTAAAATTGAACCTGAAATTCCTACTAATAAATTTTAGAGCTGTATTAATCAAAAATTCTTTTATATTTCGGAAAGGAAACAAAAATATGTAATAAAATATAAAATAAAATTATATAATAATAAATCATGTTCAAAAGTTAAAGTTAATTATGAAATTCTGTAGGGATTACTCATTTTAGAAAATATAAATATTAATTCTTTTAGGTTTTCATTTACTTAATTGAAAGAAAATTAAGAATTTTTTTTAAAGATTTTATAAAGATAGAATTATTGAAAAAGAATTTAAACCTTTTTCTTTCTAATAGAATATAATAAAATACATAAGCTTTTGGAAGCAACAATTTTTAAATACGTCTACTTACCTATTAATTTATCACACTCTAGGGAGAATTGCATTAAATACTAAAAATTTATTATCATTTAAATTTGGATTTTAAAGTAGTGTTTTATTCCTTGCTAATAAATTCATATTTCGTATCTAGAGAATATTTTACTAACTGCATTATGTTATTTATGAAGCATAAAATGTTGAATGTATACAGATATAGTTGGAAATTATAGATATACTTTATAGTTTGTGATTTTAAAAATCATATACCAGAAGACATTTAAAATTATAAATTAATTACATAAAATATGAATGGATATTTAGCTAAAATAGAAGAATTTAATTGAGATATTTAAGATATTTATGAAGTAGAAAATGCTGACCGTATAGAGATACAGTTGGAAATTATAGATAGATTTAATAATTTTGAATTTTAAAAATCCAAACACCAGAATTAATTTAAAATTATAAAATTTACTGCATAGAATATGAATGGGTATTTAGATAAAATAGAACTTAATTAAGATCTTTAAGTTATTTATGAAGTAGAAAATGCTGATCGTATACAGATACAATTAGAAATTATAGATAGACTTTATAATTTTGAATTTTAAAAATCAAACACCAGACAGCATTAAAGTTACTACATAAAATATGAATGTATATTTAGCTAAAATAGAACTTAATTGAGATCGTTAAGTTATTTATGAAGTAGAAAATGCTGATCGTATACAGACACAATTGGAAATTATAGATAGACTTGATAATTTTGAATTTTTAAAATCAAATACCAGAAGTCATTTAAAATTATAAAAATTACTACATAAAATATGAATGGATATTTAGCTAAAATAGAAGAACTTAATTGAGATCTTTAAGTTATTTATGAAGTAGAAAATGCTGATCGTATACAGATACAGTTGGAAATTATAGATAGACTTTATAATTTTGAATTTTAAAAATCAAACACCAGACAGCATTAAAGTTACTACATAAAATATGAATGTATATTTAGCTAAAATAGAACTTAATTGAGATCTTTAAGTTATTTATTAAGTAGAAAATGCTGATAGCATACAGATATAGTTGGAAATTATAGATAGATTTAATAATTTTGAATTTTTAAAATCAAATACCAGAAGGAATTTAAAATTATAAAAATTACGAATAAAATATGAATGGATATTTAGATAAAATAGAAGAACTTAATTAAGATCTTTAAGTTGTATATGAAGTAGAAAATGCTGATCGTATACAGACACAGTTGGAAATTACATATAGACTTGATAATTTTGAATTTTAAAAATCAAATACCAGAAGACATTTAAAATTATAAATTAACTACATAAAATATGAATGGATATTTAGATAAAATAGAAGAACTTAATTGAGATCTTTGGGTGTATACGTATTTAACCAAACTTAATAAAATATTTTTAAATTTTTCTCCACTTTGTTACTTAGTGTAAATAAGCTCTGTCCTTTAAAAAGAATGAACTATGAACTCTAAAATAAATTCGCAATTTACATACGTTTCAAGTTTCAAGTCATTTAAAACTTAAAAAGCATTCCAAGAGAAAATTACCATTTAAATAAATCCAAACAGTATTCCTTGAAAATATCATGATTCACCCCTGATTCATTCCGCATTAATTCATTAGCAATATGATTATACTACTTACTAACAAAACTTGATCTTTAAAAAGTATTCTCAACATTACTGAGACGGTGAATAAAATTTTTGAAATGGCAGAGAAGAACCGGGAAAAATGATAAAAAAAATTCGTATACGAGTGAAAATTTTTACTTTGACTTTTCCATATTAGCGTGGAATATTTCAAAGTTAGGTACTCAAATCTGAAATTTTCTAGAATATGAATAATAAATGAAAAGTTCGGCTCTCTCTTCTACGACGACTACTGCTGTTCAATAAATTAAAATTCCTTCGTTCCAAGTCTTGGAAATAAAGCACTGCCAGTTTATTACTAAGATTTTGACTAATATCTTCCTTTTTCTTTTTATTAATAATAATATTTTTTTACTATTTGAATATGCTTGAAACTTATACTTTTGCAAAATTATATTAATGCTGAAAATAAACAACCAAAATATCCGTAGATAGTCTTTGTGTTATTCATAATTATTTCGATATCCTTTTATACATTAATTTTTCAATTTATATCTATTTTATGTCTTAATATTTATAACTAATACACAGTTATTTTTCAAAAACTTACAGTTGTCACCACAGTGTACATATCTTAAATTATATACATTATTAAAAAATCACTGTACGATATTTTATCAGAAGTATTGTTGGAAATATCCCTTAAACGGTTAGAAGGTATTTCAGTTTGTCAAAGAAATGGTGATGACTCATTAAAACTCATTGAAACTTATACTTTTGAAAAATTATATTAACGCAGTAAATATACACACCAAAATATCCGTAGATAGTCTTTGTGTTATTCATAATTATTTCAATTTATTTATCATTTTTATACATTATTTTTCAAATTTATATTTATTTTTATGTCTTTATATTTATAACTAATACACAGTTATTTTTCAAAAACCTCAAGTTGTCTCCAAAATGTACATCTCTTAAATTATATACATCCTTAAAAGAAATCAATGTATGATACTTCATCCGAAGTATCCCTTAAATGTTTAATAGGTATTTCAGATTGTCAAAGAAATGGTAATGACTCATTAAAACTCATTGACACTTATACATTTGAAAAATTATATTAACGTTGTAAATATATCAACCAAAATATCTGTAGATAGTTTTTGTATTATTCATAATTATTTCAATTTATTTATCATTTTTATACATTATTTTTCAAATTTATATCTATTTTTATGTATTTATATTTATAACTAATACACAGTTATTTTTCAAAAACCTCAAGTTGTCACCACAGTGTACAAATCTTAAATTATATACGTTCTTAAAAATATCAGTGTATCATACTTCATCAGAAGTATTGTTGGAAATATCACTTAAACAGTTAGAAGGTATTTCCATTTGTGAAAGGAATGATGATGACTAATTAAAACTCATTGAACTTATACTTTTAAAAAATTATATTAACGCAGCAAATATATCAACCAAAAATATCCGTAGATAGTCTTTGAGTTATTCAAAATTATTGCGATTTATTTACCATTTTATATATTAATTTTCCAATTTTTATCTATTTTTACGTCTTAATATAACTAATACAAAGTTATTTTTTAAAAACCTAAAGTTGTTACCACAGTGTACATCTCTTAAATTATATGCATTCTTAAAAATATTCAAAGCATGATACTGTAACAATAAGGTAAATTCGGTTCAGCTTTTCTTTTAACTCTTCCCGTGAGTCATCATCAAAGACATACCAAAACAGGACCGGTATGAACAAGAAAGAAACTTCAAACTCCCAATAGAAGGGCCTGTTGGTTTGGGCGATTCTGACACCTCGCCGTTCTGGAGTGGACTCCTGTTCTTTCTCCGCGAGGCAGTCTGATTTTTTTAGAGGATAAGGTTGTTACCAGAGAAGAGAAGAGGGTGAAAAGCTGCTTGCAACCGGAGCTTGCTGGATATACATTTTTTGGAGTGTCACAAAAAAAAAAAAAGACGTCATGTTTGCGAGACCAACGCTGAATCCAGAGGAATTTCCCCTATCTACAAATTATAAGTGTATTCCAATTGTATTCCTTAGGCATTTATTTAATTGTATAAAATCATTTAATCAAGATATATTTGTCCATGTGATTTTTAATGAATTTAGATTTCTTCTTTCTCAAACACTAAACCAACGTAACATTAATTTTTACAGATGCTTCATCAGAAGTATCGTTGGAAATATCCCATAAAGGGTAAGAAGGTATTTCCGTTTGGGAACGAAATGGTGATGGTTCATTAGAACTTGAATACCTCCATCTGGCGACGAACGACTGCGTTAAATCTTTATGTTTTAGTTATATAGATAGCAGGTTTCAATCAAAAGTGGGGATGCATAAGTAGACTATATTGGCTTTTGGTGTTATTATTAAAAGACCGCAGGTTATGACGTGATTATGCTTAGACACTGGATCACAGTTACTTTTAAAATATCTCATGTGAAAATATATAATTATGCTATTTTTGTATACCTATTAAATTATATAAATTTAAAATATAAATTATAAGTATTAATTATAAATATATAAGTTTAAAATATAAATTTCCATGCATGATACTTCATCAGAATTATCATTTGAATTGTAGCTTAAATGGTCAGAAGTTTCGGTTTTTATCATTTGAAGGTTACAGTAAGTATTATGGTTAAACACCTCATCTAAGATGTGAAATGTTTTTCTTTGGTTTTGTTGTTAATATTTTGCTTTTGAAAATTTCATCTTTTAATAATTTAAGGTTACGAGGATCGTTCAAGTTATAAAATTTTCAATAAATTAAATTGAAATTATAAAATTCTTAATTTAAAATATAAATTATAAAATTTGTAATGATATTTATTTGAATGATTTTTTAATGATTTTGATAGATATTTTTATAATGAGAAAATATAATGTTGTTACATAAAATATATAAGTTACAAAAATCTTCCAAAAATATGAGTATTTCTTAAATTTTTAAAAATTTAGAAAAACAATAATAAAACGGGACTATTTGTTAAAAATTGAGTCATCCAATAATATTCCTTAGAAATTACTAATACACAGCATACTTGCCAAATGCTTTTACTTTTATCATTTTATATTTTAAATTAATATAGAAACATAACTAGGTATAGATTATCACCTATGTTGAATATTATTTATATAAGATAATTTTTTAAACATACACTATGTTTGCTGTTTTTACCATACTGCTGTTTTCTCACGGCATTAAATCGTCTGTAACTACAGAAAACACTTTTCAATTTCCAAAAGCCTATCCTGTTAAATGACAAACTCATTAATAGAGAATATTAAAGAACTTTAGGTATTACAATTCTGAATAAGTAATACCTAAAAGTAATACACCTGGAACATTTCAAAATTATTAATTAGATACAAAAATCATCAAACTTGTTGACAAAAACAGGTTTTATTTCAGTAAAATATCTGTATTATTTTTAAAGAAATGTTGGATAAAGAAGCGTTAACCTAACTTGAGTTTTTCAGAGCAAAAAGTTATTTCACATTTTTCGTCAAAATTTGTAATTTTAAAGATACTGTGTCCCCTTATTGGTTTTTAAGACTCTACAGCCCCACGGGATAGGTTCTCCTGGATGCCATATCTATGGTGAATTTGTACGGTTTTTAGCAAACCTCTCATATATTGGTTTGATTACCTGTATTTCCATGTAGTTGGTAGTGGATGGGGAGTTATGATGCTATTAAGAAAACTACAACAATTATAAATATAAAGATTTTAATGCGTTAAACCATCCAGGTTAGTTTAAATATTTAATTCACTTTCCATAAAATGATAATAAGTCTGCATCACATAAATAATAAAACATAAAAAAGCTAAATCTAATTTTCATTCTTTAATAAATGGAGATCTAAAATATTTTAGGTAGTTCCTTAATATTCATTAAGTACATGTAATGGCATGATGGTTTCTAAATAATAAAATTTATAATTATTTAATTTCAATATATACCCGTGAAAATAAAAAATACAAACATTATATTATTTAATTAAAATTTATTTAAATTACTTCATCTTTAATTAAACATAATATAATTTATGGAGTTAGTTTTTATTAACGTCCCGTGTACTTTGGTCTTGGTTACTACAATACTTGTGTTTCCACATGAGGGTTAATGCATATGAAGTTATGATACTCTTAATAAATTTATTTAAATTACTTCATCTTTAATTAAACATAATATAATTTATGGAGTTAGTTTTTATCAACGTCCTGAGTACTTTGGTCTTGGTTACTACAATACTTGTGTTTCCACATGAGGGTTAATGCATATGAAGTTATGATACTCTTAATAAATTTATTTAAATTACTTCATCTTTAATTAAACATAATATAATTTATGGAGTTAGTTTTTATCAACGTCCTGTGTACTTTGGTCTTGGTTACTACAATACTTGTGTTTCCACATGAGGGTTAATGCATATGAAGTTATGATACTCTTAATAAATTCTACACAATCATAAAACTCTTGAAAGATTAAACCACCTTTCTTAAAAAAATGTAAAATGTTTATTAAGGTTAAATTGTACTATGTAAAATGTTTCTTATAAGAGGGTTTCAAATCTCCCTATGAATGCAATTCATTCTAAGTAAATATCAAGAAATTTGTATATAAACAAATCCTAATTTAACTAATGTAAATGTATCGAAAATTTTGAATGCAAACTTAGGTAATATAGAATTACGAATGGGGCGAAGATTTTTTTGGAATTTGTATTTTACAGCTACAAGACACAGTATCAGCAAAAGAAGTTTCACTAGCTGTTCCAGTGGTGCAACGAGTCATCCTTAAATGAATTTTTTTTCGCTTGGCGAGGGAGGAATGTAACAAAGAGTTACAGTTCAACAACGCCAGCGCGAAACTGACCTAGAGCCAAAAGCGAAGTGAGAGACCCTCCTTCGACCCCATTGGTCAAAAGGGGTTGCTAGATGAAGAGTAGCCCTGTTAGGCCAAGGCAACGCTCCTGAATGAACATTTTTCAAGAGATCTGCAGGCCCCCTCAGAGAGAGAGCAAAGGAGGAGGAGTGTGGAGCTTAGACTCTTCTGCGAAAGTTTGAGTACCATTTCTTTTTTTTCATCAAGACGCCATGTTTGGCATATCTCCGACCGAGTGTGGTCCCTTTGGCATCAGAGCCTAAAAATCATTTTATATCCTATTTATATCTTTATTTAAATTCAAATAAACATAATTTAGCAGGAATAATTAGTATTTTTTTCAATTTTGTATTTTCTTACGTGTATTCCACTTATACGTGCTGCTGGCCTAGACTCTCTGTTGGCCTCATCCTAACACCACCCTCATTTTAGACTAAATGTTGTTTAATTTTATTACAATAAAATCGAAATAAGTATCAGTCAAATAAATAATAAAACATTAAAATGCCCAACCTAATTTTGATTCTTTAATAAATGGAGATTTAAAATATTTTAGAAGGTATTAGTGAATAAATATTAGAAGACCTTAATATTTATTCACTACATTATTTTCTTAGTTGTATGCTACTTTCTCAATAATAATTTTCGTAATTATAAATGATCAATACATGACCTTAATAAAATGTTTTTTTTTTTTTTTTGAAGGGTTAAACCACACTTTTTAGTTTAAATATTGTTTAATTCTATCACTAAAAAATCAAACTAACTATCAATCACATAAATAACGAAACAGATAAAAAAGGCCAAACCTAATTTTGATTCTTTAATAAATGGAAATTTAAAATAATTTAGGCAGTTCCTTAATATTTATTCACTACATTATTTTTTAGTTGGTATGCTACTCATAAATAATGATTTTCGCAATTATATAAGATTAATGCATAAATTTAATAAAAAGTTTTTAAAGGGTTAAACCACCCATTTTAGTTTAAATATTGTTTAATTCTATTACTATAAAATCAAACTAAGTATCAATCACATAAATAATAAAACATAAAAAAGCCATACCTAATTTTGATTCATGAATAAATGGAGATTTAAAATATTTTTCACTACGTTATTTTTTAGTAGGTGTGCTACTTTCTAAATTATAATTATCCTAATTTTATAAGATCAATTCATAAAATTTATAAAATGTTTTTGAAGTGTCAAACCACACATGTTAGTTTATTGTTTAATTCTATTACTATAAAATCAAACTAAGTATCAATCAGATAAATAATAAAACAAATAAAAAATCCAAACCTAATTTTCATTTTTTTAATAAATGAAGATTTTATATTTTTTTCCTTAATATTTATTTATTGCATCTATATTTTTAGTGGGTATGCTACTTTCTAAATAATAACTCTATAAGATCAATGCATAAACTTAATAAAATAACAAACATTACTTTATATAATTAAAATTTTATTTAAATGAATGCATTTTTAATTAAACATATTATTGACAGGGCTGTTTTTATCACCTATCTTCATCTGTAATCCGATCTACGTTACAATACCTGTGATTTCATGTGAATGATATAGCATATGGAATTATGATACTTTTAAGAAATCCTACAACATTCATAAATATAAAATTTTTCATTAAACAACCCAGTTTAGATTAAGTATTGTTTAATTGTCTTACTATAAAACCAAACTAGGCATGAGCACATTAACACATAAATAATAAAACAGATTAAAGGGCCATGAAATTAAATTTTTTTAGGCAGCTGCTTAGTATTTATTCAGTGCATCTATTTTCTTAGTTGGTATTCTACTTTCTAAATAATAGTTTTCGTAATTATATAAGATCAATGAGAAAAATTAACAGAAATACAAACATTTTTTTATGTAATTGAAATTTTATTTAAATTAAAACATTTTTAATTAAACATCATATTATTTACAGGGTTGTTTTCATCATCCTCACCCGTAATTTGGTCTTGGTTACAAAACCTATGTTTCACTTTAGTCATAGTGCATGTGGAGTTATGATACTCTTAAGAAATCCTACAACACTCATAAATATAAAGTTTTCCATAAACAACCCAGTTTAGATTTAGTATTGTTTAATTGTCTTACTATAAAATCAAACTAGGCATCAGCTCATAAATAACACATAAATAATAAAACAGATTAAAAGGCCATTAAATGAAAAAAAATTATGCAGCTCCTTAGTATTTATTCAGTACTTCTATTTTCTTAGTTGGTATTCTATTTTCTAAATAATAATTTTCGTAATTATATAAGATCAATGTATAAAACTAATAAAATTACAAACATTATTTAATATAATTAAAATTTTATTAAAATTAAAGCATTTTTAATTAAACATCATATTATTTACAGGGTCGATTTTATCATCCTCACCCGTAATTTGGTCTTGGTTACAAAACCTGTGTTTCCACTTGAATCATAGTACATGTGGAGTTATGATACTCTTAAAAAATCCTACAACACTCATAAATATAAAATTTTTGAAAGGTTAAACCATTCAGTTTAGTTTAAATTTTATTTAATTCTCTTACAAAAATATCAAACTAAGTATCAATTACATAAATAATAAAACAGATAAAAATGCCAAGAGATTAAAGCAGTTTCTGAATATTTTTTTAGTAATTCTATTTTCTTTAGTTGTCATGCTAGTTTCTAAACAATAATTTTAATGCACAACCTTAAACATAAAAAATACAAGTCTTGCACTACTAATATTATACTCCTTAATACGGGCGGATTCTAGGTAAAAATTAAACAACTAAAAAATTTAAAAACATTAAAAATATCCAAGCAAATACGAGTTTTTTTTATTGTTACAGGCAATTAAATTTAAATATCGCTTTTATGCTATTAAAAATTAAATGTTATTTTTATAAAATATCTATTCAATTAAAAAAACTATTTGATGTTTTTAAAATCAAATTTCTCTAACCAAAAATAATTTCTTTGATAAAATTTTAATTCTAAAATCATTTATGCTCTTTTAATTGCATTCATAATAAAAGTATTTAAAATATATCAGCTTATGATAAAGAAAAAAAAACTAATGATACAGAAAACTAAATAATCGTAATTGTGTTTAAAGTAAATTTTTTATACTTAAAAACATATTTTGTAGTTATTTCTTTCTAAACTCTTAATGAATTACATGCCTAATAGCCTTTTCAAAGGTTACTAGGAATGTAGCATTTGTTTTCTTTTTTTTAAATTGAAACTTTCTAGTTTGTTTACATTTCTTAGAAATAAAAAATGTACATCATTACAGTGACTGCTAATCTCATTACTGTTTTTTTTTTCCTTTAATAAAATACAACAGATTTTTCAGAAATATAATAATTCTCTTTTAAAGTAAAAAAGGGTAAACGCTTCAGAAGCGATTTATAAGATTTTAAATCCTAAGAGAAAAACATTCTTATGTTTGTTCTAATCGTAAATGAAATTTAAAAGTATTTTTATTTCAGCAGTTATTGCAATTCAAAAAAAGCATTTTCTTTCTATCTCTAGAATACCTTAATCTTAATACTAAAGGTTGTGTCAAAACTTTATATCTTTTTTTTTATTTTGATTCTTAAAGGAAATAATGAATAGAATAAAGACTAAGTTTATAATTTTTAAAAAATTTTTGGGATTCAATTAAAATATTAAATGCTAACATAATTTTTACTTAAAGCGCGTATGATAGCTGGGTATTAAAGCTGTACTTTCCATGCTAAACTCTACGTATAATTATTTTGTAACTATAAATGTGTGAATTTATAAAAAGGTTTTGCATAATGTAACTGAGATGTAACCATAAAATTTTCTATTTTGAAAACCAGATGAAATATGTAAAATTTTAATCGGATTTGGTAACTTTAAAATGCAATTTGGTAAGCTATTGGTAATAGAAAATTTAACCTTTACAAGTCAAGTTGACGTCATTGATGTGTAAAGAGAGTTGCAAACAAAAATTCTCGGTGAATTAGAACTAAGATGATCAGCGTGAAAACAAAATTATTCCCAAATTATCAAAGAAGGAAAGAGTTGGGCAAAAAACCTCTCCAAGAAGCTAATGACAGAAATAAAAAACAATCGATTAGAATGTATATATAATGACTATGGTAGAACAAATTAAAAACCATTGCCGAAAGTGTTAAACTGGATTTCAGATTAATAATAATGTAAAATAACCAGATCTTTCAATTTGTAAACTCCTAAAAAATTCTATCAGAAGAAAATTCGAAATTGTCACTTCGTTCCATTCAAAGCTAAGTGGAGATCTGAGGATTTAACTATAAACAGGTTGATTAATATTTGATGTTTGACCAATTCTTGGAAAGAATAAAATATCAAAATATCTTAAACATTGCTAGAAATTAAAGAAGAATTAAGCA
>CM063511.1:99425070-99460070 GCA_032207245.1 Pardosa pseudoannulata | reverse complement strand
TTTATTTTAATAAATATTTATAATTCACGGATCAGCGGAATAACAATTACAAATTATGCAATTCCTTGCCATATTCCTATTTATACTCATTAAATAAGGCAATGCTGAATAGCAAAAGCCTAAACTTTGTGTTAGAATTCTAAATATACGAAAATAAGAGTATCATTTAGGAAAGTTTTACTCTGTGAAAATATTTCTTTATGGGAAGGAATATCTCAAAAGTTACCTTTACCGCAAGACGGGAAAAATTATTATGGAAGAAAACTTTCTCTATAAAGTAAATGATGATAGCCCTAAAACGCTACTCAACAGAATCTAAATTATTAAAATGGTTCGTTCTTTGTAAAAAGTTGTACCCGGCTATCATAACGCGTAATAAATCATTTTCATTTCTGCTTTTTCACTTCCTGTGATGAAAAATTAACCGGAGAAAACGAAAACTCCAGGATATTCTTAGATATAAACAGAAAGGATTTTCTTGTAAAATTTTAATAATTTCGAAATTTATAACATTTACGATAAGAGCACGGGTTGTTTTAATAACAGGGATTTATTTAATAAGGAATTTAACAGCACTTATAAATTTGTTTTTAACAAGAATTACTCCTGGTTTTAAATGATTAACAAAACTGTAGTAATTTTAAATTTATTGAATACACTAATTGAAAATATTTATCTCAAGTAATAAAAACAAAAGATAGCAATATAAATTTATATACATTTACTGAAATGTTCAAGACATTTAAATCTTTAAAATATAAAATTTCTTTCTTTATCATAGATAAAAATGCGGAATATGTATTATTTTCTTTCCAAGATTTATATCTTTAAGAAGTAATTAGGATTTTACTTACGTATTGATTAATTTCCAATCTTTTTTTATATAAAACCAACCTATCATCCCTTACATGTTTAAAATGAATACTCTTAAAAACAGATACTGAATGCTTCACTTGTTATTTAGTAAAGTTCAAAATCATTCATACATTTTGTTGACCTTTTTTTAAACCTTTTACTGAAGTAATCTATCTTTTTGACAGTGTGGCAGGGAGTTATGATTTCTAATTTCTTTCACAATTTCCGAGATTGAAGAAGCCGAACTATGGCTAAATGGATTTTATGCTTCTCATCGATACCTCGTTTTTGTTTTTTAATACCAGTGCTGACATAGATGTGTGCAGACCTTTTGGCTCTAATTAGATCATAGTCTAAGCCTGTTTCTTCCAAAGGCAACTATAATAATGTTGTAAATTTGAAATAGTGCCAAAATTCTAACTTACTAACACCTCTTACCCCTTCCAGGCTAGAGGCATTTATTCAGTTAGGGACAAGCTCCTGTGGATCCTCTAACCTCACGTTGTACCTAAACGGTTGCATGTGTTTTCTTTGGCTTTGGCTTTTGGATATCCGTTTTGACTGTTTCTGCATCGTTTTTAGCTGTTTTCATGTAGTGTCTAAGCCTAAGTGCGTCTCTTAAATAATTTATTTAGGGGCGTTGTAATGTCTTTTCTCACCCTGGGACATCTCTACATCTGAAATCTTCCTTTTAAGGTAGATGGTCCTGAGGAACAATTAATAGATCTCGGAGTCATGAATCATCGTGTAGCAAAAATGTATACCGTAGTTTGGCTAAGTGGTGTTTGGAATTTTTCTCACCATCTATGACACTTTCAGTAGTAATAAACACCTTGACAGGTACTAACTTAGGGTGTATGTTTATGCTCTAGAAACGAACCAAATGATTTCCAAGATACCAGTTGTCTAATTTGAAAATTTCAAGCTATAGGAGGACTTGTCTGGTTGTAATATACATTGTCCAGAATATAAGTTAAAACTGCATTCTAATACCTCCATTGAAAGATAACACCGTAAAACTAAATACTATTTTTTCAGTTAAATGTTAATATTAGACAATTGCTCGATACATGAGCAATATCGTTTTAAAAATCGACTGTTTTTACCTCGACTGTCGTCGGGTTAGTTGCGTTAATTTTATTCAAGAAAATTTTCAGATTGTTAAAACTATTTCAGATTATTGTTCAGATCACAAATGATGAGAAACATTTTTAACAAAGCATACATTTAAATATTACTTTCTATTAAACTTTTATAGACATACTTTTAAATTAAATTAAGTTTTGTATAGATTTACAATGAGGCATGAAAACACTGAATTGATCATAGATCCCTATTAATGAAAATCCAAACTTTTTATTGAAATATTGAAAAGAAAACGATTACTTAAATATAATTTATATTATCACCAAAGCACAAATTTAAATGTTTAATTAAATTAAACATTTTCATTTATTTTTGCTTATAAAATAAAATAATGTTTTATTATAAAAATATTTTCCAAAGAATACTCAAAAATTGAAGTTAAAATATATGAATAAAGTGACAACTCATGCGACACATTAAAAAATCTCATATTTATTTGCATTATTAAAAATACCTTTTTTTCCTCATATCAAATAAAATAATAAATTTAACCATGAAGTATTCTGGTGCTTAGATATCTTATGAAATTTTTAATAGGATTTGTCAATATTACTTTTTTCGTATAGTAATATGATTCTCAAATCTTTTAAAATGTATGTAGAAATGCGTTAAGTAGACTACAGTATCCATAAAATTTCAAGTCATAAAAAATTCAATAAAGTAGGAAGTTATGAGCAAATTTTAGAGTATTAAATAAATTTAATTCCTTAAAATGGAATTTTTATCATGCCAATAACAAAAAGTCACTTTTTCCTTTATAATGTTTGGTATTAAAATATAAATGTCGTTTTATTTTTAAAATATTCTTTGTATTAAAGGTAAGTCTCACAAAAGTTTACGTAAATAAGCATAAAAACAGTTACATTTTTAAGAGGATATATTAATATTGTGTCCCATTTAAAAATGTTCACCTATTTTATGCTAGTGAAAGGGGCACACTTCTGCCCTTTATTTTCATAATCAATTCAAATTTTTAAAATATCCTTTAGAACAACTGTAGGAAGCATACAATTTATCTTAGGTTTTTTTATCAATTTAAATGTTTTATTTTAAAATTTTGAGCGAAATTTAATTTTTAAATGTTTTTGTGTTATTTACTCAGATTTTGAGTTCGTAGTCGTATTTTATGTTTTAAGGTCACTTATGTAGAATCATGGGAAATTGCTAAAAATCATGTAATATGACAGATGGCAAGCAAAGAATCTAAATATATGAATGCTGAAAAATTGGGTTTCAAAATTCTTAATTTATATTGATTTTTTATAGATGTTTAACCCTTAATTTGGCTAAGTCTGGGCGCTACACCGGACATGTATATTTATAACTACTATATAACATAACTGTCAGTGTTCACCACAGAGGACATTAATTATCTCAAAATTGGAAAATGATATATTTTTTGTTTGTTTTACAGAGATCCTAATGTCTATACAGACATGGAAAATAACAGAAACTTAAAAAATATTTGAAAAAAAAACCTTTTTGTCAAATTAAAGGTTAAGAAAGATTTCTGAAAACTAAGCCCTGAAATCCTGAAAAAATAAGCAAAATAAGCAAATCTGGCTCGAACTCAGAAATAAAGAATATTCTCCATTACATTTCTTGATTGTTTTTGCTAAACTTAACAATAAACTTTCAAGATTACTTTTCTTGTTGAAAATACATATGTTGAATATAATAATCTGCTCATATCACTTTTACATATATGTTAATTTTTATGTATAAGATACACTTAGGCTATAAAGGTACAAGTATTACTCAAGATTCATAAATATTTGCGAAAATATTCGTTATCCCATGTCTCTTTCAATAACCCTGAGAAAATAAGCAAAATAAGCAAATCTGGCTCGAACTCAGAAATAAAGAATATTCTCCATTACATTTCTTGATTGTTTTTGCTAAACTTAACAATCAATTTTCAAGATTACTTTTCTTGTTCTAAATAAATTGGCATGAATATAGTTGCATCATTAAGAATATATTCACATAAAAGTGGTATAAGTTATTTTAAGAGCTATTTTTAAATATATGTTAAAAACGAATAGTTGAATATAGTAATCAGTTCATATCATTTTTACATTTATGTTAATTTTTATGTGCAAGATACACTTATGCTATAAAGGTACAAGTATTTCGTAAGATTCATAAATATTTGCAAAAATATTCGTTATCCCAGTATAAAAGATCTCTTTCAATAATACTGAAAAAATAAACAAAATAAGCAAATATGGATCGAACTGAGAAGTAAAGAATATTCTCCATTACATTTTTTGATTGTTTTTGCTAAGCTTAACAATCAACTTTCAAGATTACTGTTCTTGTTCTAAATAAACTGGCATAATACAATTGCATCATTAAGAATTTATTTACATAAAAGTTGTATAAGTTATTTTAAGAGCTATTTTTAAATTATGTTAAAAACACATAGTTGAATATATAAATCTGTGCATATCAATTTTACATATATGTTAAGTATTATGTGTAATACTTACAAAATCTTAATTTTTATGAGTAAGATACACTTATGCTGAAAAGGTAAAAGTATTCATAAATATTTGCGAAAATAGTCATTATCCCAGTATAAAGGTCTAAATTTATTTATTTACAGAAATACTATGTGATACAAAATGACTTACATGTGGGGCCAACGATGGCCGAATGGTAGAGCGCGGCTCTTTGGACTCAGAGTTTGCGGGTTCGGATCCCGTAGATTGTATGGATGTTCGTAGCCGTTCGGAATCGGCTTTAAGCAGTAGGTTCCTGTCTCATTAGCCCTCGTGTGCAACACAGTAGATCGTAGCATTCCAAACCAAACCGAATTACATTTGTTTAATTTAATTTTATTTAAATTCCTATAAAGTCAACAAATCATTATTTTAAAAAGGTAATTTGACTTAAATGGTGTTTAAAATATTTAAAAATCTGCAATATACTTGTTATAAAATATCATTAAGGCTATTAGAAATAATTCTGCCTCTTATTGCATCAATAACAATATGTATCACATTTATTCATTCGCTTACTTTTTTTATATTTCTTAATTCATGGAGATAGACATGTCAAAATTTTACTCCAATTTTGCAATCATAAAATTAATTGCTACATTAAAATAAGAAAAGTAATGCATGGAAGTTACGTAAACAAAGATAGTTTAAACGAAAAGAGAAACGAAATACATGAATAAATGGCTAAGAAAATAAATTAAGGATTAAAATAATAAAAAAAGTTGAAACAACACAACCATTTCTTGATCAAATTGAAAGTTTTAGATCATTGAACGCTATTCCACTGATTTAATAGAGGAGTATTAGATTTACTACCATAAAGTTGAAATTGAAGAAAAAGAGGCATTTCTTAATTTTTTTAACTTTAGATAAAGTTTTAGATAGCCGAAGAAAATGTGGAGTTTGAATTTTACTCTAATATTGATTTTCTGATTCTTCTATTGAGATGTTAGAAAGAAGACTAACAAAAACATGGAGGACAAAAATCTGGAAAAAACCATAATATACTATAGAAACTTTCGAAAATGAGATTATTTATAAAATATATTTCTGAATAAACGAAATAAGTTTTAAGTTCTGCTTTTTATATATTCATTTGTTCTTTAAAACAGAGGTTTAGACAAACAAAAAGACATATTTTTTTACTTTTGTTTATTTTATCTACGAAAATATAGTAATACATACATTGAAATGTATTGGAATTTAAGTAAAAGATATCAAGGTAAAAAATACCTTGGCAGCACTTCATCTAGCCCTGAAGTCTATTCATGCAGACAACTATTCATGGAAAATATATTCCAAAAAACGTCTATATAAAGGTAAAAAATACCTTGGCAAAACCTCACCTACCCATGGAGGCTATTCATGTAGACAACTATTCATAGAAAATATATTCCAAAAAACGTCTATATAAAGTAAAAAAATACCTTGGCAGCACCTCACCTAGCCATGGAGGCTATTCATACAGACAACTATTCATGGAAAATATATTCCAAAAAACAAGTCTACTAATTCATTCGTTTACAAAAAAAATCAATAAACAAAGCTTTATTTGAAAGAACACAGCTTCAGTTCTGTAATATAAAATACTTATGAAATTATAACGAAAGAAATAAAATATTAATAAAAAGTCAATCGAAAACTGATATTTTGTAAACAGAATGCAGATACGTCCTTAGTTCTTTAAAGTTTGAAAATTGTGTTCTAAATTTTGGCATCCTAACTGTAGGGTTTCTGTTCTTTTGTTTGGAGTTGTATGATCAATGTAATCTTTCATATTTTAGCTCTTTTATTTTATGCTCTTTGTCATTTTTGTGCTTACTGTTAGAAATATCTGTATTGCAGTACTGGTCCAGGGTATCCAGTTGACCCATCATCTTGAAAGTTTTCAAGGAATCAAAAGAGAACGCATGGAATTACAGAGCTGGTGAACCCACTTCAAAAAGCCCTGAATAGCAACTACTGTCTGAGGTTGAGCGCCGAAGGTTGGCAGTCATATTGAGTACGATTGATAAGGAAATGAATTAAATAGATTTTATAAGAAAACTGTGTCAATTGTCTTAACCCGACAAAACATGTATGCATATCTTTTACATAAATATTTAGACATTTATGTAACATTTTATGATTTAGGAAGAAAAATTAATAATATTTTCTATTTTCAACTGCCATTTTATGATCCTTTTTGAAAAATATGAAATACTTAGAATGAAAAGTATTAAAAATAATAATTAGATATTAATTATAAAACATTAATTTATATTAATAAATATAAAATAAATTATATATTACTGATATTTATTAAAATGTATTATTTAATTACCAAATATTTATCAATTTATTAAAATATATCAATAATATATAATATTTTTTATATATTATTGATATTTATTAAAACATTAATAAATATCTGTACAGATGTAGTTTCCCACGATGGTCAGCAAGTGCATACACATCTGTGGAAGAAATTTTTAAAAAAATAATTTAGGGGCAGCTGTTAACTTCGAGTTTTAATGGGGACCCCTGCGGAGGAGTTATAGATAACGGAATGGCACAAGCGTAACGGTCAAGCCCAGACAGAGATGTAGCCGTGAGTTATGGGGGCAGGTGCTAAGAAATAATATCAGCCTTCACAAAAAGGGCTATTTTAATGTTCCCACCTGCAAGCCCGAAGGGAGTAGGAAATTGTGACCAACAATTGATTGGCAAAGAAAAGAAAGGGGCGTTAAAACCGAAGTGATGGGTTGTGAAATAGAGTGAAGAAAGGGAGTCGATATAGGGATTCGAGATTTGTTGGACATCCAGAGAACCCGGGCCAACAATCGATTCCCGAACCAGCATGCGTATAATCTGCAAGCCAGCATAGACATCCAAAAAAATTACGGCCACTACGCCAGTACTGACGCCCTTTACGCCCGACGCCCAGCCTGCCTATTTCCAGCCCCAGCCTGATCCCCTGTAATTACTGGAGGTAAACAGATTAAATATATTCAGGATTGTTACATAGGCCTCAGTTATTAATGCAATACTTTGATTAAGGAATAACGTATAACAAAATGAAAATTTTAATAACTATTGTGTATTGATGAATATAAAATCCAAATAATTGCTGGTTATGTCACATATTAATCAAGTAATGTATGAATTTGTAAATAGTGTACATAATAAATGTTTTAGTCCAAATATAAGGTATTATATTTTTACTGTGTTTCCCCTTTGTAATCGAACATTGGTTTTAGTGTTGTAAGTCCATTACAACAATATCAATTATAATTTATATTATAAATATTAATTTATTATTATAATTATAAAAATAATAATTAGAATGTAAAATATTTGTAATGAACTGTGTTGTTAATTTACAATATATTTTACTTATCATTAGTGATTAATTTTTAGAGAATTCCTTTACACGTAACTTTTCACACTTAAGAGCAATGTAAACAACAAAGAATTAGTCTTTTATAAATATTTTTAAACATTTTTAAACTCCTATATTAAATGAACTAATAAACTTTCAATCTATGAATAATATATGTTACTCTCAACAAAAGGTAGTTGCCCTAAGCGAGAAATCATTAAGCTCTACAAAAGGATTATTTAATAACTAACAATTTATTAATACTGTACTAAAATATCTTGCATTCCACAGAAACACAATTTACATTATTTGGTGTATTATTAAAATTTATAAAGAGTATATTTAATGTCTTGAGCTTGATAATTTTTAAAGTTTTCATCTGAAAAGTTTGTAACAGAACAGTAAATAGTTCTTTAAAGAATAGCTTAATTATACGACGGTTCAAAATTTAATGGAGTAAAAGAGTAAATATTTGAACTGTTTAATAAATTATCCCGCTGGAAATGTGTTGAAATAAATTTAAAATTTTTGTGTAAATAATTATAATTGAATGTTGAAGTGAACACTTGAGTTATTGAGAAAAATTCCTAATGGATTTATGTAAACAGATAATGTTTTCGAAAAGATAATTTTATTTAATCACTTATAAGATTTTTATGCCTTTTTATATTGAAACAAAAAATAATGAATTAAAACTACGCTTTATTTTATATCAATACATTTTTATGTTAATTCTAATATATACATTAAAATCAGCAGATGAAATTCTAACAAATATTTAATTTGATCATTTATGCTAATATAGATTTAAAACATAAAAAAACCATTTTATTTTTCGAATTTCAAAAATGCATTTCCAAAAAAATGCATTTAAAGTATTTTTGCTTACTTCAAACACTTATGCTATTAACCCTAATATATATCCTTTCTATTAAAATATTTTCTAAACAACCCGGTGTTTTAAAATAGTTTTTTTATGTTAATTTATTTTAAGTGTAGAAGAATAACTTTACAACTTTTAATAAATGATAGTTATTGAAAAATAATTTACTTTTTTCTACAAACAAACATTATATATTTCTTATCAATATTTCTTATTTTTTAATAATCTTTTTACAAGTATTACGAAAATAACAGTGGCTTTAATCTACTTGTGGTGAATCCACATTTATGTTTAAGAGATATCATATTAAATGCTACACCCAAATCCATAATCGAAGCCCACAAACAAGGTGTTGTCACAACAAAAACCAGAGTAAACTTCAAGATATATCCTTCACCATCCATTAGTAAACACAGTACTAATAGAAAGAGATTACGTATTAGTATAAATGAAATGATATATTTATATATCATTATTAATATTAATGAAGTGATACATTTATATAGCAGTTTAAACCATTGAAATAATAGGATTCTATACTGTTTCTATCGATTTTATGTGATTTTCTGCGTATAGAATTTCAATAGTATTTTAAAATCTATTTCACCAATACATTTCCACTCAAATATGCACTTAAAAATTGTCTATTTACTTGTTTTATCAGTACATTTAATCTATACATTTATAAATATATAGATTATTTTAAATTTTAAGTTTTTATTATTTTCATAAATACAGGTACTACATAAGCCAAAAAAAATTACCTATCGTTCAACGTGTCACATATATTGTGTTTGTAAACACTACAACTCTGCAGTTTGAATTACCAATTTGAATAAGCATTTTCAGTTAACTGAACTATTCTACCCTTCTAAACAATGTTTTTTTTTCTACGCATGTGTATATCAATCCCAACGTACTACATTAATTTCATCAAATTACAGCCTAAATTATCAAATCTAGTCATTGCCAAAGAATATTTTATTTTATAAAATATGATAAAATTATAAAAATATATAAAAAATATGTATATTCTGTTTAATAAATTTAACAAAGCAAATCATAATTAGTGGTAACATTGCTCTTATTCGATGAATCTACAGAAATGCCAAATTTTGAAATTTAGAGCAAATAAAAGCTTAATATCAAAACAATAAAAAATAATAGTGCCTATAACTGTACCTTGAAACTTTCATATGTTATAGATTATACAAATAACTTCATCTAAACTTGAATTAAGCTTAAATTTAAATTTATATAAAATAAAGTGCAATATTTTCTTATTTAACCCTTAAATGCCCTTTGCTTCCTTTGGCAACATACCCAATTTTATCATCTAAAATACTAGTAAAATAATATTTAAGATTTAATACCAAATGTTGCCAATAAAATACATAATGAAGATATTATTAAAAAAAATTCAATATTCAAATGGCACATTTAAGAATATAGGTAGATTTATTAGTCTTGTTTTTTCGAAAGCTTGAAAATACCCTGTTTTGTTCTGCATTGATCAAGTAAAAATTATTACAAAGATATATCCTTCACCATCCATTAGTAAACACAGTACTAATAGAAAGAGATTACGTATTAGTATAAATGAAATGATATATTTATATATCATTATTAATATTAATGAAGTGATACATTTATATAGCAGTTTAAACCATTGAAATAATAGGATTCTATACTGTTTCTATCGATTTTATGTGATTTTCTGCGTATAGAATTTCAATAGTATTTTAAAATCTATTTCACCAATACATTTCCACTCAAATATGCACTTAAAAATTGTCTATTTACTTGTTTTATCAGTACATTTAATCTATACATTTATAAATATATAGATTATTTTAAATTTTAAGTTTTTATTATTTTCATAAATACAGGTACTACATAAGCCAAAAAAAATTACCTATCGTTCAACGTGTCACATATATTGTGTTTGTAAACACTACAACTCTGCAGTTTGAATTACCAATTTGAATAAGCATTTTCAATTAACTGAACTATTCTACCCTTCTAAACAATGTTTTTTTTTCTACGCATGTGTATATCAATCCCAACGTACTACATTAATTTCATCAAATTACAGCCTAAATTATCAAATCTAGTCATTGCCAAAGAATATTTTTTTTTATAAAATATGATAAAATTATAAAAATATATAAAAAATATGTATATTCTGTTTAATAAATTTAACAAAGCAAATCATAATTAGTGGTAACATTGCTCTTATTCGATGAATCTACAGAAATGCCAAATTTTGAAATTTAGAGCAAATAAAAGCTTAATATCAAAACAATAAAAAATAATAGTGCCTATAACTGTACCTTGAAACTTTCATATGTTATAGATTATACAAATAACTTCATCTAAACTTGAATTAAGCTTAAATTTAAATTTATATAAAATAAAGTGCAATATTTTCTTATTTAACCCTTAAATGCCCTTTGCTTCCTTTGGCAACATACCCAATTTTATCATCTAAAATACTAGTAAAATAATATTTAAGATTTAATACCAAATGTTGCCAATAAAATACATAATGAAGATATTATTAAAAAAAATTCAATATTCAAATGGCACATTTAAGAATATAGGTAGATTTATTAGTCTTGTTTTTTCGAAAGCTTGAAAATACCCTGTTTTGTTCTGCATTGATCAAGTAAAAATTATTACAAGAAAAAGCATTTTAGATGATAAAATTGGGTATGTTGTCTAAAGCTTCCTTTTGACAACATACCCAATTTTATCATCTAAAATACTAGTAAAATAATATTTAAGCTTTAATACCAAATGTTGCCAATAAAATACATAATGAAGATATTATTAAAAAAATTTCAACATGTACATGGCACCTTTAAGAATATAGGTGGATTTATTTGTTTTGTTTTTTGGAAGCTTGAAAACGCCCTATCTTGTTCTGCAATGATCAAGTAAAAATTATTACGCTAAAAAGCGACGTATTTATTTCATATTTATGATTTTCTTAGAATATTTAACTGTAAAGTATTTGCTGTAAGCAGATTTTTCTGTTTGTTGCCAACTGAAAATTGTAGGCAAAAAGTTCCACTAACCTTAGAAGAATAAACAGTCTTGGTTCTATTTTGTTCTATATTCCAAAGAAAAAGTTTATTTTTTGGTAGTTTATAATTGTATTATTTAAATGTATATACAGCCGGTTTAATACCATCTTCAAAGGTTGTGACAAAGGCTTTTGTGGATACAATTAGTTTAATTTTGTAGTAGTTAATCACTGTAGTTTATTTTTTAAAAATATATGCAGTGAAATTTATGACATATTCAAATTTCGAGAGAAGGACTTTTGTGGAAAATTTGTACTCATATTACCGAGTACCAAAAAGTAAAAAAAAAAAATGTTGCCACATTGATTTTTGTAATGTTTGGCAACAAAATTTGCATCTTTAAGAAGAATTAATTCCTTTTAAAAATATCTTATCGAAATTCATTAACATAATTTTTAAAATTCCCAAGTGTTTAATATTATGAAATTTTATCAAGAAAATTTTATTTTGAATTAAAACCCAGTGTTGCTAATATTTTTCTAATATAGTTTTGATGTTAAAATATTTTTAACTTTAAACTGCAATTAAAAAATAAACTACATTTAAAGATAGAATTATTTAAAGTATTTTTCCATTATTCATATAAGAAAAGAAAGCCAAAAAATATTTTAATTAGTTTTTTTTAAAAATCAGGCATTTAACAGTTAGCTAGTTTTATTTATTATATCTTTATATTTATGCTATCACCTTTTTTTTCTGTTTGGAGTGTTTACTACTTTTCTGTGATTTTTTTCTGTGTTTACTACGCATTTTTTGGTAATTTGTGGCTGTTCAGATATATATCGATATAAAATTGTAAAACAATATTTTTTATAAGCTTGATCGCTTAAAAATGAATGTTTCATATTTTTATTTGAGGTTACATTTCTTCATTGTTTTTAAAGTTATTAATCTGTACTTGCCCCAGATTTCAAAATCATGCTACGCATTTACGTGATATAAAAAATACTCGAAGGATATAAATAATAGCCTTTTTTAAAAAAAATAATCTATCAGTCTGTTTCCAAAAACTTTGCTCTTTTTATTTTCCTCTGAACGTAATCTTATTACGTCAGTTTAAAGTAGCTTTGCCAACAATAAATAATAATAGAAAGTGGTCATTAAAAATTTCTCAAAAAGCATTTCGTTCTTTTCTATCGGGAAAACAATTTTTTCGAGCACTTCTATAAATTGTAAAAATAAACACAATATAAGGCTTCTCTTATTTCCATTATACAGTATTTATATTTGGAATCATACTTTTAAAAGTACAGAAATTCTTAATTAAATCCCGAGCCCTCATAAATTCCGTACCCCACTGGGAAAATTCTGTTTCTCTAAATAAAGATGGATGAGAAAGTATTTTATCTTAAAATACTCTTTTAACTTACTCGCTAGATTTAATAAACAAAATTAAGAATAATTCTTCGTATTTGAGATAATTGTTCGTCTTTATTACGCATTGTATACGAATGCTAAACAAGTTGTGTGTAAGAGAGTAAGTTTAAAACTCAAAATATATTAAGGTGTTTTTCTTTGCTTCAGAATTTCAGAAAATAAAAGTATAAAGAAAGTGGTTGCAAACAATATGTATTACAGGAGAAAATATTTATCTAAGACAAATTATAATTTATGAAGAAATTAAAACATTTGTGTTTCTTGAGTTAAGTTCCTAATATAGAATAATTATTCGTTGAATAATTACTCATTTCATACGAGTGATAAACAAGTTGTGACTAAGAGAAAGAAGTTTAAAATACAAAAAATTATAGGATTTTTTTTTACTTCACGCCTGTATAAAATATAAATATAATTATTTTTTTCTACAATAGCTTATATTTTATCAAAATATTAAAACATTATGCCTCGTGAGCTACGTACTGATTTATCATAAAGATAATGTAAGTAAGAACTCTGATATAGAATATATACATCTTGAATAATATAAAATATAATTCTTTGAGAAATGAACTTTTGAATATAAATGAATACATAGCTAAATTAAGAGCATAAAACTCTATAGTTTTTAAAGCTTCAACTAATATTGCATTTTCATTTTCTCTCAGTTGCACATTCACTACGCTTTAGTGATAGAAAACTTTAGAACTAAGTATCATTGCATACACTCAAACCTGTTTTTGTGCGGTGGATAGGGACCGCATTAAAAAAAAACGCATAAAAGAAATTGCACAAAACTTCACGAATAGCTATAAAATATAGTTTTCGGAACATAATTAAAATTTTAATGGGGTGAAAAGGGACCGCATAAAAATTCTCACGTTTAAAATAACTCAAAACCTTACGAAATAACTAGTACATACCTGGAATTTCGCCAAACGTTTTGGAATCTGATTTAAAAAATACACTTGCGAACATTTTTAAATATTTTATTTACGTATTATGTGATTACTTTACACATACAAAATTTTTCAAAACTTATAAACATTATCCTTCGAAGTCTGACAATACGCGAACTATCCAGTGATAAACTGGTTCAAAATCGCTTTCGTCACTTGAAGATACTATCTCGCACTCGTTTAGAGTTGACTTTTCTTCATGTACCATATAGTCAGTGATTAGTTTTTGCGACGACTGTTGTTTCACTAGACGCTTGTATATGTCCCGGTAGCCAGATATGCACGACTGAAGCTCCTTTTGGAATTTTGAAGTTCTTTCAGAATTGGCATCGATTGCCAGAAAATGACATTCTAATTTATGACAGAGTTGGAGTCCTGTATAGATTCTATCTGATGTCATATGATCGGGTTCTTCTTGCCCATCAGTAACATTTGTTACGTAATTTATAATTTCATCTTCCCTTACGGTGTCATCCTGAATCATTTCGACAAGATCATTTTCACTAAAACTATTAAACCCATCTCCACCGATGTCATTATTGATAACTTCGATAACTTCGTCAATTATGTTCAATATGATTGAAATTTTTATTTACCGCACAAAAAAATCGCATAAAAAATCGCACAAAAAAAGACCGCATAAAAACAAGTTTGAGTGTATTAAATAATTTCCAGTTTTTCCCTTCTTTCATTGCGACATGTACTATTGTTTAGAAACCCTTTAGGTCCCTGTAAGATACAAATAATATCTATATCCAAGTCCTCTCAGTGAGACAGGCACTATGCTTTATAGAACGTTAAAATTAAAAATAAGTCTCTGAAAACATCAGACATATTCAGTTTATTATTTCTGCCAGTGCCTGTACTACGGTTTGTAGATCGTAATCTTTGAATGCTAAGTTTCTATATACAGCGTATTGTTCTGTGAGTCATCTTAAGTAATATGGATAAATTAGGAAGTAGTTTGATAACGCTAACACATACCATTTGTTCCTAATGCCACTTGGTCAAACCAAGCACCACTGATCCATATGTTATTCGTATTAAGTCATAGGGGTGCGCCTTTTTTTAACGAGCACGTCAAGGATGAAAGTAAGACTAGTACACAAGTGGGTCGTAATTTTGAAGTAGGGACCAAGAAGACCCATAGACTTGGCTTGTACCCCCAGAGGTATTGACTGAGAATTTGGAAGACATTGTGACTACGGACACATTTTCCGTACGCTAGTCACCTTTTACGAACCAACCCTATATTATTATGCACAAAAATGATTCTAAAGCAGGGACATTTTTTCCCTTGAAATGTTGAAACTCAAAGCTTGTTGAACCTGCTTCATATCTCAGGTCAACAATAATTTCAAATCCACCTCTTTTACTGATCATCTACATCAAATTAAATAATTCCTCTACATCAGACTTAATAATCCAGCCGTATATTATTCCGAAGTGAATAAGGATTCAGCTGAATTAGGAAGCCTCGTCCTAGTCCTTATGTAAAATATTATCTGTCATTAAGCACAAGTAAAGCATTTTAAGACAATGAACATAGGTTTTGAAATCCAATATCTAAAATATAAAAAATCAGCTACTGATTACATTTAACGTATACAAATCACCCATAAGTTCCAAACTAAAAAATTGGACATACTAATCTCTACATGAAGAGCTTTGTTTATTTTCAAAAGAAGATTCTTGCAATTTTGTGAAACAGAGAAATATGAATAATTTCAATTATTTTCTCTGGAGCTTACACTGTAAATGTTCTCCTGTATACCTGGATTTAATTTGGTTTAGAGCTCTCCGATTTACATTTTCCTGAACAGCAGATAATGAGACAGGGATCTAGGGTTTAAAATTGAGAAAGAGCGATTACCATCATACATCCCAAATGTTGGATTCGAATCCCCGAACTCTAGTACTGAAAGCAGTTTGTTGCCCATTTAGCCATCTTCCAAAATTTCACAACTGTATAGCTGATGTGATGGACAGAGCAAAATATAAAAAAAGTGTGAGACCTTAATTAGGAAGATAATATATATTTTCTTTTATTTGCATTATTAATATAGAATTCTTTTTATGGGTTTCCACATGTCTATCTTTTTTTTTGGTTAAAATGATTTATTAGCTAATAATTCATCAACAACTATCACATGTACTATTTTACTCTATTATTTACTTAAATAGGTACAAAGTTACAGATAATTAATTTTTATGTTCGTGTTAACAGTGGGGAAAAAAACGTTTCAAACGTTAGTATCAGTCATTCATCTTTATAATTCGTAATGATCATTAGCGAATTTAGCAACCTATTAGCACCACTACAGTACTAAAGACATTCTTCAAAAAAATAAACCAGTAACATGTTCTGGAATATTCACCGGCCACCATAGTGATAAGCATATGAGTAAGGATTTGTTACCATAGCCACGAAGGAAGGTTCAAATCCCAGTTTAGTTGTTCTTGCCTCTTATTTTGTACCTTTATAGGCATAGATGTCTACAATCGATTGTTATGATCGTATAATAAAATGTCAGCATGTTCTCCGAGATTTTTTAGGGAATATTAGAGTACAGTATACGCCCGCTTTGGAAACAAAATGTTCTGCAGACGGTTTAATTTATATTCATCTCTTCACATCAGTAATCCTTTTAGTTTGTACAACTTTGCACTCATTAAATAAACTTGCCCACTTGAGTGGTATTTCTTCCAAACCTCCACTTGAAAAGACCTTTGTTCTACTGACGATGATTATGTAACTCTCCTTTTCATAATGACAAGGTATTATCACATGTACACAAAAGGCTTAGTATGGAATATAAAGCTCCTTCTTATGATATAATCTTAATCAGCCTCCGATTACGTTTGATAAAGGGTCCGTAAAGACATATGAATTAATTAATACATGGACAGAACACTACTTTTCGATGGAAAGTCTGATATAAAACCCTAATTAAACTACTTATAAATAATAAAACAAAAATGGAATTAGTTGTTCTTAGTTATGTATTTAATTTAACAAATATATATATTTGAGGTGTTTTCTGGAGTAATAAAGTATCTAATTAAACATTTACAATAATTTACACTAAAATTTTAGTCTTATTTTTAAAAAAGTTTTTAATTTTTAATAAATGCTTTTAACAAACATTTTTAAACCTAAATATATAAACCTATATTCTGCTAAATACATTTTTGTACCTAAATATAAGAATCCATCTTCCTTCATTTGCACGCTTTGCCTATAATTTCAATATGAAATTGTTCATATTATTCTTATTTTAATTCATTTTATATATTTCAAGAATATTCATTATTTTGTCTTTCTATGATAACTTTACAATTAATTTTTGTGAAACCATACCGGAACTGAACTATAAAATTAAATTTCAATTCAGAAATTTACACTGTTTTGATGTTTTTTTTTAATATTAGCTCAAAAATTTATGTCTTCAATTTATTTCATTTATTTTAAAAAACACTTCTTATTTTGCTGACTATTATGATTTAATCTTACGATTATATAATCTAACATTAAAATGCAAATCTCATGTTTATACTTTATTTATATTATACTGTTATCAGTGTAACATATTTAATATCTTGGTTATTTTTCTAATGAAAGAATAGTTTTCATTTTTTTTTTACAATCATAAACTAAGTAATTGTTTATAGACTTAAGTATCTTAAGTATCCAGTAACTAATGTACTATTCGCAATGTTTCTATTTTAAGCAAAATTTTCTAAATACTCTATTTGTCTAAATACTCATATAGCCCTTTTCTATTTGTTATACTAATGATATCGCCATTTCCATTTCGTTTCCACAATGCATGCATAAATTCAAAATTAAATTGAAATTCAGGTGTTTATACTGTGTTTATATTATCTGATAATCAAAAACTAAACAAAGATAACAAATACTAAAATTGAAAAAAAATTCAGCTCTTGATAGTAAAAGAACATAAAAAATATTCTTATGATGAATAAAATAGATGTAGATGATAAATGATTTGCATTATTTTGTTTGACTAACACAAACTAAGTATTTGTTTGTAGTCATTCCAGTAACTATTCACAATGTTTGTATTTTAAACAAAATTTTTTATCTAAATACATATATAGCCCTTTTCTATTTATTTTATTAGTGACATCTGCATTTCCATTTCACTTACATAATGCATTCAAATTAAATGCATTTAAATTCAAAATTAAATTTAAATTCAGGTGTTTATACTGTGTTTATATTATTTGATAATCGAAAAATAGAAAAAGATAACAAATATTAAAATTGAAAAAATAGAGCCTGTGATAGTTGGAAATAAAAAATATTCTTGTGTTGAATAAAATAGGTGAAGATGATAAATTGTTTGCATTATTTTGTTTTACTTTGACAAACTAAGTATTTGTTTGAAGTCATTCCAGTAACTATTCACAATGTTTGTATTTTAAGCAAAACTTTGTATCTAAATACACATATAGCCATTTTCTATTTATTTTACTAATTGCATCTCCATTTCCATTTCGTTTACATTATGCATGTATAAATTCAAAATTAAATTGAAATTCAGGTGTTTATATTGTGTTTATATTATCTAATTATAAATGCAAATCATTTATAATCATCTATTTTATTCAATATGGGAATATTTTTTATTTTCTTTTATTATCAGAAGCCAAATATTTTTATTATAAACAATTTTTAATGTGTATTAACATAGTAAAAAATAACATGCTTATCCTCTTATGTGTATCTCCATTTTGCTTTAGTTTACAGATACTGAGTACAATTTAAATACGACAATTATTATTTTGTCGTATCAGACGTTTGAATATTTATTATTTTGTCGTATCAGACGAAGATATCTTGTTATATTTTATCATTTTCTAATGAAACATGATTTTTAGTATTATAAACAATTTTTAATGTGTATTAATATGGTAAAAATATTATGCTTGTCCTCTTATGTGTATCTAAATTTTTCTTTACTTTACAGATACTGCGTACAATTTTAAAATTAAATTTCAGTTAATGTAGTTATACTGAAGATATTCTATATTTAACAATATAAAACAATCCATTATTTCAAACGTAAACAAATGTTTATTATCTTATCCCAATGCAAATAATTATGGTTAGTTCTACCAGCATTTAAAATTTTTAAGGTGGATTAGCACCATTATAAAATGACGAGGATATTTTTCACGAAATTTGCAAAATGTATTACACAGCAAATTTCCTCCTAGCGCAAATCCTCGCGGAATTCTCTTACAGGTCGTTTATTACAGAAGCCTATGTGTGATAAGTTTTATTCTTACCACAAAAAATACAAAAAGAAACTAATATGAGTTAGGAAAACACTGAAAATGCCGAAAGAAG
Source organism: Pardosa pseudoannulata (assembly GCA_032207245.1). Lineage (NCBI taxonomy): Eukaryota > Metazoa > Arthropoda > Arachnida > Araneae > Lycosidae > Pardosa > Pardosa pseudoannulata. The sequence continues at coordinate 99,440,519 of CM063511.1, read as the reverse complement.
TACCGAGAAATTTCAATGAAATGAAAAATATCTGATACATTATGAACGTCACGTAGTAAGGGGAGCGGAAGAAAACTTTCTTGCTGAAATGCAAAAATGAGAAAAAGTGTTGCAGTCGGAATAAATAAATATTTAAAAAGAAACATTGATTTATTTTCTGTCTAACGTTACGGACGGAATGAGGAGATGCGGAATCAGAGATTCATCCCAAATTGAAGCTGATCTTTATGGTGTTAAATGGGGATGCACTCGAAATAATAAAACCATAATGGTACATTATTCTATAAAATTATTCATAAAATTCAGATTCCCTTCAAACACAGTTGAGAATACTTGATGGTGATTCACACATAATTATGTTTGAAAGAAACATTAAGCGATATCTCTGAAAGCTTACTTCATTTAAACAACACAAACATATTATTAACAAATCACACATATATATATATATATATATATATATATATATATATATATATATATATATATATATATATATATATATATATATATATATATATATATATATATATATATATATATATATATATATATATATATAAAGATATATACATATATACATATAAGTAATATGGGCGAGACTGGAACAAAATCACAACACAGTTTATTTCTGGTAAGGTATATGAAATCTATACAACAGTCAAGCACTTTTACAACATCGTGCATATAGACAATGTCATCCCTCACATAACATTTCAAGAAGGGATTCCTGAGGTAAAAAGACTACGAATAATCTCTAAGGACAATTGATCTCGTGATAAAAAATACCCATGTTTAAAGAGAACGCGCTAAATATTGGCTAAGGTTTTAGAGACAGAGGCTGACTTAAGTCAATAGAGAGTCTGGTGGGAAAAATCAGAAATACCGCTAAAACCCCGAACTTACTTTATGAAGAAAAGTTATTAAATTAATATTAAAATAAGTAAATAAGGGATTTTAACATAACACATATGTATACATATATATGTATATGTGTATATATATGTATGCATGTATGTATATATGTATATATATATATATATATATATATATATATATAAATATATATATATATATATATATATATATATATATATATATATATATATATATATATATATATATATATATATATATATATATATATATATATATATATATATATATATATATATATATATATATATATATATATATATATATATATATATGTATATATACACACACACACATATATATATATATATATATATATATATATATATATATATATATATATAAATATACATACACACACATATATATATATATATATATATATATATATATATATATATATATATATATATATATATATATAAAGCATATGCCTGAGGAATATTTTTGTCGTATCAAGTGCTGATATCTTGTTATATTGTAACATTTTCAAATGTAATATGATTGTTAGTACTCTATATAATTTTTAATATCTATTAACATAAAAAGAAATATGCATATCCTTTTATGTGCGCCGCCATTTTATTTCAGTTTACACATACTACGTACAATTTTAAAATTAAACTTCAGTTAAGGTAATTATACTTAATATATTTTATATAAAATATTTTCAACAATATAAAACAATATCTTCCTAATCCAATATTTCAAACATAAACAAATGTTTATTATCTTATCCCAATGCAAATATTTATGGTTAGTTCTACCAGCGTTTAAATTCTTAAGGTGGATTAGCACCATTATAACAACCACAAGGATATTTTTCACGAAATTTGCAAAATGCATTACACAGCAAATTTCCTCCTAGAGCAAATCATCGCGGAATTCTCTTACAGGTCGTTTATTACAGAGCCCTATGTGTGATAAGTTTTATTCTGACCACAAAGAAAATACAAAAAGAAACTAATACCAGTTAGGAAAACACTGAAAATACCGAAAGAAGTACCAAGAAATTTCAATGAAATGAAAAATATCTGATACATTATGAACGTCACGTAGTAAGGGGAGCGGAAGAAAACTTTCTTGCTGAAATGCAAAAATGAGAAAAAGTGTTGCAGTCGGAATAAATAAATATTTAAAAAGAAACAATGATTTATTTTCTGTCTAACGTTACGGATGGAATGAGGAGATGCGGAATCAGAGATTCATCCCAAATTGCATCACAAATTGAAGCTGATCTTTATGGTGTTAAATGGGGATGCACTCGAAATAATAAAACCATAATGGTGAACTACTCTATTTCTTAAAATTCAGATTTCCTTCAACTGTAGGTGAGAATACTTAATGGGGATTCAAACATATTTATGTTTGAAAGAAACATTAAGCGATATCTCTGAAAGCTTACTTCATTTGTCATGTTGGATCAGAACAAAAACCATAATGATGTATGTATATCTCTGATATATATATATATATAATATATATATTATATATAATAATATATATATTATATATATACATCAGATATATATCACACATATATATATATATATATATATATATATATATATATATATATATATATATATATATATATATATATATATATATATATATATATATATATATATATATATATATATATATATATATATATATATATATATATATATATATATATATATATATATATATATATATATATATATATATATATATATATATATATATATATATATATATATATATATATATATATATATATATATATATATATATATATATATATATATATATATATATATATATATATATATATATATATATATATATATATATATATATATATATATATATATATATATATATATATATATATATATATATATATATATATATATATATATATATATATATATATATATATATATATATATATATATATATATATATATATATATATATATATATATCTATATATATATATATATATATATATATATATATATATATATATATATATATACTATATATATATATATACATATATATATATATATATATATATATATATATATATATATATATATAAATATATATATATATACATATATACATATATACATATACACATATATATAAATATATATATATACATATATACATATTTATATATATATACATATATATATGTATATATATATATATATATATGTTACTGTGAATGCCCGAAATTGGAGAATGTCGACATACACCAAATACCTCGGTGAAAGACAGAATATTTGATTATATTCTTACATATTCGGACTATCACCGGTGTATGTCGACAATCCGTATGCATTGAGGGTGAATGTTGAAAAATAATATTTTTTTTACGTTTTTAAATCATACTTTATTATTAAAACATATATATGTTAAAATAGCAATTACCATTAAGGAATACTCCAAAGTTTCTGCATCCATTCCAAAGGAAAATACAGAAGAGCTTCAACCTATTACACCTTCTATCAAGCCATGACTAAACAGCAGAAGTTTATTTCTATTAAAAAAGCGGCCGCAAAAGATAATCTAATGCATGCAACTAAAATGTTACAGACATCAAAAAGAAAATTTCCTCCTGCTCAAATTGATGACACTGTGTGAATACCAGTCCCTGATGTCGACCGTGGTCTTACAGGTGCCCGAAATGTATTGCCGGTTGTTGTTGGAATAGATGACTCAGACTTTTATAAATCAGTAAAAAAAATGGTTCACTCAAGCAGCTTGATACCCGTAATCAGTTTATATTTTGTAAAGAAAAGTTGCTCTCCATAGATGAGATTTCTTCTCAAGAAATGTCGCACTGAGAGAAGCCGCTGAAGCTAATTCGAGACGTGGATGGCATGGCTATAAACGCTGTCATTGCAAAAAGAAATGTTTAGTTACTAAATGCCATTAATAAATGCAAGGGACTCTTGTGCAATTCAAATTGCTATAGCAGTATAAATTGTTGCAACAAATAAGATAATATAACGTCAATCACATAATTAAGTTAATTATTGGTATTATTTTCTGTTCTAAGAGTGTTCGGTTTGTTTTATGTTCAACAGTTACATGTGCTATTACTATAAATTTGACTGTATTATGAAGAAGAAAATATAAATATCCAACATGTTCAATATTTACCATTAGTTCATGGTGAATGTCGGCATTTACCGGTGTAAGTCAGACATAATGATATTTAGCAAATATTTTGGACATACACCAAACGACTACGTGAATGTTCACATTAACCGGTGAAAGTCGACATTCTCCAGATTTCGGTCTTTCACCGTAACACATACATATATATACATATATATATATATATATATATATATATATATATATATATATATATATATATATATATATATATATATATATATATATATATATATATATATATATATATATATATATATATATATATATATATATATATATATATATATATATATATATATATATATATATATATATATATATATATATATATATATATATATATATATATATATATATATATATACATATATATATATATATATATATATATATATATATACATATATATATATACATATATATATATATATATATATATATATATATATATATATATATATATACATATATATATATATATATATATATATATATATATATATATATATATATATACATACATATATATATATATATATATATATATATACATACACACACACATATATATATATATATATATATATATATATATATATATATATATATATATATATATATATATATATATATATATATATATATATATATACATATATATACGTGCGTGTGTGTGTCTATGTATATATACTAATATATAAGTTTACCGTTTAAAATGGGATTTCAGATAATGCTATTTTCCTTGCTTTTGGACTCCATTTATTCTATTTTATCATGTATGAATTGAATATTTTTAATTTAATTTTTTTAATCAAATTTATTTACATGGTAATATAATAACCAATTTTGAGTAACACAATTTTTTTCAATTATGTGGGAGGAGGTATTTGTATTAAAGCGTACTTTAAAATAATTCAATTTATAGAAATATTTGATAAGACATACTTGTTGAATTATTTAATTTTAAGTTTTTCTTTCTTTCGATTTAACTTTAATTTCGCCATTTTTTAAGTGAAAATTTTTCTGCTGTTGTATCAACAGTGTGATTGTTTTGGAAATTAAAACTATTTTACATTTTACTTAACTCGAGCACATGGAATTAAAGCTAAACTGAGATTAATTACTATGGAAATCTACCTCAATTATAAACAAATCAATTCTCATTATACTTTGTGATATCGGGCCTTGATGCTTCTATTTGAATATATACCTTATATCTGTTTAAATAAATACACAAGAAATATAGTTAATTTTCTCATAATCAAAAAGAAAGTTAAATCGTAAAAGAGAGTACTAAATTCTTGACGAAAATTAAAAGGGAAATTTTAATTAAATTTTAAAATTATTTTGCTTTATTTTTGAAATTCTTAAGACTGTTGTTGTAGTAGATTCTATAAATTAATTTAAATTTTAAAATACACACAAATGTTTATTTGGGAACCTTAAATACACATGTCGAAAATTGGGTGTGAAGTGGCTGATTTTTATATAAAAATGCCACAAAGAATGATAAAATTATTATAAGAATAATTAGTTGATTTATTATTATTTATTTCTATAAATGTTTCAATTTTCTTCACGTTCCAAGAATATTTTTAGACAATGCCAAACTTAGAGCCTTATAAATGCCATCTACTATCTGTGGCATAAGTAAAACATTTATGTTTAAATTATTTTTTCAAGTTTTCAACATTTTAAATCTAGAATTTGATTCCCTAACATTTACAATGAATCTAAAATGACTGATAATGTTAACAAAAAATCTTTCATAAATCGCATATGTTATCCGCAAATTATCCACCAAAAAATTCATACTTTCCCGAAAACAATTAGAACTTTGAAACGTTTATGAATATATAAGCAAAGACTCTCCTCTGTGGAATGTTGAGGCAAGTATATTACATTATTGCATTAGATTATTTATTATTATTTATTTATATAATTGTTTCAATTTTGTTCACGTTCTAAGAATATTTTCAGACATGCCAATCATAGAGCCTTGTAAATGCCCTCTAAGATCTGTGGTACAAGTAAACTTTTATATTTAAATTATTTGTTTTAAGTTTTCAATATTTTAAATCTAGATTTTTATTCCCTAACATTTACAATGAATCTAAAATGATTGAAAATGTTAACCATAAACTTTGATAAATCGCATATGTTATCAGCAAATTATCCACCTAAAAAATCATACTTTAACGAAAACAATTAGAACTTTGAAACATTTATGAATATATAAGCAAAGACTCCTTTCTGTGGAGTGTTTGACGCAATTATATTTTATTGTTACATTATTAATATAGTTATTATTATTTATTTTTATAAATGTTTCAATTTCCTTCACGTTCCAAGAATATTTTCAGACATGCCAAACTTAGAGTCTTGTAAATGCCATCTACGATCTGTGGCATAAGTAAAACGTTTACGTTTAAATTATTTGTTTCAAGTTTTCAACATTTTATATGTACGATTTTATACCCTAACATTTTCAATGAATCTAAAATAATTGAAAATGTTAACAAAAATCTTTGAAAAATCACATATGTTATCCGCAAATTATCCACCCAAAAAATTCATACTTTCCCGAAAACAATTAGAACTTTGAAACATTTATGAATATATAAGTAAAGACTCCCCTCTGAGGAGAGTTTGACGCAAGTATATTACATCACGCATTCGTATCAACACTCAAAAACCTTCTCGCATCAACTCTTCTTTCACCAGCATTTTACACGTAACGACGAAATAAAGCAAAACATTGAAATCTCTTTGCGTTTATTTTATTGCGACTGCAGAACTAATTCGGAAAAAAAGATGCGTCGAAAACACTGAAAGGAATACATAAGTTTGAATGAAATGCAAAAATCTGATGCATTATGAGCGTCACGTAGTGAAAGTAAAGAAAACAATTTTCCTGCTGAAATGCGAAATTGAGAAATGTGTTCAAGTCGGAAGAAATAAATATATAAAAAGTATCTTTTTTTTCGTTTCCAGGGCTGTGAAACAAATTGAAGAACGAAACATCTTTCCTTCCAACTTATTCATTTATATGCGTTAAATAAAATATGGAGAAGATATGGTAAGGTTGAAAAAAACATATTTTTTTCAAGATGTCTTAAGGAATACTTTCTATTTTTAGTATTAGATACTACTTAATTTTTTTTCTCATTTAAATAGTTTTCAAGAGATATATAAATAGTTTAAACCCATTAATGACCGAATCATTTCTATAGAAATATATCATGATAGCTATCTTACAACTGGATTTTTTTGGACTTGAAGTGAGCTAAATATGAAATTTTAGCAACTGTGAATAATACAATCCATTCTAGTAAATCATGAGTAGAAATTTCCAACTTCATGAAATATTATTTTTGAAAAAGAAAATTGAGTTATAAGAGATTTGTTTACTGGTGTATGTAGCAAAACAAAGGACTTGTGAATTAAACAGGAAAAAGTACTATATAAACATTTCCTGACACGTGGGATTTTTCTAAATTTAAATCGGAATTTTGCCCTTTAAGAAAATATGAAACCTAAAATACAATCATATTGTTTAATGTTAACTGAACATTTAAACATGATAGTAGTCATTTTTAATAAAGAAAACTACTCTGTGACTACAAGACAGATGAAGAATAAATAATTCGCACCAAGATTTCTTCAATGCAACCCTAGATCATTGACAAAACAGACAAAAAAAAATCTGACATTGTATTTGCAAGACTGGCCATATTTTAAGTTAAAAATACAAAAAGAATATTTTATGCAGCAATAAACAATCTGAAGTGCATTATATCAAAATGCAACGTTTTAAAGCATTATATGTATTATATACCTTACCAACATAAAAATAAATGCAACATATTAAAACTAAACTTAAAATTCCATTCTTTTATTCATGTTTAATCAGTTTACACATCAGAACGTTCAAGTGTTTAACTGAAAGTTTAAACATCATAGTAGGTCATTTGTAATAAAGAAAAAATTATTGATAAGAGATTTGTTTGCTGGTATATGTAAGCACAGTACTTATTAAACAAAAGACAAATTACTGTATAGACATTTTTATGACAAGTTTTTGATTTGCCTAAATTTAAATCGTAATTTTGTCCTATTATAGAAGTTAAAACAAAATATATTCAGATTCTTTAATGTGCATTAGAAGTTTTTGGTATCTCAGAAAATCTTTGTTAGGACCTAAGTTTTAACTTAGTCATATTTTAATATGTATATGTATTTTAACCCTTAAAATACTGATAGTAAATCTATTTATATAAATTATTAAACGATACAAGTGAAACCAGATAAATGGTAACTTTTCCCAGGTACCAATCCTAAAGTAGACAAATTTACCACAATCCTACCACAATCCTAAAGTAGACAAATCTACTTTGCCACAATCCTAAAGTAGACAAATCTACTTTACAACTACAAGATAGATGAAGAAAAATAATTGAAGCAAATTATTGAAAATTTTTAACAATAGACCAGGCTTTAGAATATTAAATTTTATTAAAAGATTATAGTGATCCTAAAATGAGAATATTACAACCTGATCAAGGTGTAGTCATTGGTAAAGAAACAGATGATGAAAGACATCAGAAAAAAACAGCAGGAGCTGTTTGAGTTTCAATTAAAAAAAGGTTTTTGAAGAAACAACTGTTTTAAATCGGAAAAGAAATAATTATGCACCAATTGTTTGTCACACCTGAATTTACTTGTATTTTAAAATAAACTCCATGAAAGTATATCTCAAATAAATTCTGGAAACTTATGAGTTGGACTTTTCGAGATCACGGATGAAATATGATTTTGAGAGCTGTAGAATTTAATAAAATAGTACTCAGAAAAATAGCCACGAATTTTCTCTGAAAGTTAATGAGTAAAACACTTCGAGGTATATATTTATAGTGCATATTCCAATTTACATATAGAAAATGTACAGGAAATTTCTCCTGATAGAGGAACAAGAGTTGTTAGTCAAGCAAAATAAAAAAACAGATTATTTGATATATAGCGATACTTACATTTTAATAATACTGGTATTGATTCAGGTCGCTATTATAAGGTTCGTCCGATTTATAAGTTATTGAGTGAAGCTTTATAACAGTTAAGTGTGTTTTCAGAACATTTGAGTCTTGATAAAATAATATTTCTCTGTTTTCGAAAATATGAACGTTTATGTGAAAGAGAAACCATAAAATTAGGATACAAGTTCGGAATAATTTCCTCTTTTGATGGTAGTATTTATATATTATACTTATATTCAGAGGTACATAAAGAAATGGTCAATTTTAGACAGAATTTCGGAAAACTTAGCGAGACTAATATAAGAAAGAACTTGTTATCCAAAATAGTTAGTGAAAACTTCCCATCTATTACAAAATGTCTACAAAAATTTATATGGATATTTTCTACATCGTTTGATCTTTTTGTTCATATGAGATGAAAGCAATTTTTCATAATAGGAACAGTTAGATATACTATAATTGGAAAATGTTAATTAAATTCCTGAAGGTGTTAGAAAAATTCTCGTAAATATATGTTACTAGGATTTTGTGTCAATTGCTTTTTAATATTTCGAGTAAAAAAGATACTTAGAAGTAGAATAGACGTACAAAATTTATAGCAGTGTATTTTACCATTGTCCTAAAGAAAATAAATGTTTTGGTAAATGTGAGTCTGTAAATTTTTTACCGTCCCATCATTCTGTAATATTAATTATTTGTAAAAAAATGAATTATTTCTTAACGTAGTCAAATATGCGTTAACCCATATTGTACCACACCAACTAAATATTTCTGAAAACTTTTAAAACTTTATCGATAACATTAAATATGGTGTAACTAAGCATATAAAACCCAAATTTTAAAAATAAATTTTAATTTTTAAGTAATTAGCTGTCCTATAATTTGGCCAACGGTCCAATACACTGCTAAAATTTAACAAAATCACTTATTTTGCATTAGGCTGATTCATAGGTGAAATTTGGGAAAACATTCAAAACAAAGTTCAACATTACATTTTAAGTACACTGTTCTTGCTTTTCTTTTGCAGTTCTTGAACTGGCATTTTTGGTAAGGGGTAATAGAAAAAGGATATCCGTTGTAGGATGCTAAAACCCAAAAAATATATCCAAATTTTCAGGTTTATTTTTCCTGAACAACTTGCAACTGTGCCTTCCAAAATATTCTACCATTCTTTCATCGATGGTGAGATTTTCAGAAAATATACCAAATTGCTTCAAGGTTATGCGGATTTTGTTATAAAAAGGTCGAATTTTTTAATAACAATCTTGTGAATCAATTGAAGAATTATCGTTAAAATGGCTAAAATGTTTGATTGTCATAATACCGTTTACTGGACCTAGCGTTACTCACCAATATAGTGCCAATGTCTGGAGTACTACAAGTAACCTCCACTATGTTTGAAAAAAAAATAATAAATAAAAAAAATAACGATTAAAAAATGACAATTTTTAAGGGGTTGCTAAAAATAAATTTTACAATACAATATATTTTGATTTCTCAGGTTTTTTTGTTACTATGATAAAGTGTGTTTATTTTAAAGGTCCTAAACTAAAATCCACTCAGAAAATATTTATAACTTTATTATTAAATGGAATTCTATTCGCTGTCCTGTTTATAGGACAGCGGTCCAATATGCGTTAAGTACCTGTTAAATAGTTTTCAAACAATTGTTTAAAATTGTTTAAATGGGCCACTCCATGACATAGAAATCTCAGTTTTAATCACAGTAAGATTAGGATAATTTACTGTACTGAACAAATTGGAGATAATTCGATTAGTACAGCAGTACTCTATTAGATTGGGATTTTGTGACTCAATCTTTCATCGTGATTTCACACACAGTTAATATTAGAGTTACGTTTATGGCGTCTTTGTGCAATTTAAGTATTTTTTGCGTCTTTACACCGGAGTGCGCCTTTATTCCTGAAAAAAATAACAAATATGTAAAGAAATTTGTTTAAAATTAATTTTTAATATTATATAATAAAGGAGGGCGGAAGTAACTACAATTATTCATAAACCCATTTATATGTTATAGAAAAAGTAACCAAATTCTATGAAATTGTGTCATTAAATATCTTAATGGTTTTTCTAATTTCTAAAAAACAGTCAAAATGATTGCTTTGCGCAATCTAGTGTTAAGTATTTTTTCACTACTCCAGAAGGCGTGTGGTGTGGCCAGTGGAAACGACTGCACTTAAACTTCACCATGTTTGGAGAGTTGGGATTGGTCGCAAGGAGGCGATTCAGGGCCACGCCTGAGACCCGGTCAGTCTGGACAGAGCTGAGAAAGGACGCATCGTGCACAGGACATTAGAAGAACGGACGCATCGGCACAGGATAATGGAACGACAACGAGTTGAAAGAGTTTTGGGGGAAAAAAGTATAGGGTTGCTGAAGTAGTTTAGAAGGAGGGAAAAGAACGTAGAGTGCTCATAGATTTTTGGCAATTTTTCTTTTAGGTGTAGCACGTGGAGTGCTTCTTTTACTTTTTATTTTTTTATATTTTTTAGGATACATCCTCATCTTTTCTTCTCACTAATATATTTGTATTTTGTAATATAGATCAGTGGCATTTTGCTATAATTTATATTAAAGATTATATAAAATAAACTTTGGTTATTATTTTAACGTATAATAATGGATTTGAAGTATGTACTACAATGTACTACAATGTACAATGTACTACATCACGGCAGTTTCGTTTCTCAAAGAAACAGTGTTGCCTGAGTAGAACTGAATTACTGTCAAATACTGGTGACTGACAGCGTTGATAGCCATCATATTGAGGTTTTACTATAAGATAGATATTGAATTATAACCAAAATTATTTCACTATTAAAGACTTGCATTGCTCTGTAATAAGAAATATATAACAATAAAACTTCAAAATTTCTACAATTAATGGATTACGTTTGAAAATGGATTTAAAAAGTCTTGTTTCAACTGCTTGTAAATCAATGTTCAAACTACATATAAATATATCGAAATCTTTCTTTTCGCATTGTAAACAAGCCCCAGTGTCAGTAGCTGTTATGTTGAAATATTTCTTTACATGAAGCTCAGATTACAATAAAAAATGAATTGCAAGACCAGATGTACTATATATGTTAAATTTCACCTGTTAAATATAAAACACTACATGTTAAATCTAAGAAATATCCACATTATACTGCTAATAATTCATGAATTATATCCAGCAGCGTTACATACATTAAATTGAAAAATTTAATTAAATAGAAGCCAGATTATGCATAAAAGATTAAGTGGAGAACTAAATATTAAAAAGATTTTTAATACAATATTTTGAGAAAAGTAACTTAGTTTCCATTTTTTACAATGTACGCATAAATAGTGGAGCTGAATGATGGCCGAATGGTTAGATCGCTGATTTCTGGTACCGGAGTTCGTGAGTTCGAATCCCACTTGGTACGGATATTCGTAAGTATTCGAAACCGGCTTTAAACAGTACGTCCCGGTTTCATTAACCCTATTGTTACAGAAAGTAAAACCTAGTGCTTCAAATAAACCAAAAACTGTGGATAATAATCTTGTTAGTGTACATTCAAGAGCCAAAACATTATGACCATTTGTGAATAACGAGTTGGCCCACCTTTGGCGCGCAACACAGCTTCAACCCGCGTTGGAATGGATGCCACAAGTCCTTGGTAGATGGCCGGAGACAGATTATGCCAGATGTTTAAGCAACGGTTACACAAATCCAAGATATTGCGAATTGGAGGTCTTTCAACTCTTAGCTACCGTCCCAGCGTAGACGCAGTTGGCGATGACTCTTGGTCGGCAAAGGCACACGAGTGGGACGTTTGCTGTGTAGCCCCATATCCAACAGTGTCCGCTGAACAGTGTGCTGCGATGCTATTCTATTTGCCCTGCTTTGTATAGGGTTGTCATCTGAGCCACTGTCTGTCTCCGGCTTTGCTTCACCATACGAAACAGTCTCCGATGATCTTTTTCTTTGATAGAGTGTGGACGTCCAACACCATGTCCTCTACTGCTGGTTTCGCCGTCATTCATTGACATTGCATAAGTTCTAACAACTGTAGATCGCGAACAACTTACGAGTCGTGCAGTTTCGGAAATACTTGTTCCGAGCCTTCGAGCCATTACGATCTTCCATCTATCAAAATCGCTTAGATCTGCATCCTTTCCCATGACACACACAAAGGAAATGAAAGAATGATTCTTCAGACTCTCCAGCAGCAGTTAAATATCACTTCCACCTGACAACGTGCCTTCCACGTCATCCAAGCGAGTTCATTGTAAAATGTAGGGGTAGTCATAATGTTTTATCTCTTGAGTGTATGTAAGAATTTTGAATATTCATTCCCTGTAAAACAAATAAGATTAGAAAATTTTCATAAAAAATGTTGTTCCATAATTTGTTAACTTGTTTTTATCATAATTTGTTCCATAATTTAAAAAACCAAAATTGTTAAAAAGTAAATATAAATAGTTTATAAATATGGGAATCTGTATCAAACCATAAAAATATTTTTATTTCTACGGATAGTATAATAACATTTTCATAAGGTAACGTATAAAAGCATTGTACTACTGTAGATATATCAAGCTCTAAGTTAAAAATAAATTTTAGGATAGTACTGTATAAAACACGAAAAACTGCTTAAAAATTCCAAGGTATATTATGGAAAGATATTAAATTAATGCATACTACATAGAAATTTTATCAAACTATTTCCTCTTTAACAAGCTCCATCGGCTTCAAGCAGTAGGCTCCGGTTTCATTAACCCTCGTGTTGCAGAAAGTAAACCGTATTGCTCCAAATAAATCAAAATTAGTGGATGCTAATTTTATTAGTATATGTAAGAATTTTGACTATTGATTCCATGTAAAATTAATGAGATTAGAAATTTTTCCTTAAAAATGTTCCATAATTTGTTAACTTGTTTTTGTCATAATTTGTTCCATAATTTAAAAAATCAAAATTGTTAAAAAGTAAATATAAATAATTTATAAATATGGGAATCTGTAGCAAACCATAAAAATATTTTTATTTCTACGGATAGTATAATAACATTTTCATAAAGTAACGTATAAAAGCATTGTACTACTGTAGATATATCAAGATCTAAGTTAAAAATAAATTTTAGGATAGTACTGTATAAAACACGAAAAGCTACTTAAAAATTCCAAGGTATATTATGGAAAGATATTAAATTAATGCATACTACATAGAAATTTTATCAAACTATTTCCTCTTTAACAAGCTCCATCGGCTTCAAGCAGTAGGCTCCGGTTTCATTAACCCTCGTGTTGCAGAAAGTAAACCGTATTGCTCCAAATAAACATAAAATAGTGGATGCTAATTTTATTAGTATATGTAAGAATTTTGACTATTGATTCCATGTAAAATTAATGAGATTAGAAAATTTTCCTTAAAAACGTTCCATAATTTGTTAACTTCTTTTTATCATAATTTGTTCCATAATTTAAAAAACCAAAATTATTAAAAAGTAAATATAAATAATTTATAAATATGGGAATCTGTAGCAAACCATAAAAATATTTTTATTTCTACGGATAGTATAATAACATTTTCATAAAGTAACGTATAAAAGCATTGTACTACTGTAGATATATCAAGCTCTAAGTTAAAAATAAATTTTAGGATAGTACTGTATAAAACACAACTACTTAAAAATTCCAAGGTATATTATGGAAAGATATTAAATTAATGCATACTACATAGAAATTTTATCAAACTATTTCCTCTTTAACAAGCTCCATCGGCTTCAAGCAGTAGGCTCCGGTTTCATTAACCCTCGTGTTGCAGAAAGTAAACCGTATTGCTCCAAATAAATCAAAAATAGTGGATACTAATTTTATTAGTATATGTAAGAATTTTGACTATTGATTCCATGTAAAATTAATGAGATTAGAAAATTTTCCTTAAAAACGTTCCATAATTTGTTAACTTCTTTTTGTCATAATTTGTTCCATAATTTAAAAAATCAAAATTGTTAAAAAGTAAATATAAATAATTTATAAATATGGGAATCTGCAGCAAGCCATAAAAATATTTTTATTTCTACAAATAGTATAATAACATTTTCATAAAGTCACGTATAAAAGCATTGCATTACTGTACAGATATCAAGCTCTAAGTTAAAAGTAAATTTTAGGATAATGCTGTATAAAACACGAAAAACTACTTAAAAATTCCAACGTATATTATGGAAAGATATTAAATTAATGCATACTACACTGACATTTTATGAAAATATTTCCTCTTTAACAAGCTACAGAAAACT
>CM063511.1:99417570-99420070 GCA_032207245.1 Pardosa pseudoannulata | reverse complement strand
TAATAAGGCAAACTTCGAGTTTTGAAATATATCATGCATTACTGTATATAACTAAGTTAAATACCAAATGATATTTATAAGCATAGTATAATAGAAGTTGGGACAAGCAGACAATTAAAATAGATACTAGTTTGCACTCAAAATTATAATAATACCTAACAAATTTTTATATCCTTATATTGGAAACGCTTTTGCATTTTCTTGCAGCTAAAACAGTGACCGGTGTTGTACTTGAAAATTTGTTTTATGAAAAATAGGATGGAAACTAAATATAAATATATGGCTGTAATAAACTGAAAATGCATATTTTCCCCTTTAGATGAGTACAATAATAAATCGACAAATATGTCATCATTGAATGTCATAATTTATTTAAAATTAAAGTAACTTATAATAGGGTTTTAAAAAGACGACATATTCTTGTGTATTGTGTATAACCAGAATAATAACTTTGAGCAAAGCAGTTTATTTTATATTATTCTCGTCAGCTACATGATTTATTTTTATCTTTGTTAGTGATTTTTGTAGTACTATACAACTAAAGGTTTACTAGATTACTAGATTATTTTAGCAGGTTTATTAATAACAAACACAAAATAATTAACTATGAAATAAACGACTCATTAGACCATTTTTTACTATTTTATCAATTAAAATTACAATTTAATTAATACTTTCATTTTAAATCCAGTGCAGATAGTTTAGCATTTCGATAGAAATATTTAAAAATATTAGAGCTTCTAATTAGGAAAAAATATCAACTAAAAGTGAAAATAACTTAATTAAGCAAGCAGAGAAAATTAAAACCATTTTGGAGATTTTAAATAAACATAGAATCGGAAGAACTAGTTAAGCAAAGAGAGACTGTTTACCAAGAATATATAAATTTCATTTATATAAATTAGTTTTTAAAATAATAAAACATGTTTGGATATTTAAATAGCAATATAAATATTCCGAGTGTATATTGTAAATAATTGTAGTAACAGTTTTATGATATTGAGCAGATACTGAATCTAGATATTTGTTTTAGTATTTAAATAGAAAAGTAAAACCATGTTAAGTACCAGTTCATGTAAGAAAGAAGTTCATGGCTCGAAGCTATGTGTTTCAGACAACTTACAGTTTTTCAATTAATTTATGTTTTATTATTAAATGAACTCTATGTATAATTTGCTGCATGGAAAATCTGGTTACACAGTAAGAACTGGGAGAGTAAAAATATATTGCCAAATACCGATCAAATAATTAATATTGTAGATTTCAAATAATACAGCAGTTTTAAAATGTAGAAATAATTTATTTTGTAACTGGCATAAGACTGTTCTCAGTTTCATGTACATAATTTTTAAAAAAAACTTAATTAAAATAGCAAAAATTTCATTTAAATAACTGAAAAAGATTAAAACTATGGAGATAATATCAATATTGATAAGTTTGTTTTTAACACAAAATATTATTTTGTTACATAAATGATATTTTTCATTATATGCTATTTAATTATCTAGAAAATGCAAGTCGTAATAATAATAAAATTGTCTACACAGCTTAATAATAAATATTGCATAACTCTTCTTTATACCACTCAACCTTATTTACTGTGGTGCACATTTTTTAACATATTAAACTCAGTGTATTAACCACGAAACGTATCATGCCATTCAGTAATACAGCATATTCTTATTCAGAATATATCTCACTTATTAGCATTAAATGCCAACATATAACCCGAGATTTGCTTAAATATCATGTCACTCATAGCATTTAATACGACATTTCTAAATTCATTCCTCCTACGATGTGACATTTAACGATAACTTCTATGATCATATCAAATAATCGATTACAATCGTTAATATTGTCATCATTGCATAATACATTTTCATTTATCGGGTATTGTAGAAAGCCTTCTATGAATGACAGATATTGTATTATAACAGTATTTAAATTTTAAAATGAAAATATGTCAAGAAATAACATAATGAAGTAAATCTGTTGAAAGAGTCATTGGACTTTCAGCTGGTAAGAAATTCTATGGTATTTAAATTCTATGGTATTTAATCCAGTGATAGATTTCATCAATTGATAAGTCTGTAAATTGACTATTATGGTTACTACTAATATATATTCTCTATTATATTGGGTGAATCTAAATTGTTTTTACAAAGCAAGAGGATTAATTGTACCCATTCTGACTAGTAGTAATTATCATGTAACATAAGATCACATTCCAAAATGACCGATTGTAACGATTAAATTCGAAAAGCGTTTAGCATGAATAAGTGTCGCTTCTAAAATCATTTTGTACCTGCCTATGTTGGGCTTGGGAGTAATCACAATTGCACTACGCTTTGTCAACCCCAGCAGAAATATATCGTGAGCATCTAGGTAGGTATCTTTGGTAGTTATGTGGTAGGCCCTAACATCTTGGTAAAACGTTCGGCAATTCAGAATACGTATCTTTTTATAACAAGTGTTATCCAGTTCATTACAGGCTGTT
>CM063511.1:99407570-99412570 GCA_032207245.1 Pardosa pseudoannulata | reverse complement strand
AATACTTTGTTTCAATCCTGGTCTATTCCATGTGCATTATTAAAATATGCAAATCATGAACTACGTTGATTTCAAAATTTTTACAGTTTCATAGTAATTTTATTTATTTGTTTTAATTTTACACAAAAGAGTTTGAAAATGATATTGTAAATTATCCAGTCACCTATTTAATTTGCTTTAAAGAACTCGTGTACAATACTTCTTAACACTGATATACATGTTTTGTGTACTTTAAAAACAATTTGTGAAAAGTTGAATAATTCAGTGTTACAAAATAAGAAAGAAAGATAAAAAGCTAAAAAGTGTACAAATTGTTAAAAAAATCATAAAACCTTTATGAAAATAATTTTTAATTACTTCAAAGGGATGTCTAAATTTATGTATGAAAATATAAAATGCAATGATAAGACAACATTAAAATTTCTTAATAAAAAGCTTAGTTACTCTACAATTAGTTAAAGTACTTAAAAATTCAATCTGTTGAAACTGAATAATAAAGTGTCGCAATATTTGTTAAAGGAATTGTAAAATCTTTATGAAAATTATTATTAATTAAAGAGTAGTCCTAATTTACGGGCAAAAATGTAAAATGCAATTTTAAGGCAATATTAAACATTCTTAATTAAAATCTAAATTACTCTACTTTAAGTTAAACTATTGAAATTTCAATATGTTACAATTAAAATAGTCATAAAAAGATGGTTAAATTATGAGGTAAATAGTTATTATTTTAAAATTTTTTAATTACCTCTACTGATAGTTTTACTCGGCTATGTTGTAAATTGATTTCCTCTCTGGGCATTCCTTTCAACATATTAAGGTAATTTTTATTTAAAAGATAGCTTTTAGATTTTAGAATAGAGCTTATATATCACGAACATTCTTGGTATAAATTAAGATAAGAAAATAATAATTGTGGTAGTATCCAAGTTTCTTTTATAACAATATTTTTATATTTTAGTATAACGATTAGAGAATCTCGATATACTCTAGATGACATGGGTTCAAAACCCACTTAAGGATTGGTTGTAATTTGAGTTGCCTCATTATAATTTGACATCCTATGTGGTACACACACAAAAATGGTCTAAAAATCAGCTACTTGGCATAGGCGATTGTTTAATAGGCAAGTACCCCGCTTTATTAAAGGAATTCTTCTAATATTTATATCTAAAAAAAGCCTGTTTAATTAAACAAATGCTAATATCGTTTTTTGCAACGTAATTTAAAAAAAATTTAACTTAACTTAATATGAAATTTCATAAAGGAAAAAAATTAATAATTACAATATTAATTAATAATCACACTATCAATTTTTCAGCATAAACTATGTATGACAGTTCTTTTAAGTATATAATTACAGAATCTAGAATTCAAATTTTTATTATTATATTATGTTCTATTATTTTTTTTTTTATTTCATTTCATGTAGCATTTTATTGTTTTATGCTTTTAAACATTACTATTTTCTCAATTAAGAAAGTGATACGTTATTAAGAAATTTCTGAAATGAAGTATACTTTTTAAATTTTCCATAGAATGTAAAACAGTTGAATGTTTTTGAATATACATTAAACCTGTAAATTTATAAAATTTACTAGAAATCGTAAAGAATTGTGAAAAAAATTTTTACTAAATGAGTTTTGATATAAATCAAAAACATCATTAATTTATCAAGAAAAGATGAATTTTTTACTACAAAATTATAAATGATGAAATTAGTGAATTTATCAATGTAAAGAAAATAAGTGAAAAATTTAAAATTTAAAGACTAAAACTACATTTATGTTTCAAAGTTTAAGTAATGATGAACTATGTTTCTTTGATTTTTTTCTCTGTTATTGAAAGTAATGTACATTGATTATTTTTAGTGTAATTATCACATATCATAATCAAAATAATTATTATAATTAAAAAATCGATTTATGGTCTTCAATGAAGCAAGTCTACTTACTATCTGAAATAGGTGTCACTGTATAAACAGCTCAATAACATTATATAGTTACTAATAAATCTTTTGTTTGGACAAAGTAATCAACAATGTATCTTATATTTATTTTTTGCAACAGAGGCTAATGACATATGCATAAATCATTTAAAAAAAAATATGTACCAGTGATTCAAACGATTGAATAAATGGCCATTCGGCTATCGTTCGACTGACACTGGCAAAATAAATCAGTATTATTTAATAACTCTCCCCCCCCCCAAAAAAAAACTTGTTAAACGAGGTTATATGGGTATCTTCCCAAAGAAACAGATAAAAGAAAGCCATAAAGTTACATTTATAAAAACACAGCATTCGGATGATATCTTGAAAACTAGGTGTCACTGAAAAAAAATATATAAACATTCTCTTTTATAACATTATATACAAGACTTAGAGGAAGGTTTAAATTATTTTTGTTTGTTTTAATGATGTTTTAACATTTACAGATATCGTAATTTTTTTTTTGTATATCTTTAATAAGCGGTTTCATATCATGGCATATGGAAAAAAAATAGTTGTATCCCAATCTAGGAGAAGCCACTTGATTTTAATGGATACTGCAACCTCAACAAGAAGATACTGACTAATAAAAGTTATCTGTGTTATTTCAGGTTGTCCTTTGTAAAAATAAACCTACTTGGAAAACTCGAGACTCCCAGAAAAGTCCCTAGACAATGTTGCTGAGGTACCTCGAGATCGTGAAACCCGTACACAACTGAACATTACACATCGTAAATATCTCTAAAATGAAGGTATTTTCATGAAATAAAATCTCTGTAGTTTTCGTAAAATTATTGAAATTTTGTTCCTAAATAACAAATACTTAATATTGTACCAGGTATTTCTAAAAATAAAGTAATATTTGACTGTACATCTCTGTGAATTTTTTTTTTTTATCCAGCAATAACGCAGTATTTCATGTGGGGAAAAAACGAAAGGGATTGCACGCTGACTTGAACTTGCTGCTCTTAACTGAGGCAAGTGACTCAACATATTCTCTAGATTCTTTCACATCTTGTGAAAGAACAAATGCTCAAATGTTTTCCAGGTTGGTCAAAAAATAAAGTAATATTCGGCTGCACATGTGTGAAATGTCTTTATGCAGTAATTAAACATATGTTAATTACGAATTATTACTTTAAAATAATCTTAATTTTCCCTGTCATTATTTGTAGAATTTACGATACTATATCTACTAATATCTTACTCGAGTATAGTAACGGAAACCTCAAGCTTTCACTATAAAAAGTCTTCAGTTCGTGTCAAAATTGTATTTACAATATTATATCTACCCTTTTCTTATTTGCGGGTAGTAGCATAGTCCTGGAGTTTAATGCTATAACAATTTATTTTTCAATCCATATATAACTTGAAAAGAATAAGACATTAATAATAATATTGTTCTATTCAGGTTCATATATACATTTCAATAACTTCTCTTAGTATTTCTTAGAACGGAATTTATTAATTTATATTAACAATTTCCCAAATGAAAGAAAATGGCATTATTAGAGTCGACCGTATTCCCATATAACTAAAACTATAAAAAATATTTTATAAAAAAAAATTTGGTTAACACCGTGAATTTTTTATTTATTCGATATTTTTCTTTATTACTATATTTATTTTGCATTTTTTATACACAGAGTATCATTCTATTTACAAACCATTACAAACTAATCAATCAAAATCAAAACTGCCTTTTTGCTTTGCTAACGAACAAGCAATAAAATATGACTTACAAAAGTGTGTACTTGTTTTGAAATGCAGATACCTTGTACCTAACTACCACAGCTTTACACATGAAGAAATAGGAAACAAATGCAGGAAATTGGTCAACAAGTTTAGTTAAAATTACTTCCCACTGGAAGTCACTTTTCTTGATTCCATATTGCGAATAAACCTAGTTCACGATAAATATCAATTAACCCTCCGAGTGGAACACACCGAGGAAAAAAAGTCTCCAAAAATACGCTAAAGTTTTATTGTGTCAGTGACCAAAGTGTTCTATGATTTTTTACTTCACCCTTTGTCGACTAGATTGGAATAAGGGAAATCCACCCTCGTTATTGTCCCTTTATTTCCGGTTATAGATATATAAATAGACATTATAGATTGTTAATTTTAAATACACATAAAGCTCGTCAAGTCTCGAAGATCATCTCATAAGAAATAATGGTTTCTAAAATTACGAATAAAAATATTTTTAAGAGAATTATTTATATTTTTTTACGAAAGTCCTCCAAGATATTTAAGTGGTGCAATTAGAGATACATCTGTTACCGCAAATGAAATTCTTTGAAACAGAGATTTACAAAACCATGAGAAGCTATCAGCGTCTTTGTGCCTCAGGGATTAGGGGTGCATCCCTCAATAAATGTCAGTCAAAGAATGTGCAGTTCCTAAACAACCGACCTGACCCTCCTACCTCAAAATGGAAAGCAATGGCAGAAATGTACAATGCATCCCTTTTCGGAACATTTTTGGAGGTCGAAAATTGTACGTGACAACCGGCGGAATTCTGCGTGCGAACCGCTTAGATGGTTAAATACCGGTAAAATAAACTGATAATCTACAAGGTATAACTGCAACAGAAAAGTCTTCTCGCAGAGATGTGTTCTACATCCTTCCATCTCTATTCGATCTGTAACGACCTCGACAGAAAATAGAGACATCTAAAGTATTTTAGATTGGAACATTACATTACATTGGAGAAGTATTTATTTTGTTGATTCATGAATTTCCAATGGCAAAGCAATTTGGCTTAAAATAGGTATAACTAACCAAGGATGCTAATTTCACTCCGGCCACCAAAACCATAAAAAAAGATTATTTCTGGAAATTATGCTTCCTTGAATATACTATTTGTAACAGTGTTCCTCCTTCTAGCGTAACCTACTTTAAGTAGATACTTAAATTCATATACATATTCCGAAGCCTCGGAAACAAAAATTCTGTATTTCAGAAACCCAAACTCCATATATTTTCAAGCATGAAATAACTATAGAAA
>CM063511.1:99357570-99402570 GCA_032207245.1 Pardosa pseudoannulata | reverse complement strand
CACGCCTAGCCGAGGATCCCGTGACGTTACAATATCAACTAAAAAACTAATAAAACATGTAAAATTTGAAATTATATTTAATTAAAAAATAACGATATTGTTATAAAAATATTGACTGACGAACTAAATTCTTTATTATTATCTCAAAATTATAAATCTATCACTTTAAAGATAATCGAAACTAAATATGAAATTAATTTCTTTTTCAGTCTCAGTCAATATCAACTAAACAAAAACTATTAAAACATGTAAAAGTTGAAACTGTCTTTAATTGAAAAACAAAGATATTGTTTGAAAGATATTGATTAACGAATTGAATTCTTTATTATAATCTCAATCTTTTAAATTTATCATTTTAAAGATAATTGAAACTAAATAGGAATTAAACTTCTATTTCAGTCTCAGTCAATATCAACTAAACAAAAACTATTAAAATATGTAAAAATTGAAATTGCATTTAAAAAAATGATATTGTTTGAAATATATTGATTGACGAACTAAATACTTTATTAATATCTCAAACTTATAAACCTATCACTTTAAAGATAATCGAAAATGAATATGAATTTAATTTTTTTTTCGTCTCAGTCAATATCAACTAAACAAGAACTATTAAAACAGGCAAAAGTTAAAACTGTCTTTAATTAAAAAACAAAGATATTGTTTGAAGGATGTTGACTGACGAACTAAATTCTTTATTATTATCTCAAATTTATAAATCTATCACTTTAAAGATAATCGAAACTGAATAAAAATTAATTTATTTTTCATTCTCAGTCAATATCAACTAAACAAAAACTATTAAAACATGTAAAAGTTGAAATAGCCTTTAATTAAAAAACAAAAAGATATTGTTTTCTAAACTTTTGAGACACTAATTACTTGAATGTACTAAAAATGGCACTATTTCCCTAAAATTAAATACCTTAAAAGTCCTTTAAAACTCGTGTTGCATACCATATCACCACTTCTTTATGCCCAGAGTTGAAAATATTACGCCATAAAATTTCTTTTGTGCGAAAGAATTCCTACACAGGGAACCCAACAAAGGAGTTTCTTATGTAAATGAAAGAAAATCTGAATACATAAGCCCATTATCTCTACCTAATTGGGACAATTTTCTTAAACTGCCTAAGTCACGAAACTTTTTCAAAAGCATGTGAGAAGAATAACAACATTTATTTCCCATTTGTTTATGTTAAGATAAATCCTGGATGGGAAATAAGCATAAAAGTTTTTTTTATTAGTTTTTAATTCAGGGAAACAAATCCGTAAGAAAAGCTAAAAGTTTTAGGTAATATTGTAAGATAATTGAGTAATCTTTACAGTTTTTACAAATTCCAAAAAAACTTTTAGATTCGCATTTATTTATTTAAATAAGCATCAATACTTTAGAATACGTAATACTGTGGTATTATGTTGGTATTATCTATGGGTATTTTCAGTAAAATTTAAATATTAAATAAACACATACGGAAATCACATTAATATTTAAGAAATTTTCTAGATGTAATAACATTAATTCAGAACCACTTCTGAATTTATTGAAATTATTTTACTAGAATTTTGTGAATTTTATTTTACATAAGCTAAATCCTGGATGAGAAATAAACATAAAAGTTTTTATTAGTTTTTAATTCAGGGAAACAAATCCGTAAGCTAAAAGTTTTAGGTAATATTGTGATATAATTGAATAATCTTTACAGTTTTTACATATTCCAAAAAAAAAACTTTTAAATTCATATTCATTTATTTTAATAAGCATAAAATACCTTATAACACGTAATACTGTATATTTTCTAATTATCTGGATGTATGTTCAGTAAAATTTAGAATATTTATTAATGCCTACGGAAATCCCATTAATGTTTTAGAGATTTTCTAGAGGTAATAACTTTAATTCAGAACCACTTTTGAATTTATTAAAATTATTGAACTAGAATTTTGTGATGTTTATTTTACATAACCTGAATCCTGGTAGGGAATTAAGCATAAAAGTTTTATTTTATTATTTTTAATTGAAGAAAAGAAATTCGTAACAAAAGCTATAACTTTTAAGTATTATTGTGAGATAACTGAGTAATCTTTATACTTTTTACTTAATCCGAAAAACAATTAAATTCATATTTATTTATTTAAATAAGCATCAAATACTTTAGAACACATAAGGCTGTGATATTATCTGGATGTAAAATTTAGAATATTTATTAAATATCTAGGGAAATCACATTAATGTTTTACAGATTTTCTAGATGTAATAACATTAATTCAGAACCCCTTCTGAATTTATTGAAATTATTGTACTAAAATTTTGTGAAGTTTATATTACATAAGCTAAATCCTGGATGGGAAATAAGCATAAAACTTTTATTTATTATTTTTTTAATTCAGGGAAACAAATCCGTAACAAAAGCTAAATGTTTTAGGCAATATTGTGAGATACTTGAGTAATCTTTACAGTTTTTACATATTCAAAACAAAATTCGTATTTGTTTATTTTAATAAGCATCAAATACATTATAACACGTAATACTGTATATTTTCTAATTATCTGGATGTATTTTCAATACAATTTAGAACATTTAGTAAATACCTACGGAAATCACAATAATGTTTTAGAGATTTTCTAGAGGTAATAACTTTAATTCAGAACCACTTTTGAATTTATTAAAATTCTTGAACTAGAAATTTGTGCTAATGAGACCGGGACCTACTGCTTAAAACCGATTCCGAACGGCTACGAACATCCATACCATAGTGGGATTTGAACCCACGAACTGTCGTACCGACGATTATGCCCTAACCAAATGACCAGCGTTCGGCTAAAACTCGAAATTGAAAAAACATACAGTGAAATGTTTTTATTATTCCTATATATCTTTATTTTTACACTTCCAAATAATTTATGTAAATTATATTTTAATATTCATATTCAATAATATGTAAAATAACAAAAATTTCTAAGAATAAAATTATTTTTAAAATTGAGTGCAGTGACTCATGAATCTCAGTTCGTAACCACATATATTCTTTAGCGGTTAGAGAAACCACTGCCCATTATTATATAATATGCAATATGCATCCTTTAACCCCCTAAGTGGTTTGCACGTATAATTCCGCCAAACCCATGATGTCTTCAAAGCGGTTGTCAAATACAATTTTAAACCTCCAAAATTGCTCGGAAAATGGATATAATATACATTTCTGCCAGTGCTTTTCCCATGGAGTTTTGCGGTAGGAAGGTCAGATCGACTGTTTAGGAACTGTACCCCTCTTTTACTAACATTTATTGAGGGATGCGCCCATACCCACCGAGGCACAAAAACGCCGGTAGCTTTTCATGGCTTTGTAAATCTCTATTTCAAAGTATTTCATTTGCGGTAACAGATGTATCTCTAAATGCACCACTTAAATATCTTGGATGACTTTCGTTAAAAAAATACTTTTGTAAAAAAAATATGAATAAGTTTCTGAAAGAATATTTTTATTTGTTCTTTTAGAATCTATTATTTCTTATGGAATGATCTTCGAGACTTGACGAGATTTATGTGTATTAAAAGTTAACAATCTATAATATCTATTTATATATATATTTATAACCTGAAGTAAAGGAACAATAACAAGGGTGGGTTTCACGTATTCCATTCTAATCGACAAAGGGGGAAGGTAAAATCATAGAACGCTTTGGCCACTGACACAGTAAACCTTCAGCGTATTTTTGGAGACTTTTTTCCTCGATGTGTTCCACTCGGAGAGTTAAAAAAATCAGATGAATTCAAAAAGAAAGACATTTTACGAATATAATACTTTACTGGAATAGAATTCTCAAAATGATACGTAAAAATCTATTTTTGTTATATAATATACTGCTCCGAAAATATTAAAAGCACATAAAATATTAAAAGCATATATAAATTTTCTATATTATATTTCAATATTTTATGCAATTTTACTCCCATGTGACTTTCAATGTTTTCTACCAGACAAGAATGTTTAGAATAGTGGAGTAGTGGAGTAGTCCCTTAACTTTATGGTAAAGTTAAGGGAAGAAGAGTTTCATGAAAATATAAAATTTTAATGCCCTGACTACAAAATCACATGCAACAGTGTGTTGGTGGTCTATATTGATTTTCATAAATGGGTATTAAAAATATTTAAATAGCAGCAAATCCATAATACGTTCCGTTTGTCCGAGCTACGCTTGGAAATTTCGTTACAATATTTTATGTTAATTTAACATAAGTAATGAAAGTATCTATGAAATATGTTCCAAACATTATTATTTATCTTTATTCATATATAATATTCATCAATCGTGAATCAATATTATTTAATATTTTACAAATAAAAATATTTTAGAAATATTATTATTTATTGATTGAATTGAAAAATAGCTTGAGTAGCTTTGATGTTCCAAATGTTTAATTAAACAATACGTATACATAATAATTTGACGGAATTAAAAAACTAGATAACTCTTAGAATACATTATACTTATAACTAGATAATTGTTATAATACATAAAAATAGTGCTATGGTTCCACAGAAATTCAATAGATAAATTTCGTATACGCAATTGATGACACATAAAGAAAACTCTATGGTTAAAACCATACAGTGAAATGTTTTTATTATTCCTACATATCTTTATTTTTAGGGTTCCAAATAATTTATGTATTAAAGCATAATTTTAAGACAAATTCAATTATCTGTAAAATAACAAAATTTTCTAAGAATAAAAATATTTTTAAAATTGAATGCAGTGACTCATGAATCTCAGTTCGTAACCACATATATTCTCTTGGGGTTAAAGAATCCACTGTCATTATAATAAAAATGCAGTACGCATATTTTGAAAAACATTCTGATAAATTCAAAAATAAACACATTTTACGAATATAATACTTTACTGGAATAGAATTGTCAAAATGATAGAAAAAAATCTATTTTAACTATATAATATACGGTTTCAAAAATATTAAAAGCATAGAAATTTTCTACTTTCTATTTCAATATTTTAGGCATCATTTTACTCCCTTGTGACTTTCAGTGTTTTCTACCAGAAATAAATTTTTATAATATGTTCTTCATGATATAGTTAAGGGAAGAAGAGTTTCATGAAAATATAAAACTTAATGCACTGGCTACAAAATCAAATGAAACATGTTGGTTTTCTATATTGATTTTTATAGATGGATATTAAAAATATTTAAATAGCTACAAGTCCATAGTACGTTCTGTTTGTCCACACTAATCTTGGAAAATTCGTAACAAAATTTTATATTGATGCAACATAAGTAATCAAAGTATCTATGAGATATGTTCCAATCATTATTATTTATAATTAACCATTTCTAATAATCATCAATCTTTAATCATTATTACTTTTTATTTTACAAAAAAAAAGATTTAGGAAATATTATTTATTGATTGAACTGAAGAATAGCTTAAGTAGCTTTTGATGTTATAAATGTTTATTTAAACTTTACCTATTTACAATAAATTGACGCAATTTATAAACTAGATAATTTATATAATAGAGAAAAACAGTACTATGGTTCCACACAAATTCAATCGATAAATTTTGTATATTCAATTGATGATACATAAAATAAAAATTGGAAAAACATATAGAGAAATGTTTTAATTATTCCTGTATATATTTATTTTTAGGCTTTTAAATAATTTAAGTTTTAAAGTATATTACGACATATTTAATGATCTGTAAAATAACAAAATATTCTAAGAATAAAAATATTTTTAAAATTGAATGCAGTGACTCATGAATCTCAGTTCGTAACCACATATATTCTCTTGGGGTTAAAGAATCCACTGTCATTATAATAAAAATGCAATACGCATATTTTGAAAAACATTCTGATAAATTCAAAAATAAACACATTTTACGAATATAATACTTTACTGGAATAGAATTCTCAAAAAGACAGAAAAAAATATATTTTTACTATATAATATACTGTTTCAAAAATATTAAAAACATAGAAATTTTCTATTTCAATGTTTTAGGCATCATTTTACTTCCATGTGACTTTCAGTGTTTTCTACCAGAAATAAATTTTTATAATATGTTCTTCATGATATAGTTAAGGGAAGAAGAGTTTCATGAAAATATAAAACTTAATGCACTGGCTACAAAATCAAATGAAACATGTTGGTTTTCTATATTGATTTTTATAGATGGATATTAAAAATATTTAAATAGCTACAAGTCCATAGTACGTTCTGTTTGTCCACACTAATCTTGGAAAATTCGTAACAAAATTTTATATTGATGCAACATAAGTAATCAAAGTATCTATGAGATATGTTCCAATCATTATTATTTATAATTAACCATTTCTAATAATCATCAATCTTTAATCATTATTACTTTTTATTTTACAAAAAAAAAGATTTAGGAAATATTATTTTTTGATTGAACTGAAGAATAGCTTAAGTAGCTTTTGATGTTATAAATGTTTATTTAAACTTTACCTATTTACAATAAATTGACGCAATTTATAAACTAGATAATTTATATAATAGAGAAAAACAGTACTATGGTTCCACACAAATTCAATCGATAAATTTTGTATATTCAATTGATGATACATAAAATAAAAATTGGAAAAACATATAGAGAAATGTTTTAATTATTCCTGTATATATTTATTTTTAGGCTTTTAAATAATTTAAGTTTTAAAGTATATTACGACATATTTAATGATCTGTAAAATAACAAAATATTCTAAGAATAAAAATATTTTTAAAATTGAATGCAGTGACTCATGAATCTCAGTTCGTAACCACATATATTCTCTTGGGGTTAAAGAATCCACTGTCATTATAATAAAAATGCAATACGCATATTTTGAAAAACATTCTGATAAATTCAAAAATAAACACATTTTACGAATATAATACTTTACTGGAATAGAATTCTCAAAATGATAGAAAAAATCTATTTTTGCTATATAATATAGTGTTTCAAAAATATTAAAAGCATAGAAATTTTCTACTTTCTATTTCAATATTTTAGGCATCATTTTACTCCCTTGTGACTTTCAGTGTTTTATAACAGAAAAATATTTTATGAAAAATCTTCATGATATAGTTAAGGGAAAAAAAGTTTCACAAAAGTATAAACTTTAATGCAGTATGTCGGTTTTCTATACTGATTTTTATAAATGGATATTAAAAATATTTAAATAGCAACAAGTACATAGTACGTTCTGTTTGTCCACGCTACGCTTGGAAAATTCGTAACAACATTTTATGTTGATATAATATAAGTAATGAAAGTATCTATGAAATATATTCCAATCATTATTATTTATAATTAATCATATCTAATAATCATTAATTATTAATCATTACTACTTATTTTACGAAAAAAAGATTTAGGAAATATTATTATTTATTGATTGAACTGAAGAATAGTTTGAGAGCTTTGATGTTGCAAATGATTAATTAAACGTTACATATTTACAATAAGTTGACGGAATTAATAAACTAGATAATTCTTATTACACATAAACACAGTACTATGGTTCTACAGAAATTCAATCGATAAACTTCGTATAAGAAATTGATGACACATAAAATAAAACTCTATTGAAAAACCATACAGTGAAATGTTTTTATTATTTATATATATCTTAATTTTTAGGCTTCCAAATAATTTATGCATTAAAATATATTTTAAGACCCATTCATTGATCTATAAAATAACAAAATTTTCTAAGTATAAAAACCTTTTTAAAATGCAGTGACTCATGAATCTCAGTTCGTAACCACATATATTCTCTTGGGGCTAAAGAATCCACTGCCATTATTATAAAAAAATCCAATACACATATTTTGAAAAATTTCTGATGAATTCAAAAATAAACACATTTTACGAATATAATACTTCACTGGAATAGAATTCTCAAAAGGACAGGAAAAAGAAGAACTATTTTAGCTGTATACTGTACTGCTCAAAAAATATTAAAAGCATAGAAACTTTCTAATCTCAATTTCAATATTTTATGCATCATTTTACTCCCATGTGACTTTCAGGTTTTTTTAACTCAAAAATGTTTATGAAAAGTCTTCATGATATAGTTAAGAGAACAAGAGTTTCATGAAAATATAAACTTTAATTCACTTATTACAAAATGAAATGCAACAGTATGTCGGTAATCTATATTGATTTTTAGAAATGGATATTAAAAATAGAGAATGTGAGCATAACGTCAGATGCAGCAAAAGATGCAGCTCAACTTCCTCGTTGGCAAAACATTTCAATTTCCTACACATTGTGCTTGTTATTGGGTTGTTAATTTTGTAAATTATCTGAAAATAGCAACAAGTTGCTACACGTATAGCTATACTAATCGTTTCAAAAAAACAAGAATATATTGGAATTTATTGCTTTCCTAAAGATCCTACATTGCGTATGTTTGTATAAAAGCTTTGAAAAGGCAAGACTGGACTCCAAGTTTTTCTTTGAGAATTTGCAGTAAACAAAATACATTTCAGAATACATTTTCAGAATAGTAATAAAATGTTAACATTACTGTAATGTAATAGATTAAATAAAATTATTATGCTCTAAGACTGTTTGTATTATTTCTAATTTGTTGTGTTTTTTTTATTTCTAATATATTTTCTATGTTTTTGTGAGAAGTACTGTACCTATAAATATAATTTTTTGTCCATAATATAATCAGGTTTTGCACATTTTTATTAGGCATTTAATTATGCAATAGTTTTTTGTGAATGTTAATATAAACTAAGTAGTTATACTTTGATTAGGATACTTAATAGTACCGTGTAAAGTGTTTAATTTTAAAAAATATATACTTCAGTAAATGCTAAAAAAATCTATTTTGAACTACTTTGCCAGTTTTTGATGTTTCCTTCCCCTTCCCTTAAATAAAATTTAGTTTTTTTTGTATACGTGATTCATATCGAAGCTCATAACATATAATGAAAACAAGCAATGTTTCGCCAACGAAAAGTTGAGTTGTAGTCAGCATTTCTATTTGTTTACAAACATCCCCTATTTATTTTTAGGCTTCCAAATAATTTATATATTAAAGTATATTTTTAAGATATATTCAATGATCTGCAAAATAACAAAATTTTCTAAGAATAAAAATATTTTTAAAATTAAATGCAGTGACTCATGAATCTCAGTTCGTAACCACATATATTCTCTTGGGGCTAAAGAATCCACTGCCATTATTATAAAAAAAATGTAATACACATATTTTGAAAGAAATCTGATGAATTCAAAATATAAGCACATTTTATGAATAGAATACTTTACTGGAATAGAATACTCAAAATGACAGGATAAAGAAGAACTATTTTAGCTGTATACTGTACTGCTCAAAAAATATTAAAAGCATAGAAACATTCTATTTTCAATTTCAATATTTTATGCATCATTTTACTCCCATGTGACTTTCAGGATTTTCTAACTCAAAACTGTTTATGAAAAGTCTTCATGATATAGTTAAGGGAAAAAGAGTTTCGTGAAAATATAAACTTTAATTCACTTATTACAAAATCAAATGCAACAGTATGTCGGTAATCTATATTGATTTTTAGAAATGGATATTAAAAATAGAGAATGTGTACATGACGTCAGGTGCAGCAAACATTGCAGCTCAAATTCCTCGTTAGCAAAACATTTGAATGTCCTACGCATTGTGCTTGTTATTGCGGTTTTAATTTTGTAAATTATCTGAAAATGGTAACAAGCAGTTGTGCATATGACTGTACTAAGCGTTTCATAAAAGGTGAATATATTGGATTTTGTTGCTTTCCCAAAGATCCTACATTGCGAATGCTTTGTATAAAAATTTGAAAAGGCAAAACTGGGCTACAAGTTCTTATTCGAGAATTTGTGGTAAACATTTTCGGAATTATAATAAAACGTTAACCTTACTGTAATGTAAAAGATTATAAAAAATATAAGGTTCTAAGAATTTTGTATTATTGCTAATTTGTTGTTTTCTTTTATATTTCTAATGTATTTTCTATGCTGTTGTCAGAAGTACTGTACCTATAAATGTAATTATTTTTTGTCCTTAAAATGACCAGGTTTTGCACATTTTTATTAGACACTTATTTATGTAATAGTTTATTCTGCCTATTAGAATAAGCAAAGTAGTTATACTTTGATTATGATACTTAATATTACTGTGTAAGGTGTTTAATTAAAAAAATAGATAAAATATCTATTTTGAATTACTTGGCCAGTTTCTGATGTTTCCTTCCCCTACCCTTAAATAAAATGTAGTTTGATTGTATACATGATCCCTATCGAAGCTCATAAGATAGAATGAAAACAAGGAATGTTTTGGCAACGAAAAGTTGAGTTGTAGTCAGGACTCGTATTTGTTTACAAACATGCACTATTTATTTTTAGGCTTCCAAATTATTTATGTATTAAAGTATATTACGACATATTCATTGAGCTGTAAAATAACAAAATTTTTTTAAGAATAAAAATATTTTTAAAATTAAATGCGGTGACTTATGAATCTCAGTTCGTTACTACATATATTCTCTTGTGGCCAAAGAATCCACTGCCATTATTATAAAAAATGCAATACACATAGTTTGAAAAAAATTTCTGATGAATTCAAAAATAAACACATTTTACGAATAAAATACTTTACTGGAATAGAATTCTCAAAATGATAGGGAAAAAAACTATTTTTGCTATATAATATACTGCTTCGAAAATATTAAAAGCATAGAAATTTTCTATTTTCTATTTCAATATTTTATGCATCATTTTACTCCCATGTGACTTTCAGTGTTTTCTACCAGAAAAAAATGTTTAGAATATGTTCTTGGTGATATAGTTAAAGGAAGAAGAGTTTCATGAAAATATAAATTTTAATGCACTGAATACAAAATCAAATGCAACAACATGTTGGTTTTCTATAATGATTTTTATAAATGGATATTGAAAATATTTAAATAGCAACAAGTCTAACATTTCAGTTGAAAGTGAAACTAAATATCTAATTTAAAATGTATCCCAGAAATTGTAGTGAGTTGTATAAGATTATTCTAACCACTCTAATGATATTTCTAAAACAATATTTCTAAAACATGATCATAAATGACAGTATAAACTTTACTTGTAGAATTTAGTTCAATTAGTTCATTCATTGTGACGTACAGCTGTGTATTTTGAATAGAAAATGTAAGAGAAAATATTTAAGGTATACTTAATGTGGTTACAATTTTTGTTTGAGTTTATCCAAATGTTTTGTAGCGTGTGGTGTACTTAAAATAGATCACAGGAATTGTAGTGAGTTGTATAAGGTAATTCTAACCATTCTAAAAATAGATCGCATGAATAGTAGTGAGTTTTATACTGTAATTCTAGCATAAATTGCTGCTCTAATGATATTTCTAAAACAATATTTCTAAAACATGATCATAAATGACAGTATAAACTTTGCTTAAACAAAATGGTTCATCATTGTGACGTGCATTTGTGTTTTTGATTATAAAAAAGTAAGAGAAAATTTAAGGTATACTTAATGTGGTTACAATTTTTGAGTTTATCCAAATGTTTTGTAGCGTGTGGTGTACTTAAAATAGATCACAGGAATTGTAGTGAGTTGTATAAGGTAATTCTAACCACTCTAATAATCTTTTTAAAACAGTATTTCTAAAACATGATCATAAATGACAGTATAAAGTTTGCTTAAACAAAATGGTTCAATTAGTTCATCATCGAGACGTACAGCGAATAAACTCATTGAACTGCGTTTTTTGACTGTGTTTTTTTACTATAAGAAGTAAGAGAAAATTTAATGTATACTTAATGTGGTCAAAATTTTTGTCTGAGTTTATCTGAATGTTTTGTAAATTGTGGTGTACTTAAAATGGATCGTAGGAATTATAGTGAGTTTTATAGTTTGATTCTAACCTCTCTAATAATATTTCTAAAATAATATTCCTAAAACTTGATCATAAATGACAGTATAAACTTTCTTCTAGAAAATAGTTCAATGAGTTAGTTCATTCATTGTGACGTACAGCTGTGTTTTTTTTTGTTATAAAAAGTAAGAGAAAATTTAATGTATACTTAATGTGGTTAAAATACTTGTTTAAGTTTATCTGAATGTTTTGTAATGTGTGGTGTACTTAAAATAGATCGCAGGAATTGTACGACTTTTATAAGGTGTTTTTAGCACTAATTAGCGCTCTAATAATACTTCTAAAGCAATATTTTTTAAATGCTTCTAATACGATATTTCTTTTAAATTTTTTCTAAATCTTTATCTGCTGTATGTCCAGGCCTCATTAGCCCTCGTGTTGCAAAAAAGTAGATCGCAGTACTCCAAACCAAACTAAAACATTTATCTTAAATGACAGTATACACTATGCTAGTAGAAACTAGTTCAATTAGTTTATTTATTGTGACGTACAGCTGTGTTTTTATTATAAAAAGTAAAGAAAATTTAATGTATACTTAATGTGGTTAACATTTTTGTTTCCGTTAATCTGATATTTTTGTAGTGTGTGGTACACTTAAAATGGATTGCAGGAATTGTAGTGAGTTTTATAGGGTAATTCTAGCACAAATTGTCCGTCTAATAATATTTTTAAAACAATATTTCTTTTAAATACATCTAAAACGATATTTTTTAAAAATATTTTTAAAATTTGATTGTAAAGTGTAGTATAAACTATGCTCGTAGAAAATAGTTCTTTGGATTCTTTTCGAGCCCAAGACATGTATATTGCTTTAATATCTGTATCTATCATCTATCTACATCTCACTCATTATATATATATATATATATGTGTGTGTGTGTGTGTGTGTGTGTGTGTGTGTTTGTGTGTGTGTGAGTGTTCGTATGCATACATATACATATAATAATTAAAAATTGGTACTTTATTAGCTGCTTTGTCCAAAACATTTCATTTTTAGGATTTAAAAATAAAACTTTACTAGTTGTGAAGAATAATTTTGAATTTCTATTGTTTATTACTACCGGGTACGGAGTAAATGAAATATTAGCTGCTCTGAAGAGGACCATCTACCTTATGACAAAGGTTTGAGATATTTTGGGTGAGCCCATAAATGCAATCCACAACAGCTCATGATATACAATGCAGTAGAAATATACTAAAATTGTTACAAACACAGTCGAATGTGGAAATGCAGACAAACAGAATTCAAAGAAATTCATTAAATAAAAGTAAATTGCTTAACATATTTACATTAAAATTATGTAAAATGCGGTACGGTGGGAGTTTTATATGCATACAAATTGGAACATTTTTTGACTCAGCTTTGTTACAGGGCCTCTAGTTTCTTCGAATTTTCTATTTGTCAACCCAAGAGTTTACGTAGTTCAGTTGAGAGGGCTTTGTTATAATTTAGCTGATCAACACTGCACTCTCCAGGCTTTGTCTGGGAGGGAATGAAATGTCAATTCCTTGTGAGGGTACAGTCAAACAAGTAGTGGGCCACCATAAACACAACAAGATCTAGTCGATTCGTAGAGGTGGAATCGGCTGAGAGAAACATTTGTTAGACATTTGGATAGACATTCAGATATACATTGGATAGACATTGAGATAGACATTGACTGCATTGCAGATTAATCTTTTGGGTCTTAAGTTCGAGTAGTGGATGTCGGCAGACCTACCCATCTCCACTGTGCCCCAGATGACTTGCTATTCAGCTATTTGAAGATCTCGAAATTTGTTCTTGATGCAGAGCTGAAAGAGGGTGTTCGAGATCTATGTGGTCCTGTTTTTCTGCTGACTTCCTTAGGGCATCCGCAGGATTATTTCAGTCTGAGTTTGCGTGGGCTTTGAACCAGCTGAGGGTTATGTTTCTTCTTTTGGAGATCTAAGCACTTAGGATTTGCATTCATTGAACTTAGCTGTTTGGGGAAAATTTGGTTATAGCTTGTAGGCTAACCTAGCTGTCCGAGAAAATTGAAGTTTGTGTTGGTCCTCGCTCTGAAGATATCCACTTTAAAACTGATCATAATGCGGTGAGTTCAGCCTGAAAGATAATACTAATTGTTTCCGGAAATTTTATGTTTATTTAGATCTTTGATTGTATCAATGCTATAAAAATTGATCCAAATACTTGTTTCTTTTATTGAGCCATCTCGTAAATTAAGTGTTATCATCATTTATTATTTTGGTTTAGAATGAAATATCTATGT
Source organism: Pardosa pseudoannulata (assembly GCA_032207245.1). NCBI lineage: Eukaryota > Metazoa > Arthropoda > Arachnida > Araneae > Lycosidae > Pardosa > Pardosa pseudoannulata. The sequence goes on along the minus strand of CM063511.1, from coordinate 99,388,360 downwards.
CACGAAGTATCACAGTATAATGAATATTAATGCTTCAGGTCACAGAGCAGTACTTGTGCTCTACTAACAACACGGTTAGCTTGAGACACAAAATATCTGCATGTTGAAGACATAGTAGGAATAATAATTCTGATATCACATCTTGAAACACAAATTAAAAAATATGTATGATATAAAAGCCATAATAGGAAGTAATGTAGGGCATTATACAGGAGGAAAAAATTTCATTTGTTTATCTTATAATAAAGAGGGTGTGCATTAAACACCTGTACGTACGGCATTAAAACTTGCAACTTTTAAGTGAATGTGTATTCCTACCAAATTAGAACTACTTCCTGAAAATAAAATAATCCTAGAATAAAAGAAACGTATAAGCAAAAGTATTGAACAACTTACATTTAATCTGACAAGTTTCAGTTTCGAGAAGAAAACTATTTCGATGTCCTGGGATTTTAAAGTATTGAATTCTTTTCATTGATTTCACAAAGAAACAACAATCATCTGTCAGATAAATTATTTTTAAAACATTTGTTAGATTTTCTGTAAATTTGGTCTTGCATTGTTTTAGATTACTTGTCAAGGGAGTTTGAAAGAAAAATGTGTACTAACATTAGAAAACAAACTTTCCCCCAATGCCTTTATGGAAATATTTCTTTCAAAATGTGAGAAACTATACATTTAAACTTAAACACAGATTCCCTTAAATTTGTTTCGGGGAAACAGCTGTGGGCTCAAAATGAAGTTTTAAACTTTGTAAAGAATGGAGCCATTTAGAAACAGAAATTTAATACAGAAAGCCTTACTGTTCACTGCAATAGTGTGGTAATATCTTAGATAAATTTATCTTGAATTTCAGTGGTTTGGTTGTAAAAGTTAGTATTTTATGTTTTGCAGTATGTGTAGTATTAAAAATATTGAATAAAACGCTATTCTCACAAATGCTATTTTTCCGCATATGTCAAAATCAGTTAACAGTTTACAGTGGTAATATATTAGATAGAAAAAAATCTGGAATTTAGGCGGTTTCGTTGTAAAAATTAGTGTTTTCGAATATGCAGTATGTTTAGTATTAAAAAATTTAATTTAAACGCAACTTTCACAAATACCACTTGATGAAAACCTCATAATCAGTTAGTAGTCTAAAATGATAATACTTTAGGATATCTTTGAATTTATGCTGTTTTACTGTCAAACGTACTGTTTTAGATTTTGCAGTACGTTTAGTATTAAAAATATTGTTTAAAACGCTACTCTCCCAAATGCTCTTTCCCCGCATACGTCAAAATCAGTGAACAGTTTACAGTAGTAATATCTTAAACAAAAAGTATCTTGAATTTAAGAGAAATTTTATAAAAATTATCGTTTTATAATTTGAGTTATATTTAGTACTATTTTTTTAAATAAAACGACGCTATCACAAATACAATTTTTGTGAATTCCTAAGAATAGGTTAACAGTCTAAAATGGAAATACGTTAGGTATACGTTAGGTACATTAGGCTGTTTTACTCTATAAAGTAGTGTTTTACATTTTGCAGTACGTTTAGTAAAAAATATTGAATAAAAAGCTAGTCTCAACAACACTTCCTCCATGAATGCTTTAGGATCAGTTAATAGTTTAGAGTAGTAATATCGTGGGTAAATATATCTTGAATTTAAGAGGTTTGTTTGTAAAAGTGTTTAAATTTGACTGGAGGTTTAGTATTATATTAGTAAAATTAGTATTATGTTAGTAAAACTTAAATGAAACGCTACTTTTGCAAATATAATTATTGTGGTTACTTCAGAATTTGTTAACAGTCTAAAACGGTAATATCTAAAGGTATACCTTGAATTTATGCTGTTTCATAGTAAAAAGTAGTGTTTTAGATTTTGTAGTATTTTTAGTATTAAAAATGGTGAGTTAAATACTACTCTCATAAATATTATTTTCATAAATATGTCAGGATCGGTTAATAGTTTAGACTAGTAACATCATAGGTAAATATATCTTAAATGTAAGTGTTTTCATAGCATTAACAAATTTTTCAAATGTTGTATTTACAAATATTGAAAAAATTCTCACAACTGTCATTTTCACAGTTACAGTTTAGGGCAGTCATAACGTCAATAAATTTATCTCGAATTTAAGAGATTTCGTTGTAAATAGTTGCAAAAGGTTGCGTTGGGTGTTGTAAATGTTCTGTATTAAATATATTAAAATAAAAAGCTACTCTCACAAATGCCTCTTTTGGCTAAAAAGGGCATCTCACAATCCGTTAATAGGTTAGAGTAGTAATATCGCAGACAAATATATCTTAATTTAAGTTAAATATAGTATTTTATATTCTACAATGTGTTTAGTATTAAAAATATTGAAAAAGACACTATTTTTAGAAATACCATTTTCACAGAAACATCAGAATGAATAAACAGTTTATAGTTGTGATATCGGTTATAAGTATATCTTAATTTTAGAATTTATATATAGATATATGTGTACATACATATATATATTATATATATAAATATATATATATATATATATATATATATATATATATATATATATATATATATATATATATATATATATATATATATATATATATATATATATATATATATATATATATATATATATATATATACATACATATACATATATATAATACATATATATACATATATATACATATATATACACATATATATATATATATATATATATATATATATATATATATATATATTAATGTATTTCAATTATAGCTAATAATATATTATTTTTATAAAATTTACTCTGTCATATTCATATATATATATTCATAGATTCATATATATATATATATATATATATATATATATATATATATATATATATATATATATATATATATATATATATATATATATATATATATATATATATATATATATATATATATATATATATATATATATATATATATATATATATATATATATATATATATATATACAAAGTTTTGAATTTATTTTTACAAACCATTACATTTCTTTGTTATTCCAGTAAATTGATTCATTATTCCAAATCTGAAGTTACTTGACTGACGTTATCAAAAAAAGTTATACTATTATTAAGATTAATTGATAAGGTCATACTGCAGTTCATTCCCATACTTAATCCTATCATCTAAAAGACCGGGGGTTTGACCCAGTTAGTATATATTTAAGAAGAAAAATGGAAGAAGAGGTATGGTAATAAGAAATCCCCATACAAAATCGGACGAATTTATTCAGATAAGGTGTAATAATTAATAACTGATGTGGTACGATTAACCATTAAATGGTTTGACGGTTTAATAGCGAACTTCACTAAATAAAATATTGATCTTCAACGTCAGTTCTGGAGGATAATATTTGCTAGCGCGTTCGTGCAAATAGTTTACTGTAAACCACAAAACTATTCCTAAAAATAGATAGGAAAGGAAAAGTATTTCTGTGCTTCTTTCAAATTACATAACATCCATTAAATTTCACACCTTTCAAGACATAACAGTATTAGCTCTAAATAATTAGTGTTAGCAGTATTAGTTTTAAGTAATTAGTATTAGTAGTATTAGTTTTAAATAATTAGTATAAGTAGTATTAGTCTTAAATAATTAGTATTAGTAGTATTACTCTTATATAATTAGCTTTAGTACCATTAGTTTTAAATAATTAGTGTTAGTATTATTAGTTTTAAGTAATTAGTATTAGTAGCATTAGTTTTAAAAAATTAGTATAACTAGTATTAGTTTTAAATAATTAGTATTAGTAGTATTAGTCTTAAATAATTAGTTTTAGAAGTACTATTTTAAGTAATTAATAATAGTAGTATTAGTTTTAAATAAATAGTATAAGTAGTAATAATTTTAAATAATTAGACATAGTAGTATATTTTTTAAATAATTTGATTTAGAAGTATTAGTTTTAAATTCTCAGTATTAGAAGTATTAGTTTTAAATAACTAGTATTAGCAGTATTAATTTTAAATAATTAAAAGTTTTATCAATATTTTATGCTTAATAAATATCATTGCTTCTCTTACACGAAAGTTTATTAAAAGGATATTAGTTACTTTCCAGTCATTAAAACAACATTTTTTCGATTCATCGTAAAATAAAAAGTTCTCTTTCATGTAGAATGAATTTTTAACACTTTATTTAACAACGCTCTAAATTGGAAACATATATAGTGTGCACATTTCTAGTAGTATAATATTTAAACTAACACATAACGTAAATTTCTTTTTTTCTTTTTCTATATGATGTAAGTTATACACCAAATAGAAAAAGAAAGAAAAGAAATTTATTTCCCTTAAAATAATTTTTAAATTATATATATTAAAAACTCCATTTTAGTATACAATTTACATGTAGCTAACTACTAAGTTTAATCTATAAATTATTTTAAACTTAAACTTGTGTATTAAATGCTTCAAAGTTAAAAGACAAAAAAACTGTTGATAAATTGAAAAATGTTAAAATATTAACCTTTATCAAGCTATAAAATAAAATATAACGCCGAATCAATTTAATTAATGTATACAAAATGCAAATTATATAATTATCCTCTTATTAATGTATTTCAAAACTTATTTTAACGATAAGTGGGTCTTTATATTTTTTCTTTGTGTATATATTTTATGTTGTTAAAAATGCATTACTGCATATCAGAAAACTAAATATTTTTATAAGTATAGATATTTATTTATAACATAGAAAATATATTTGAAAGAAAGCAGAACTTGTATCTTATATTCAACTTAAAAACCGTTTGTAATAGTGAAAGTTTTTCAGCTCTAAAGCTATTAATTACCCATAAACTCTATGCTTTAATACTTTTGAATTCAACAAATGTTTGCACATATGTTATAATTAATAATTCCAAATATATAAATATTGTTTATAGAACTTAATATAAGTTTTAATTTTAAAAAACATTCCTACATTAAACAAAAAAGTGTATATTTATGATAAATATTGGACATACTCTTGCATAAATATTGACTTTTTATAATATATTTAAACTACTTTTGTGAAATATACTACTTTTAGTCGCGTCTGATCTTCTTGAATTAAAATATTCCAGATGTTTTATTTTCTATCATAGAGTCAAAAATATATATTGATACTAGAAAGTACCATCTGTAAAATTAACCACTCAAATACAGTAAAAATTAATTTTCTTTTTTCTTTGATTATTCTCAATTAAAGCTTATCTAATGATGCAAAAATGTAGTAAAAAAGTTGATGGTAAATTATTTCAGGATATAAAAAGGTTAAAATTAAAAAAAAATTAAAACTGCAAATAAATTGAAAATTGTTAAAAAATATTAATCTTTATCAAACAACTATAACTCTTAGATCCATTTAACTAATATATAAAAAATGTAAAATTATAATTACCATTTTATTTACGTATTTCCGATAAGTGGATACTTATTTGCCGATAAGTGGATACTTATTTATTTTTTCTCTCTCTTTATTTTTTTATGTTGTTAAAAATGCATTACTGCATATCAGAAAACTAAATATTTTTATAAGTATAGATATTTATTTATAACATAGAAAATATGTTTGAAAGAAAGCAGAACTTGTATCTTATATTCAACTTAAAAACCGTTTGTGATAGTGAAAGTATTTCAGCTCTAAAGCTATTAATTACCCATAAACTCTATGCTTTAATACTTTTGAATTCAACAAATGTTTGCACATATGTTATAATTAATAATTACAAATAGATAAATTTTGTTTATAGAACTTAAAATAAGTTTTAATTTTAAAAAAAGTTCCCACATTAAACAAAAAAAAATGTTCAATTATGATAAATATAGAACACATTCTTGCATAAATATTGACTTTTTATTATACATTTAAACTATTTTTGCAAAATATATTACTTTTAGTCACATCTGATCTTCTTGAATTTAACTGTTCCAAATATTTTATTTTCTATCATAGAATCAAAAATATATGTTGGTACTAGAAAGTACCAGCTGCAAAATTAACTACTAAAATACAATAAAAATTAATTTTCTTTTTTCTATGATTATTCTCGATTAAAACTTATCTAATGATACAAAAATGCTGTAAGAAATTTGATGGAAAATTAATTCAGGATATAAATGGTTAAAAATAAAATAAATTAAAGCTGCAAATAAATTGAAAATTGTTTAAAAAATTAATCTAATTCAAGCCATAAAGTATAATGCTTGAATCAATTTAACTAATATATAAAAAATGTAAAATTATAATTACCATCTTATTATGTATTTCAAAACTTATTTTGCCGATAAGTGGATACTTATTGTTTTCTTTGTGTGTTTATTTTATGTTGTTAGAAATGTATTACTTCACATCAGATAACCAAATATATTTTATAAGCATTGATATTTATTTAGAATATAGAAAAAAGTATTTTACAGAAAGCAGAACTTATCTTACATTGAACTTAAAAAACGGTTGTTGTAATGTAAAAAGTCTAAAAGTATTAATTACCCATAAACTCTATGGTTTAATACTTTAAAACTCAGCAAATGTCAGCCCATGTGTTAGCCAAACGATTGCTGAATGGTAGAGCGCTGCTCTAGAGCAGAACCGGAGTTCGCAGGTTCGAATCCCGCTGCTGGCATGGATGTTCGTAGCCGTTCGGATTCATCTTTAAACTGTAGGTCCCGGTCTCATTAGCCCTTTTGTGCAAAACCGTAGACCGTAGCGCTCCAAACCAAATCAAAAATCTCCCCATGTGTTAGAATGAATAATTTTAAGCATATAAATATTGTTTATAGATCGTAATATAAGTTTTAATTTAAAAAAAAAACTTTTCTACATTAAACAAAAAAAATTTAATTATGATAAATATTGGAAGTATTCTTGCATAAATATTGACTTTTTATAATACATTTAAACTACTTCTGTGAAATATACTACTTTTAGTCGCCTCTGATCTTTTTGAACTTGACTGTTCCAAATTATATATTTCAAAAATAATCATGTGGACTTGATAAAGTGATAAATTAAACTAAAATGAAAGGTAAACTTATTATTTTTCTCACTAGGACTTCAAGTAAATAATTGTATTAATTAGTGTTGAAGAGTAGCAGGAATAAAAAGAAATTATGAAAACTCCCTTAGGAAGTTGCATTGTCTTGCATGTAAGTTGCACATATGTAACCGGAGTATACAAAGGGTTAATGATGCAGAGTGTTATAACATAAACATTAGCAACTTACCTTTATATATTAACTTTGGCAATGGACCAACTACAGGAGATTTATTTCACAAGTCTTTTCATTCAGTCACTTATGTCGATCTTATCAATTCTGGGAACTAAAAATGTAAAAATGAATCTATTTAAAGAGGATTGGCTGTTATACAATATATGTACCTTTCTTAATTTAAGATAGTCTAATTATCAGTACTTAAATATTATACAACGATTTCATTCAAAAATTAATATCATTGCTTTGAATAAACGGAAATTGCTCTGATATTTATGTATTATTGGTTTATAAAATATCGTAACATTATTATTAGTTACATTCAAAACTAGTTTATAGAATAAAGACTGCAATCAAATGATTATTATTTAATAAACACGGTTTTACAGTAACTGAGTTAGAAAATAATATTTTTTTTTCGATTTTATATTTTTAATTTATTAGTATAATGTTACTAATAAGTTAAATTGTTTTAAAATTAACTTATAAATTGAAATTTGTAAAATTATATAAAATTAAATGTATTGTTTATTTTTACAATTATTTCAAACATCATAGCATTGGTTTATAGAGTGTTTTCAAAAAATTGGATACTTTAAAAAAATGGAAAGTATTTTGTCAAATTACTTAACGTGAAGTACAACGAAAAAATAAAATTTAGGTTATGATAAACCAAAGTGAATGTAAAATTGTGGCTGATACAAACGTTTGTGGGATATTTGAGCAATTTTTCAGGCAAAATAGAACCGCAGAAATATTCGTCTTTTAGCTCATAGAGATATTTTAACAGGTAATCACTTACAGTTACCTATATTCTCTACTATATCTAGAACTATCTACACATGAAAAGTGAGTTTTTAATTACAGTTTCTGTAGTAGAAGTAAAGCATTCTAGAAAATGCTGATTACAGCTGTTTCTCTCAGTTTATTTGGCATAAGAATTTTTCCTTGAAAACATCTCGCCAATTTTGTGTTGACACCTTAGATGAGTTCATTTGAGCTCAAAGCACATTAATATAAGAATAAAATTCTCTCACAAAGTTATACTTTCATATATATATATATATATATATATATATATATATATATATATATATATATATATATATATATATATATATATATATATATATATTAATATACATCTTTAACAATACTAACACGTTCTTTGTATTTATTTGTTATTACCTAAGTCTTATATAAGAGTAGTAAACAACATACTAATTGTTGGAGCCATTTAGAAACAGAAATTTATACAGAAAGCCTTACTGTTCACTGCAATAGAATGGTAATATCTTAGATAAATTTATCTTGAATTTGAGTGGTTTGGTTATAAAAGTTAGTGTTTTATGTTTTGCAGTATGTTTAGTATTAAACATATTGAATAAAACGCTACTCTCACAAATGCTATTTTTTCACATACATCAAAATCACTTAACTATTTACAGTGGTAATATATTAGATAGAAAATATCTTGAATTTAAGCAGTTTCGTTGCTCAAATTAGTGTTTTATACTATGCAGTATGTTTAGTATAAAAAATTAATTAAGACGCCACTCTCACAAATAACCACTTTTACGGAAACCTCAGAACCAGTTAACAGTCTCAAATGATAATACCTCAGCTATACCTTCAATTTAGGCTGTTTTGCCGTAACAAGTAGTGTTCTAGATTTTGCAGTACGTTTAGCATTAAAAACATTGTATAAAACGCTACTCACACAAATGCTCTTTTCCCGTATTCGTCAAAATCAGTTATCAGTTTACAGTGGTAACATATTAGATAGAAAAAATCTTAAATTTAAGAGGTTTGGGTGTAAAATAAAATTTAGGTTATGATAAATGGAAAATTGTGCAAGGTACAAGCTTTTGTGTGATATATTAGCAGTTTTTCACTCAAATATGACCACAGAAATACTTGTATTTCAGCTCATAAAGATACTCTTTCAGATAATCTCTCACAGTTACCTGTATTCTCGATTATATCAAGAACTATTTACTTATGAGAAGTGAGTTTTTAACTATAGTTTCTGTAGTAGAAGTAAAGCATTCTTGAAAATGCTGTTTATAGCGCCTTCTCGCAGTTTATTTGGCATATAAGGATTTTCCCTTGAAAAATCTCTCCAATTTTGTGTTAATACCTTAGCTAACTGAGCTCAAAGAACATTTGAGCTCAAAGAACATTAAAATAAGAAAAAATTCTCTCACAAAGTTATGCTTTCACAAATATATATCTTTATTAATACTAACACGTTCCTTGTCCTTATTTGTTATTATCTAATTCAGGGATAGGCAAACTACGGCCCGCAGGCCAACTCCGGCCCGCCCCAAGTTTATATCTGGCCAGCGGATAGAATTTTAAGTTGCCGATCCGAGGCAAATTAAAAGAAATATATATTTATACATTATATATCCATCTCCTTTTCTACTTTGTTAAATATTATACTCCAAATTTATTATCTCAATCCCAGAAGATCAGTGTTATATTTGCTTCTTATATGTGAACAAGTGTTTTCAACTTTGAACCTTAGAAAAAATAATTTCAGAAGCAGACTGACAGATGAGCATTTAGCATCGTTCCTTAAAATCAGTACATCTCACTTCGAACCTCAGTAAAAGAAACTTTTAAAAATGAAATCACAATTTCATTCATCTCATTAACGTTTTTAAATCGTTAGGTACTTTTATATTGTTTTTAAAATTTTAGAAAATTTTATCTTGGCCCGCCAAACTTATTTTCTTTCAATTTTAGGCCTGCGGTAGAAAAAAGTTTGTCCATCGCTGATCTAATTCATATACGTTTGTTTAAATAAGTCTTATAATTATATTCATTAACTTTGTTTAAGGGAATTCTTAATATAAACACAGATTATATGAGTAGTAAACAACATATTAATTGTAAACCTTATATAGCAATAAATGTTGAACTCATTGTAAGCTTTTATTTTGCAATGGATATTTACAATAATGAACTTTCATTTAAGGTTCAATATCTTATGAACTATAATACAATTCTATAACTTTGTTCAAAAATAGACATTATTCAGCAGTGCAATACCTAAGTATTTCAGAATAGTCATTAATAACTTAAAATCAATGAACTTAAGTAATGACCACTCAGAAATATCCAGAGTTCTCAATTAGTAAATTGTAATATATTTTCCTTTGAATTTCAGTGACGTGGCGTAAAATAAATAAGATTCCAAGATTAATTCAGTTCTTATATGGTGAACTCATTACGTCTAGTTATGAAGCGTAATTAATAATAAACAGTGTCATTTATTTTATAAACTGTAGTTACTTTACCCATATTCTAAACAGTTTTCGCCTAAACAATAAATCACAAAGTCATTTTAGCTGTCAACTTTTGAAAGGCGGGTTAAATGCCGAAATTCAAAGTTTTAAAATTAAAAATTACAAGCTGATTATGTGTTCTGCAGACTTAAAATTTGCACCATTAAATTCTTAGTGAATACTTTCAAATATATGAATTTATAACAGTGATATATAGGTGCACAAAATTAAATTTTCATTGCCTAAAACTGCTACTCTAAATAAATTATTCTATTTAAATAATTTTCAAATTAAAATGTCTAAAAGTAAAGCCATAAAATAATTTCTATTGTGCAATCTGAAGGAAACAAAATGAAATTCAATTGTATATAGCTATATTCTAGAATTAAATCAATCGCATTAATTTCTCATGATATTTAAAATACACAAAAGTTTGTTTATATAAGTACCGGCTGGTAAGAAAATGAGTATACATATGAAAAAGTAAGAATTTAAGGAATAATATAAATTGAGAACTAAACATCGACCCACATGCTTCGAAAGACATAATGTTCTATTGCAACCACAAAAAAAAGTTCAAAAAGTGGACAGTAGATGGCGCTATACAGCAAAACTACAGTCACGAATATGAAAATCGTCCATAAAGTGAGTTGTTATAAGACAAGGAATCAGATGAATCAGCAATAGTAGCTTATTACAAAAGGCACTATTTGTGAACCTGTAATATCAGAATAGGAAATCTGCTACTCCAGCTTTACGATCCTATCGTAATAGAGTAATCCAACTGGTTAAGGCTCTTGTAACAACTGTAACTGTGAACAAAATGATTTTGATGTTCAAGGACAAATGCTATTAAGACAATGAGCCCCTTAGTGGCCGACGGAACACAAGTGCTAATGTTGCTGAGATTAATCAGGAATAAATGGAGATTGTAGCGGGTTCGTCCATACATAGAGAAAACAGCTCTAGTGAAGTCGAACGTTCATTAGCAATCTATACACTACTCTTTGAGTAGCGCTAAGGCGTACCCTCCGATGTTACCCATAGAAAATTCAACATCATCAAGATCTGTTACTAGGCGGTTTTGTGAAGCGGAGAGCATTTGTGATGTTTCTTATTCCAAAAGATGACGAAAGATGACAACAGGTTGTCTAACATGTTGTGGATTGATGAAGTATATTTCACACTCCAAGGATCCGTTAACGCCAACAATTTGAGCTACCCTAAAATCCAGAACTTTCATGCAAACACCACTGCCCGACGAAAAACTAATGGTGTGGTGTGGATTTGCTACATCTATCGGGAACTTCTTGCATGATTCTATATTTTTTTTGCATTTGTTAACTAGACTGTTGAGAGATATACTGATGTATTACAAAATCAAATCATCCCTGATAAACATGTGCTGGGAAGTTCAATTCTTATGCAGGATGGTGTTCCACTCCATCTCTCTAGAAGTGTGAAAGATCTAATGTCCATGTCATTTGGGTATGATCATATGCTGAGCCACCACTTTCATCATGCTTGATCTCCCAGGTGCCCAGGTCTCACCCCGTGGCAAGTCTACCACGATCGACTGACATTAATACTTTAACTGTCACGACAATTTTCAGAAATCTAGCCTAAAATGATAATTTGATTTAATCACATTATATTATTAAAAGCTCTAATTCTAGTGCAAAGTTGTCATTAAAATCATAAAAAAGTATTTTTTATTTAAAAAAAGGGTATTACGAATTATCTCGTAGTTGGCTTCTGTAACAGAAATCTCACCGCGGAAGCTAACTACGAGTTAATTCGCACTCAGACACACACACACATGCCTCTACAAGTCTCTTCTCTAAAGCTGAATCATTGATAAGCGTCCATATTCATCAGTAGTAACTCAGAAATTGTAATTGAGTGCATTACATTTACGTCTTTCTTGGGTGTTTTGTTATATAATTATTCTTATAATTAAACTATCAAGAACCCAATATAGATAAGAAAAGACCACTGACTCAAAATGAAATTGAGTACTACGCAAATCTAAGTGATTCAGAATTTGACGGGATTTATGACGAGGATGGTAACGACAGTAGCGATTATGAACTTTATGAAAAATTATATTTTTTGTTCGTTTTTTAATAAATTTTCTGTTTATGCAAATCAACATTAATTTCTTGTTATTTTCCCAGAAGCCATATATCGATATTAGCACTGATATACTATTTATTCGTAGCTGCACAAAAATGGCAAGTTAAACACAGTACGAGATAACTCGTAGTGGGCTTCCTAGAAAAGAACGCAATATACGAATTATCTCGTAGTTGTCAGTCAATGTATTAATATGAATGATAAAAGCCAACATGATTTCCAATGCCAGTGTCTCACCATAAATACAGATAAGGTATACAGTGCTGTTCACAACATTGTCTCTCGACTACAGCAATTATTGAGGAATGACGATGAACTTGTTGAGAATTTGCTCTAATAAACAATCGTATTTGCTGTGTCATATTTCGTTACGATAATTGTTTTTCTTGTCACATGAAGTTCTCACTGTTGGCCATTTTTTAACATTTTCTGTGATTACAATAAAACTCCATTCCACGCATATTTATCAATTTTTACCTTTCTAAATTATTCATTAAAGTTTACTTTTCAAATATATACTCATTTTCTGATCTCCCAGTACTTACAAAATTATAATTACTATTGTACTGAACTAACTCCCTGTCATGCAAAGTGCAGTTAAAACGTTCTCCAATAAAATTGAAGCTATCTTTCTATACGTCAGATGTTTGTTAAACATATAAACGTTTTTCTAACTTAAATAAAATCTATTTTTTTTTACTTTAAAACACACTCTTTATTTTTATCGATGAAATTCAATGTTTGTTCACTTGAAAATGAAGTATAAGTTTCAAATAATAAATTATTGCACTTAATAAAATTTAATGAAAATACATTTTTAGTACTCGCATGAATAAATTCGGTTTTGATGTGAAGTATTTAATTAATTATAAGCATTTTTTTGCATTTAAGCATCAATAAAGTACTTTTTTGTTTAATAACCAGTAAAGGAATTTATTTTTACCATAATTTAACATCTACCGATGTTACCTAATGCATTAACATTTCATTGCAACAGTAAAGCAGCAATAAAAATATAATTTTAGTACTCGCATAAATTAATTCGGTTTTGATGTGAAATCTTTAATTAATTATAAGCATTTGTCTGTGTTTAAGTATCAATAAAATAGCTTTTTCTGTTAATTATCATTTCGTTAAAAAAGAATAACCAGTACAGGAATTTAGTTTTACTCTAACATATACCGATGTTACATAATGCATTAACATTTCATTGCAACAGTAAAGCAGCAATAAAAATATAATTTTAGTACTCGCATAAATTAATTCGGTTTTGATGTGAAATCTTTAATTAATTATAAGCATTTGTCTGTGTTTAAGTATCAATAAAATAGCTTTTTCTGTTAATTATCATTTCGTTAAAAAAGAATAACCAGTAGATGAATTTAGTTTTACCATAATTTAACATATACCGACGTTACCTAATGCATTAGAATTTAATTGGAACAGTAAACCAGCAATTAAAATATATTTTTAGTACTCACATAAATTAATTCGGTTTTGATGCAAAACATTTAATTAATTATAAGCATTTTTTTGTGTTTCAGAATCAAAAAAGTAGATTTTTCTTTTAATTATTATTTCATTATAAATAATACCCAACACATAAATTTAGTTTTACCATAATTTAACATATACCGACGTTACCTAATGCATTAGAATTTAATTGGAACAGTAAACCAGCAATTAAAATATATTTTTAGTACTCACATAAATTAATTCGGTTTTGATGCAAAACATTTAATTAATTATAAGCATTTTTTTGCATTTAAGCATCAATAAATTATTTTTCTATTAATTACCATTTCCTTAAAGAATAATAACCAGTACATGAATTTAGTTTTACCATACTTTAACATATACCTGTGTTACGTGATGCATCAATATTTCATTGGATCATTAAACTAGTAATTAAAAAAATATTTTTAAGACTCGCATAAATTCATTCGGTTTCGATGTGAAATCTTTAATTAATTATAAGCATCTGTTTGTGCTTAAACATCAATAAAGTAACTTTTTCTATTAGTTATCATTTCTTCGAAAAAGGATAACCAGTACATGAATTTAGTTTTACCATACTTTAACATATACCGATGTTACGTAATGCATTAAAATTTCATTGGAACAGTGAACCAGCAATTAAAATATATTTTTAGTACTCGCATAAATTAATTCGGTTTTGATGCAAAACATTTAATTAATTATAAGCATTTTTTTGCATTTAAGCATCAATAAATTATTTTTCTATTAATTACCATTTCCTTAAAGAATAATAACCAGTACATGAATTTAGTTTTACCATACTTTAACATATACCTGTGTTACGTGATGCATCAATATTTCATTGGATCATTAAACTAGTAATTAAAAAAATATTTTTAAGACTCGCATAAATTCATTCGGTTTCGATGTGAAATCTTTAATTAATTATAAGCATCTGTTTGTGCTTAAACATCAATAAAGTAACTTTTTCTATTAGTTATCATTTCTTCGAAAAAGGATAACCAGTACATGAATTTAGTTTCACCATACTTTAACATATACCGATGTTACGTAATGCATTAAAATTTCATTGGAACAGTGAACCAGCAATTCTAAATTCAAAGTCAAACTTTCCAACCTTATTAATCATAAAAATAACGTAATTTATCTTTCACAGTGCAGTGGATAACCTCCCCTTCACGGTGAATTAACACGTTAATTTTCGTTGTAGTAGTTCAGTAAGAAATCAGAATTTCGAGAGTAAAGCAGTTATCCGAAATATTAACGAAACTGTTGTTAAAAATATCTTCCATGTGAAATTCAGATTTTCCAATCTAAGGGGTATGTCAGAATCTTAAAGAGTGTGTGCAAATGAACTAAATGAAAAACGAAGTTATTAAATAATAAAAACTAAATAAATGGTGTTTCGGAACGAAGTGTGTAACCTGTTCTAAAAATTTGCTCTTTCTTACATTCGTCTTACATTTCTTACATTTAATTCTATATTCCAAATAGGTATTTCACCACCTTTGTGCATATATCTGGGTATATAACTTAAAATTGGACTGTAATATTGTTTAGGAAATAAAACCAATGTATTGAAAAAATCTCCAATTTTGGAATAATTGATTTTTTTTTTTTACATTTTAAAATAATTCTATTTTAAAATATATAAATATGTTGTATTTACAGGTACTCAAAAAACAGGTATTATAAGCAGATAAATTTATTAAATATTTAATTGTTCTACTTTGTACATTACGTAATTTACATTCCTTGTAATGCTTATTGAATACTGGTAAAAAAAAGCATGTAAAGTACTCATAAATACCGCGAGAATGCGCAAGGAAAATCTGAGAATCTCAATATTCTCTCGTTCTAATCTGAATCTCTAATATAATATAATTTAGGTTCAAAGTGACACTCGCACTGAAAAATTTACGTTACGTATCAGAATTTACATGTATGATTCTAAATAAGCTTACAGTCGTGCACGCCATTATATATCCTAAATTTTTGCTTTAAAAATGGACTTTGTTTCTATTTTTATCTTTTCTTTTTATTACATTTTATTATTATTCATTATTATGTTATTATTATAATTTATTATTATTATTATTTATTATTATTATTATTATTATTATTATTATTATTATTATTATTATTATTATTATTATTATTATTATTATTATTTTATTATTCATTATTTATTATTTATTATTATTATTATTATTATTATTATTATTATTATTATTATTATTATTATTATTATTATTATTATTATTATATTTTATTATTATTTATTATAGTTTAATATATTATTTTATTTATCTTTGTTTCTTGTTTCTATTTTTCTTTAAATATCTCTAATATATGATTAATTCCTGTATATTTAATAATATTTTTAAGAAGTTGAAATTTAATACACTCTTTCATTACATGTTTCTTATTTCAAAATAAATCTATCAATATAAAAAATTAAATATTATGTTATAGAAACAAAATAGATAGAGAAAAAATGCATCAAAATATGTGGCTACAAGCAATAGTTTCAAGGGATTTGCACTAATTTGGAATAGTTAAATATTGAGCAAAACAACATTAAAGTAAAATGTAATGCATGTTTTATATCCATACAAATGGACCCAGGATTTCTTAACGATAAATATGTCTCAGCCATGCGCCATCAAGGGAATAAGTTTGTGGAAAATATCTTATAATATTTCAACTTAAAGTACACAGATAATTTAAAAAGGTTCACTATTAAACATTGCAAAATATTTTATAGTTATGTATAAGATTATGTATAACATCTTTTTCAGATGAATCATATTTTAAATAAAATATTATATATATATATATATATATATATATATATATATATATATATATATATATATATATATATATATATATATATATATATATATATATATATGTGTGTGTGTGTGTGTGTGTGTGTGTGTGTGTGTGTGTATATATATATATATATATATATATATATATATGTATATATATATATATATATATATATATATATATATATATATATATTAATAGTTAATAATTAATAGATATTTTTAATATTTTGTAGAAGCAATGTGAAGATAAGTGGTATAAATGCTTTTATTATATTAACATATTTTCAAAATACGTTTTAGAAGTATAGAATTTTTCGGAGTTATCAATATATATTTTTTTCAGTTTAAATTATGATTTGTTATGTATAACATATTTTTTCAGATGAATCATATTTTGAATAAAATAATTTATATATATATTAATAGTTATTTTTTAATAGTTTATAGAAACATTGTGAAGATAAGTGGCAATATATGCCTTTATCATATTAACATATTTTCAAAATATTTTTTTAAAATATAGAATTTTCCTCAGTTATTATTATATAATTTTTTCAGTTTAGAATAGGTTTTTTCATTTTGACTGCAAAATGACTCTGTATGAGAAAGTAAAAATATGTAACTGCCAATTTTAATACATTCAAAACCAATTGTGATGCACAACATTTTCTAAGCTAGACAAGACACAAGTACAAAGTTCAATGTATTATGTAATAAAGAAGAGTGTCTGTATGTCCTGCAACTTTGTATTGACTTTAGTTTCGTCTCCATATCGATGAAATTTTACATGTTAGACTTTCATAGCAAGAGGAACATTACAATGTATTTTAAAACTCTCTGTAATTTTAATTAATTGAGATAATAATTACACTTTCAGAGCGCTAATTTCTTTTCCCTTTAAAGTGCATTTTCTAGTGACGTTTGATTTCATAGACAGTTTCGGACACATTCCTATTTGTTTGTTCTAAAAGGAATAACAAAAACTATAAACTAAACCAAATAACCCAATTATTAGAAATAGTTTAATTTTGTAACCATATAAAATACGCCAGTCAATTGACTGGGAAAAATTATTCTATATATTTTTTCACTTGATGAAAAAGATATTCAGGAGCATGGAATTCTACGGCAGTTCAAAGAAATTCATGGAGAAAACATTAAGATAAAGAATGCTTAAAAAGCGAGTTGGAGTATATAACCATAACCTTCACAAATAATCATAATGATAAGTGAGTGATCTTCGCTTATTACTGAAGATTTATCAGAAAGGTGATAATAACGTTCGAGAGGACTAGTGCTTTAAGATTTCCTCTTTATTAAATGAATGTTTTGATATTTCTAGATGTCTTTTAAGGTACTAAAACCTAAAAGTATTATTATCGTAAGTTTGTCTCTGGCTGAGAACCCAAAATAAATTACCCACAAAATATGCATGTAAGTCCATGAAAGAAAAAAGAATAAACATATTTTTGGTGGGACGAAGCATCAAGGGGCAATAAATAAATAAATACAGAGAAAGCAAGACAGCCAGTGTTGCAAGAGACGTGGCTGGTTGGAATCCGTACAAATTAAGGTAGAACCAACCAATAAGAATTAGGATACTCACCCAATATGAATCGATAGTTGTAGTGTGACTGAGGGGCATACAACCAAACATTTAGCCAGTGTTGAGCCAAGTGGCATATTTTATGAATAAGGACTTCAAAATCTGATGCAGAGAAAGTCTTTATACTGGTGAGAATTCACCATCACCATCATCATTGGCACTGCAGCCCTTTAAGAGCCCTTGCTTCTATTAAGCCTTTTTTTACCATTCAACGCAACGAGATGCATTTAATTTCATGTTAGTGATTTCCTATATCATTACATCATCTAGGACCAGATCCATCCATCTATTCATCAGTCTCCCTGTAGATCTAGATCCACTGGTATTTTCTTTTTGGAGTCTTCTTGTAGTTCTACTAGGTCCAATCTTTCCACATGTCCTAGATAGTGGACACTAGTTCTCTTTATCTCAGTGACAATACTAACTTTTTTGTAGATTTTATATATTTCTATATTTGTTCTAGTTCTCTGTTCACCATTTTTACACAGATATCTAAAACTTCTTCTTACTATCTACTGGGGAGAATTACTCCAATATAAAGGCACAAAAATTAATTATCACTTTCAGAGTTTAAAGCGTTCAGAGTACGCGAGCGTTATAAAAACATTTCATAAAATTCACTTAATAAAAATAAACTTTTTAGATTTTCAGTAGCTGTCTAATAGGTCTTCTAGACTCCAGTAACACGCACTTTCACAATATTCGCTGAATATGTATCTCAGAAAGAGATATTTTAATTTATTCAGGCTCCATAGAGCCAAGCACACGAATACACTTTTGTATTTTTATTTAGTGTTTGTGGTCAGGGGAGACATGCTGTGAAAAATACATCTTTATTCGATTAAAATAATGAGACATAAAGATAAAATAAAAAGATGAGATTTAAGTTTCTAACTTCTTTTCGTCTTATGTTTGTGCGTTCGGAATACTAATAAAGGAAGCTCTACAGTAAAAAATACTTTTAAAAATTAATATTTCAAATATATTATTTGAAATATTAATAATAAATATTTAAAATATATCCAAAATATATTTTAAACGTTTAATAAATTATTTTTCGTAATATAAATTTTCTGTTCATCATCAAAAGCAATTTTGTTGGTATTTGTCGGAGAAAAGTTGCCACCAGGTTTTAGAGGCCCGGCTCCAGTTCTCATGTAACTGCAGATAGCACGCTTCCTCGCGGATTAAATGACATACTTTTTATAAATTTAAAATTGATCAAAATAGTGTACTTGTGTATTTAATTTTTAAATCAATATTTTCTAAAACCATGCTACAATTATTAATAATTATAGTTTTATCATACAAACTGTGACATACATACTTAGAAAAAATTGGCACACACATATTCACCTCTATAAATATAGCCCAATTTTCCTTCTAAACAGTAAAATTAGTAGATAAATAAATTATCCTCTTAAATATCAAGAGTTTGTTTAGTTTGCTACAAATATTATGATATATTTGTGTTTCTTTTACACAAACACTTTGTTCTTTTTCTGTCTTGCAACATGTAATTCGAGTTTATTTCTTTAGGCTTTCAAGGTAAGGAGAGAAATATTTTTACTATTTGTACGTGACTCACAAACTCTGTTGTTCAAGAGGTTTGTATTGTAAAAAACTTTATTCCATGTGTCACGTTATTTTATAGATTGTTTGAAACAAAACTTTTTTCCAGAATGTGGATTAAAATTACTTTATTCTTTGTAAAAATGTGGAAGCTTAAATAAAATGGCATTATTTTTCTAAAGTTTTTCGACATTTTTGGAGAAGTATACTTATCAAAAAATTTCTTTCGTAGGAATTCAAAATTCCACTTAATTTATAATAATGATTGCCAGTGAAATAAATTTATTTAACTAAAATACTACTCAGTAGTATGGACAAGTTATATGATATATATGAAATGAAGAGGTTACTATAGAGTTTTTAAAATAAATTTATAAATGTTTATTAGATTTTAAATTTGTAGGCTTTTATGAATAGCACTTATAATTTACTTGTACATTTTACAGGTACTTTTGTCTTATGTTATTGAGAAATAAATAAAACTTTTAGAATTTATATGGAAAAATAGTTGCCATTAAAATTAAAGTGCTTGATCTGAAATACGTCTGAAGGATTTTCAGTAATTTAAAAGTAGGAAAAGATTAAAAACATTAATTTTCTTTAATAATTACGAGCTTATTAAAGTTATATATAACACAGGACTTTCTTACATCATTTAAATTACTTTTATTTTGAAGTTATAATGCCTAATCGGGATTTCAACATTCCCTTATAAGTTCAAAATTAATTCTGTTTGATAAAGTAAGTGTCCTATCAGAGTAGAGCTCAAGTACTTGTGTCCGATGACACCGTTAATGTCTTAATATAAATCATTTTAAAGTCTTTAGATATGCAGATATTTCATTTGAATTCTCACCTTTCAAAAGAATATCATTTTCCTTAATACTTATCAAGATGTAATACAACATCGATATTTCAACTTTTTTCTCTAAAAGCAATAGAGCTTCATTACTTTGCGACAAGCACTAAAAACGGATTGTCTAAATAAATCAACATCATTTTTGCTTTCTGTGGTTTACCTTCATGGCCTAACGACTGTCCTTTATTCAGCATGGATGTAACTCTAGGTTTGTACTGGGTTAAAACACCCATTATATATTTATACAAATATATAAGGTATAGTCTATTGTTTGACCTATACATTTAGTACGAATTTCAGTAAAATCCTATTTCAACTCTTAAATACGTTTTATTTTTATTTAATCTGAGTTAAAAGCATCAAGCAAAAATTAATAATAACTATAAAGCTATTATGTATTTGCAATTGTCAAAAGAATTCTCTCTCGATAATGAATCTGCATATTTTACAATCTAATCCTTTTTTTATAAATGAGCTTATAGAGAAATTTAATAATCCACAGTAATTAAATACGCAATTTAATAAACGCATGATCAACTAAACATATCCAAATGCTTCATACAAACTTTTGTCTCACAAACAAAGCCTCCTAAGATAATATTTCAAAAAAATGCATTCGCATAAAAGCGCGAGCGTCGATAAAGTAAATAATCATCTCATATAATGATATATGTCCCGAAATATATATAAAAAACATTTGTTTACTGAGTACATGCTTTTTTAAAAGCTTGAATATTCCAGTGAACTAAAATAAATTAGCTTTTTTGCTCCTCTTTTATTGAAGATGAAACAAAGCATACAAAATAGCTTTTCTGTTTTCGATCTTTACAGTTCATTTTTAAAATTTTGAACGTTAGAGGAAAAAAAAGCATTTTTAAGATAAACGCATTATCTCGAATTTGGAAAACAATGCAGAATGTATAATTATAAAAGAAAAGGCTTCTATGCGACAGAAAATGCATTTGTCTTGGTTATGAGATAAATATTAAATAGTTTAGCTCTGTTATTAACGTTCGTTCTCCTTCTATTTAAGATATTTATGGAACACAAAATATTTTGCGAAATAAAGCGAGAAAGATTCTGATATTTTTATAGTATTTTCTTCCAATATATTTGAATTAAAATTATTTTAAAACCTGTGTAGATACCATTATTTAAATAAACTTGTTTAGATTTCTTTAACTATTATCATCTCTGCACTATATCTTCGAATAAATCTTCCTTAATGTTTTCCACTCATATATTTGGAACCAAACAATGTTTTAATTCTATTTTTTTTCTATTTTTAAAGGAAATTTGTTTGTAACGAAAATATGTTTAAATATATGAATTTAATCTCAATTATAAATACCCTCGATAAATATTGAAAAATATTGGTATACAATTAAAAGAAAGTACCTTATTTTACTAAGGTGAAAATACCATCTCAATCTTTAAAAATAAAGTAGAATGCAAAATTTAAATGTATGTAGAAAATTAAATGTTTATAGTATTTTCTTCCAATATATTTGCATTAAAATATTTAAAAACCTGTGCAGATAAGTTTATTTAAATAAACTTATTTAGATTTCTTTAACTATTATCATCTTTGCATTATATCTTCTGATAAATCTTAATTACTGAAACCTATACTTCATGATTATTTTTCTTTTAAAGTTTTCCACACATATATATGAAGCCAAACAATGTTTTAGTTTTATTTATCTTTTTTTTCTATTTTGAAAAATAATATTTTTAAAAAATATGTTTAAATATACGAATTTAATATCAACTATAAATACCCTCTATAAATATTGAAAAATATTGGTATTCAATTAAAAGAAAGTACCTTATTTTACTAAGGTGAAAATACCATCTCAACTTTAAAAATAAAGGAGAATGCAAAATTGAAATGTATCGAATAAATGTACATGTGCACAGATGTAAATAAACTTCGTTCTCAAATATATTATACTAAAATATTCCCTATCTAGAGCAGAGACATAATTAAATGACAAAAAGTATTTATTGATAACAAATTAATATGAAATAAATGAAAAATATGTTTTTCATAGATATAGTATAAGTCGGAAATTTAATTAGATCATACATACAGTACTTTCCAGTTAAAATCAATGTAAAAATTTAATACAAAAGATAAAACTATTTTCAATATTTGTTGTTCTATACTCAACTAAATTTCAATACATTTCTATAAAGTAATATTTCTACAGAAAGAACATTGTTACTTTAAAACGATAAATGTTTTAGATGTAACCCTACATGAATGTTTACTCTAACATATTTTCGTGTATTATGCAATAAATTAATATAAAATAAAGTAGTCCAATACAAATATTCCAATAAGTTATTCAATTTTTTTCCTTTAACTTAGGTTGAAATTTAAAAAATAGTAATTTTTTCACTCATATCATTTGTATTTTTCAATTTTGTTTCTCCCTAAATTTACTATTTAAAAATATTATTACTATACATTAAACATGCATAAATATATATTATTTTTCAACTAATTTTACTTGCTATTTTCGATACGTTTTGTATTTCACTATTAGAAATTCATACGGAGAGCAAATATCGCCCTCGAGCTTCGAATTCAACCTCCGAATTCCAAAACATCCGCCTAAATGGAAAGCTGTATAGTGTTCTAACAGGAGTTAGAAAGGATTGCAAAGTCTGCTCTCAAAGAAATAAGTCCGGCAAAAGAAATCAAATGACATACTATTGTGAAGCTTGTCCCTAAAAGCCGGGCATGCATCTAGGCAGTTGTTACATCAAATAATACAAAAGCAAAATTCCAAAGACTTATTGTAATACTAGACTCAAGACTCGAGTCAGTATTATATAGGCACCTGTTTTTTTTTTCGGTGGCCGAAGACGAACACCCCGAGAGAGGATGGACAAGCCCTGTTTCAGGGAGGTGAAAATTTAACAGAGGGGGGTGAGGGATGCTACCCCCCCCCGCCAAACGCGGAGAGGGACATATTTCCCGTGGAGGCGAAAGCTTGACCAGGCGGGGGATTCCACCCTGGCCCTCGCGAAGAGGAGTGGGGAGATGCCCGCTCGGAACGACGCAGAACGGACATTTCTTCTGAAAGGAGCTGAGACCGAGAGAGGTGTTTTCCGCTCGACACAATTTTTTTTTCTCGGTCTTATTTCAGCCATGTTTAGGCAAAAGATGTTGACTGTACATATGTCTTAACGGAATTTGTAAATAAAATGTTTAGTCAAGAGTTTTTGTCGCTGCAGTGATAATTTTCCGGCAATATAGGCTTTAATCGAACCCAAGATACCTGCTCCAGTAACAAGAGGCGAGCAGGTATAGAAACGAGGCGTGCAGATATCAGAAAGTGCAGCCGGGGACGAGCGAGGCGTTACACTAATGTTTAAGAATTTATCTTCGTAAAGATGTAAAGAATACATTAAATATCAAAATATAAAAGTTTTATGTGAAATCATTTTAAGTTTGAAGTAAGAAATTCACCAGAAGCGCTCCGAAACGCTTCGGTTGCTGGTAAGTACACGCGGAAACGGTCTCGAAGGCAAAGAGTTAATTTATCCAATCCGATTCCTCCAAAAGATCGAATGACTTAGACATAAAAATGAGGGGGGTATTCAACTTAAAATATAACCCCTTACACCTACATCGGCTCTTATAAAAAAATAATTGAGGAGCTACAAACACAAGAGAATAAAAGGAAATCACCCCTCTATAATAATAGCCTAAGTTATCTGTCCGTCTGTCTGCAAATTTATGAAGCAGTTGGACCTGGAATGGATACGGGCAGCCATATTGGATTCTTATTTTAGCAAAATTCGCGAGTAACGTTTATCTTATCCTAACTATCCACTGATTCTAAAATAAATTGGTATAAATATGTTTCATATCACAGAGAAAAAATGTCGTCTTTAAAATATTCGAAATACACCCCTTTCGCCCTTTTCGAGGTTTAAAGCCTATTTTGTAAGAGCAGGTGATTAAATTTAACAATTTACCATATCATAAATAGAAAAAATTAACATTTATTTGTAGCATTATGACGTCTATCCTTTAACCATGCCATTTAATAGTTTCTTATTTTAAATGATTTTATTAACGTCTGCATTATTTTCATACCTTTTATTGCTGAACTTAGATATTGAGCAAATAATTTTCTTTTATATTTGGCTTAAATAATAGATTAGGTACATAAGTAATAATTTTAAATGTAAGCACCGATTATTTTTTGTTGTATGAAAATTCTTAGCCAAAACACAAACCATTTTTTTACCTAACTCATAGAGTACTTTATAATTCTGGAAAATTAAAAATTAAAAATATTAGTTTCACTATATATTATTCTATATATGTTATTGATTTTAATTTAATGTTCTTTTAATTTTATTTACACATTTGTAAAATGTAGGAATTAATTGGCATACGTTATCTGTGCAATTAATTGCGTAGGGAATGCAGTGTAACGGCGTGATTTATTGGTGTGTCTACATCAGAGAACTTTGCTTTGAGAAATGAAATTCGCTTATGTGGATACAAAGGGGTTGTTTTCCCTGGCACCACGATATCTAGACTTTTGTGTCCTACAGGAGCGAAACAACAGACCAGACAACCGGCTCCCAGACCAACAGCCAGAAATATGATCATTGTAACAACAAAAGAATGCTGCGACAATGGATCTTAGCCGACACAAATTCCAGATAATCCTGGGTTTGCGGCCGTTGATTGTCTAGCCCAGAACAATCCAGTTGGTTTAAGGTGAGTTCATCGCCAGATGATCCAATTATGAAATTATGGGTTAGGCCCCCTCTCTTAGCGGCCCCTCCCCTAGAAAGAGACAAGAGAAGATTTTCTTTCGAGAAATAGTTAGCTAGCCACCAGCTAATTCGGAGGTCGCCTTGAACTCCTCGGACTCCTGGGTTTGTGGCCGGTGATTGTCTAGCCCAGACCGATCCAGTTGGTTGAAGGTGAGGTCATAGCCAGCTGATCCAATAATGAAATTGTAGGTGAGGCCCCCTCTCTTAGACTCCCCTCTCTTAAAAATAGACTAGAAATGATTTTCTTTGGAGAAGGAGTTAGCTAGCAACCAGCTAATTCGGAGATCGCCTTGACAAGTCTCTCTAACGGTGAGTTTCCTTAGAGATAATCCAACCTTGGGATCACTTTAGGTGTTAGCCAGCAGTCAGCTAACTCGTAGGTCGTCTTGACCAGTATCTCCATCGGAAAGTTTTTCTTGGGGAAAATCCCACCTTGGAATATATTTCTTTCTGAGATTGATTACTATACCCTGTGCATTCGGTTTTCTTTTAATTCGATCTTCTTCAGGATTGAACGTGTATTCCTCTTACGAATTCATACTTTGTTTTATCTTCTTCGAAGATACCAATTGCTACTTCAAACTCTCGTCTAATTGAGTGTACTGCCTACATAAATACTACCAAGAACTTTTACGCGAAGCTACCGAATTGTTATCTTCCGTCGGTTACTAAACCATTCGGCAGGAACCCTTTTTCATACGTCAATATTTAGGCCTACGTCTAGTGTTTCACATGCTTGTGAACTGTATTAGTATTGTGTATCTAGAAATGTGTATATAGTTGTGAGGCGTAAATAAATCATTCATCCCTCCGAGTGGAACACACCGAGGGAAAAATGTCTCCAAAAAATACGCTAAAGTTTTATTGTGTCAGTGACTAAAGTATTCTACGATTTTTTACTTCACCCTTTGTAGACTAAATTGGAATACGGGAAACCCACCCTCGTTATTGTCCCTTTACTTCCGGTTATAAATACGTATATAAATAAACATTATAGACTGTTAATTTTTAATACACATAAATCTCGTCAAGTCTCGAAGATCATCCCCTAAGAAATAATCGATTCTAAAAGTACAAATAAAAATATTCTTTAAGAGAATGATTTATATTTTTTTTACAAAAGTCATCCAAGCTATTTAAGTGGTGCAATTAGAGATACACCTGTTACCGCAAACGAAATACTTCGAAATAGAGATTTACAAAGCCATGAAAAGCTATCAGCGTCTTTGTGCCTCAGGGAGTAGGGATGCAGTTCCTAAACAATCGACCTGACCCTCCTACCTAAGGGCGGAATTGTACTTGTGAACTGCTTAGAGTGTTATTCAAGAAACACCCGCTTCTTCATTGTGTCACCTAACACAGGGACAGGATACGTTACAGAAGCTAGAAATGCTGATACAAAAAAAAAGAATATTTGACTAATTTGAGAAACAAATTTCAATCAGACACATCTTTAGTATGAAATTTTTAGCTATTTTCATATAATATTCCGAACACGGTAATTACATGAGATTAAAAAAATTTGAATTATAAAAAATATCAATAATTATAATTATCATCATTACACATTAAAAATATTTAAGTCCTCCAATTACGGCAATAAATTTCTATGTTATGATTAATTCTTCCAATTCAATTTAAAATAAAAAAAAGACACTGAAGCACACGTGGCTGTTTATGAAATGGCTCATTGAATATTCATTTCGATCAGAAACGCTTCTTCAAATATTTGAAAATATTAACGAAAACAGAAAAAAAGAATGAAGCAAAAAACAATATAAAACACTTTATAAAACGAAAAAAAAATTCTCCATCTCGTCAAGCGTCCTAAAAAAAGTTTATTTTCAAAATATTTTCGTCGAGGGTTTAATAAAAGTGTTCTTCATTTTTTGTATAATCTCAAACGCTAAAATTAAATGTTACACAAATGTTAAGGGATTTTTTTTCAGTTTGTATGAAATTATTAAAGTAGGAGTGGCTGGGTTTCCGATTGAGCATTATTATTTTTTTGTCTTGTAACTTCTTTTTAAATGTCATCTAATGCATAGAGATAATTTTATTTCATTCATTAAGATTCTCTAATGATCTTTTACATAAATATTTTTTTGAGTTAGTGGAACTTGTGAATACATTACAGCATTTTTTCTTTAAAATGAAAAAAAAATCAATTTATAAATATATGCTTATACATATACACATGTAAGATATATATATATATATATATATATATATGTGTGTGTGTGTGTGTGTGTGTGTATGCATATGTGTGTATGCCTCTGTGTAGGATGATCAGAGCTATTTCTTATACTGAGTAAACATTTAAAATTCAATTAAAATTTAGCCTTCAGTGAAAACGTACTTATACCTGGCTACAGAATGGCAAATTTCGTGTTAATGCAATTTTGTGACTTTTGGTAGTTTGTCTTGCATTCTATCTATTTTTATTTTGAAAAAACCCTTGAAGATATATATAAATATTTGTACCATGTGAAAGTACGGATTTAAGATAGTTGATCAAATATTTAGAACTGTGGAATGAACTATCTTACAGTTGAGAGATTAACTATCTTTTATAGATATCAATGTGGGAAATAGTGCCACATTTAGCAAACTGTTAGATTACCGTTAGGGCTAGGTTTACAGAAAAATAATATTCGATGTATAACGCATAGTTTTGTACTATATTCTTTTTATCAGGTTATTATACAGAATTTTAAAAAATCATACTATCAATACAGAGTCACAGGAAGCATTTTTAGATTTTGCTGGTGGGCTGATTAACATCATACGTATTAGGGTAAAAAATATTCTCCCGAATAGGTCAATTACAAATTATTAAAACATAGTACAATAAGTTTAATTTGTTGATCTTCAAAGTACTGTCTTCCTGTAACAACAAACTTGTTACAGCGTTCCTGTAACTGTTCAAAACACTCATGTAATTCATTTGTTTAGAAGACTGTCCATTGTTTCGTAGCATTTTCGATCACCTCATCTGAATCCATAAAACTGTGTCACTTCAATTTCATTTTTAGCCATGGAAACAGGTAAAATTTGCTTGTGCTAGTTTAAGGAGAATGGTCCAGAGTAGTAACAAGATACTTTTGCCCCGTATTTTAGTGACCTGTATTATAGTGCCCTTTATTATAGCAATATGGTGAAGTATTGTCGGTTAAATAATCCAATCCTTTGTTACTCCTTTTTTACGTCGATCTTGTGTCATTGCATCTCGTAATCGTTTAAGGATCACAAAGTAATGTTTTTACTGACACTTTACTATTATGAATTACGTAAACACTACCATGTGAAATTTTATGTTTAGAGGCATCAACTTTTTTTTCCCGAACACAATTTCTCGACCAAGCCCTACATTCTCATCTACGATAGAAGAGGAGGTAGCAAAGTCCGAATTTAATATTTGATATTTGTGCGACCTTCATGAAAACGTTTATGCCACTCATACATAGAATTATTTTCATAGATTGTTTCCAAATAATTTCTTTAGCGTCTCGAGCCCAGAAGGTGATGATTTCTCAACGCAAAACGCAGAATTTGATCTTTGCAAGCTGCTCTAATGATGATTGTTCGAAATCCGACAAATGAAAAATCCTTCTTTGTCAGAAATGATCTGCAACTAGTGCCGACAGTACCAGAAATTAATTCCAGATTACTGGTGTTTTTACCCTATCAGTGCTGTAAATCTCTAAATTAGATATTTTCCTTCCAACGAACAATCGTGTGAATTTAGGGGACCATTCCGGGCACTTATTAACTCTACCATGTATATTATATATAAAGTCCATGCTTAGCGATTAGCCATGAGGGATACATCGTGATTGATTGCTTTATTTGCAGCGTTATTGTCTACATATTTTGATATACCAAGGCTAATGAGACCAGACAATCTATCTACTGTATATAAACGTTACACAATTCCGAAACATTGTATTCGTCACTAAATTTGGCTGCTAAATTTTTAAACAACTAAAGAAAATAAATAATCGATTAAAGAAAGGTAATAGTAAACGTATCGTTGCATAACTTCTTAATGTCATATCACTAAATTTAGCTACGAAAATTTTTAACAGGTAAAAGACTAAAGAAAGGGGTGATAGTGAAAGTTTCCTTACTCAATTCTGAAACTTCTATTAAATATTATATATATATATATATATATATATATATATATATATATATATATATATATATATATATATATATATATATATATATATATATATATATGAAACATAGCGTAGCACGCCATGTTTCAGGGATGTAACGTGGTCAAAGGGGTGTAGTCGTCTGCGAAAAGAATAAAATTTTTCAGAAAAACTTGATCAGCATATTTATTTAGCAACCTCTAGCAGCACAATCCAACAAAGAATGGTCACGTAGCCTTTTATATCCTTGGGAACTCCACCAGTGTGAGAAAGGAATTTTCTTAATCAGCAAAGTAAGAAAGTACTTAATCAGCAGGTAGGTTGGCGAGTTAATATCGCCAACAGGAAGGAGACAAAAGAGTTTAACGCCAAGCTTCTACTACTACGATGATGAAACCTCGGATTTGGTGGTTTTTTAATTGAGGGGTCAGTAATTTTAGTTTAAGATTAAAGTATTAAACTTTTACATTACACACAAACACACACACACACACACACACACACACACATATATATATATAATATATATATATATATATATATATATATATATATATATATATATATATATATATATATATATATATATATATATATATATATATATATATATATATATATATATATATATATTATATATATATATATATATATATATATATATATATATATATATATATGTGTGTGTGTGTGTGTGTGTGTATGTATGAGCTCAGTCTCTCTATCTCTCTCTTTCTCTTGATTTTACTGGCAGCCATAGTACTCATGGAATCTAATAATATCTGTTC
>CM063511.1:99315070-99347570 GCA_032207245.1 Pardosa pseudoannulata | reverse complement strand
AAATTACTGTAATCCATTAACATTTCACCTATACGTGTAAATATTGAAAGTAGTAAAATTTCGTTAAATTTTTTTTCCACAAATAATTTATTTCTAACATTTTAATAATGATAATATTGAACAAAATTTAAAAAAAATTCATTTTTGGCACATTTTATTTTTCAAAAATATTGTAAAGGCAAGAGGATAAATTGTTCATTGCACAATTTTTCATTAGAAATAAGCTATACTTGTAGCAATAAATTTTATAAATATAGCCTTACATTTTGTTGTTTTAGTATTTGATTTTTGTTATTTTATCTTACTTTTGTTATCTCTTTTGTCACATTCATGTGCTGCGTAAATTTATTTGTGATGGTCTTTGACCAATCTAAACTCTTCTCTCAAAACATAAGAAATGCTGCGTAGCATTTCTTATGTTATGTTATGGCTTTGCAGGGTTGGGATTTTTCCTTGCCTTTCTATGGCTCTTTGACTAGTTTCAACCATCTTGACCATAGCCTTACATTTTGTTGTTTTAGTATTTGATTTTTGTTATTTTATCTTACTTTTGTTATCTCTTTTGTCACATCCATGTGCTGCGTAAATTTATTTGTGATGGTCTTTGACCAATCTAAACTCTTCTCTCAAAACATAAGAAATGCTGCGTAGCATTTCTTATGTTATGTTATGGCTTTGCAGGGTTGGGATTTTTCCTTACCTTTCTATGGCTCTTTGACTAGTTTCAACCATCTTGACCATAGCCTTACATTTTGTTAGTATTTGATTTTTGTTATTTTATCTTACTTTTGTTATCTCTTTTGTCACATTCATGTGCTGCGTAAATTTATTTGTGATGGTCTTTGACCAATCTAAACTCTTCTCTCAAAACATAAGAAATGCTGCGTAGCATTTCTTATGTTATGTTATGGCTTTGCAGGGTTGGGATTTTTCCTTGCCTTTCTATGGCTCTTTGACTAGTTTCAACCATCTTGACCATAGCCTTACATTTTGTTGTTTTAGTATTTGATTTTTGTTATTTTATCTTACTTTTGTTATCTCTTTTGTCACATTCATGTGCTGCGTAAATTTATTTGTGATGGTCTTTGACCAATCTAAACTCTTCTCTCAAAACATAAGAAATGCTGCGTAGCATTTCTTATGTTATGTTATGGCTTTGCAGGGTTGGGATTTTTCCTTACCTTTCTATGGCTCTTTGACTAGTTTCAACCATCTTGACCATACTTTATGGACTGGGGATATAGGTGTTTGCACCTTGGCAGTTCTACCATATAACTTATGCAATTAAGACAAATATTCAGTGAATTAAACAAATATATGACTTATTAAACAAAATATTTTCGTATTTTTTTCTAAGTCATTTTGAAAGGAAGTAAAAATTAAATAGCTGTAATACAATGTTTGCACTTTATAACGAAATAAAATAAATCAATTATAGCTTTGATTGGCGCTGTAAAATTGTAAACTATAATTTAATAAGGTAAATTATTGTGTATGTTGCTAAAATGTATGTAAGTTATATTGGTAAAATGAAAACTGGTGTAAATATATTGTAAAGTATAAAATATTTAAGAATTTAAAATAAAAAAAGTAAATTTAATAAGTTCGTAGATATGGATGTACTTGTTGAAAAAAAGTCCAAAAAATATAATGTTATTATAAATATTGTACAGCCATATTGTATATATTTTATCTCTCTTGCCATATTCATATGATGATGTACGAACTTATTTGTAATGGTCTTTAATCAATATAATCTCTTCGGATTAGATTGGTCTGATAGAGTATTTCTTATACTCTAAGAAATACTGTGTAGCAATGTTATAATACCTAAATGTGTGTACTTAAGATGTGCACTTAAAGATGATATGTGTAAAATAATGTTATTGTAAATATTGTACAGCCATATTGTGTATATTGCCATATTCATGTGATGTGCGAACTTATTTGTAATTGTCTTTGACCAATATAATCTCTTCACATTATATTGGTCAGATACAGAATTGCTTAGACTCTAAGAAATATTGTGTAGTAATATATAAATGCGTATACAAAGATGATGTGTGTAAAATAATGTACCTTCAGTGACGCAGAAGATTCTAGACTGTTTGAATGGATTTCAATAAATACGGGGTCTTGTCCCTTTGACGGACTCATTCAGACAAGACTGGTTATGCTAGAAAGTGACAGCAGATTTTCCATCCTGCCTTGGAATTTTCAGTTATAAACCTTTCTATAGGGGATGAATGGGGGATCGGAATAAGGAAGTAAGCAAGTATTTGTGCTCCAAACCAAACTAGTAGTTTTTACATATGACTCTCGATGCCTATCTTCACATTCCCATCTCTCTTTGCCGAGGTCATAGGGCAATAACAGTCTCTCTTTATTGTTTCAAATATATAACGGAACATTAAAGGTAACTTTCAGATTCATTTATTATTGATTTGCTGTAAAATTTAATAGGCATATAAAATGTTTTAAATTTCAGTTTACAATGTAATCTACACTCAAGAGCCAAAACATTATGACCACCCCTACATTTTGCAATGAACTCGCCGGGATGACGTAGAAAGCACGTGATCAGGGGGAAGTGGTATTTAACTGCTGCTGGAGAGTCTGAAGAATCATTCTTTCACTTACTGCTCTGTGTGATGGGAAAGGCTGCGGATCTAAGCAATTTTGATAGATGGCAGATTGTTATGGCTCGAAGTTTCAGAACAAGTACTTCCGAAATTGCACGACTCCTGGGTTGTTTGCGATCTACAGTTGTCAGTACAGTTGTAGATACTCCATCTTCCAGGTGAACAGTTACTCCCTCAACGTACAGTAGGTCATACACAGGCCGGTGGTGGCGGTATTATGCTTTGGGGGACATTCTCTTGGTCGTCTCTGGGACACCTGGTTGTGGTAGAGCAGACCATGAATGCTACAGGTCTATCTGAACATCATTGCGAACCAATCTGTACAATCAGTCTCCGGCCATCTACCAAGGACTTCTGGCATCCATGCCAAGGAGGGATGAAGCTGTGTTGAGCGGAAAAGGTGGGCCAACTCTTTATTGACAGGTGGTCATAATGTTTTGGTTCTTGAGTGTATATTAACACATTGACGAACAGTAGGAAGAAGTTAAATTCGAAAATTAACACTACATGTTTTTGTTAATTTTAGAATAATATAAGTATAGTTTTAATCGTTCTGATTAAATAAACTTAAATTTCATTAATTTAGCACTTTTTATTAGGTTACTAAAACCGTCATGGCTCCAGCGGACTCTAGACACTAAGTAATGGGACGACGGCGGCTATAACAGCAAAATTTAAACACGTAAATGACAGGTTTAATGAATCAAATAAGCATTTTTTGTGTGCAACAGAGTATTTTTGGGAGTTTTACATGAAATGCTAGTTCATATTCAAAGAAAGATAAATAAATGTCAAAAAGATTAAATATAATTTTATAATTATGACACATTATTTTCGGTGTAATAAACGAACAGGTATAAAACGAAATTCAAACTAAAAAATTGTTTCCAAAACATAACACTAGACTTCTACGTGTACGCTAGTAAATGAACATTTGTGATGCTATAGCTGTAGTGTCTAATAACGACCGTTTCGTTTTGGACGGCTATTGCCATCATGCCACATAGTGAACTTCACTTTGACGGCTATAGACGCAAGTGCCATCAATGTGTTAAATTTTTTTTTATAATCAACTACATCACATGTGTATCATTGACATGCTTCAGAATTATTCTTTTATACACATAATTTCGTTATTCCCACTTATAAAAATTATCCTTTAAGTAATTTTGACAAAATACTACATTTTTAATAAAAACTTATAAATATATATTCAAACAGAAAGCATAAAAAGTATTTTTAAGTTTCAAAAGTCTTACATGTTGAAATAATAAATAACAAATTATATATCCCCAGTTGAATAAATAGATTCCTTAAACATTAATTCTCGCTTATAAAATATTTTAAACTATCACATATGAGTGTTAACAAATAATAGAACATCCTACTTTGTATAAATAATATAAATAAGGCAATTAAACTTCTCATTTATTTTACTTACTCTAAAAGATTGTTTTAAAACATATTCCTTATATAGAATAGACAAGAAATTACATAAATTTACTGCTCTCCTAAGATAAAAAAAGTCTAGTATAAGAATTAAAATTTATATAGAATGAAATACAATTTCCTCTCGTTAAGGTTTAATGCAAAAAAATAGATTTATGGCTACCATATTAATGGTACCTACTTCAGAAAAGTACTTGCCTCTTTTTATAATAATATTTCCATTCAAAGCATAGATCATAAATACTAGTATTTATAATTTAGATTAGATTTTAGACATCTGACATCTGTTGTACATCACTGCTGTATAAAAAATATTAATTCGGTTTTCTTTTTACGATCAACGGGGTTTATTCCAAAAGTACATTTATCTAAATCAAGAAACGTTTTTAAATATATCTTGTTAAACAGAGCATGTTTTTAAATGGGCAATTAAATTTATGAAATTAACTATCTAACTTTATCAGAAGTTTACATTGTTCTACAAGGATAAAAAGAGGAAATTTTATTATGTCTAACAGAAAAGAAAATATAACTTTTTGCTTATGTGCTGAACAGAAAATTTTCTTTCGTGATGCAATCAACAAAATGTTAATTAAAGAAATGTTTAATCGCATTAACCTTCTACGTAATTGGAAATGTTTTGTTAAGTATAGCGCACGAAAACTTTCAGAAATCACGTAACATGCTTTTATTTATTTGTCTGCTTATTTTCTGCTAAGTCGTGGTTGAGAAATATGCTTGACAAAAAAACCTAGATCTTTCATCCTTTTTCCTCACTTTATTCTAGAATCCATCGTTCTGCTGGATATTTCTAGTTTTATATGATATATGTTCTTCACAAACTTTACGTTTTCAAATTTATTTGAAAGTTTTTATCTTCCAAAATGTTTTATGATCCAAGATGTAGACAAGAATTTTTAGCTTAAATATGATGTTAGAAATAAAGAACAGCAACACGTGACTTTTCGTATATTTCATTTTATGTGTCAGAGGATAAAAAAAAAGAACAAAACCCTTGAAAGTTAAAATAGAAAACTAAATAGAGAAGAGTTTCAGAGAGCTTTATAAAAATGGAATTGAAGTGTAAGTATTTTTTTTTACTTGGTTAGAAAAGAATTTTCTATATCAGCTGTTTTATAGAACTTGATAGATTTTAAAATAAATTTAAAATGTTATAGAAGCTATGGAAAAATTTTAACCCAAAAGGAAAAAAGTAACAGTTAAAATTTATGTATAAATAAGCTTTATTTTACATTCAAAGAGCTTAAAAATGCAGGCATTTTAGCATGTTATGAACTTTAAATTCCATTAATCAATATTTCAACTTTAAACCTTCCTATAATTTTCCCATTAACAAAATTCCAAAAATAATATGTGGTAAAGATTGTCCGGAATAAAAGAAATTCAGAATATATCACCCATAAATATGAGATTATCTGTATTAATGCCAAACAATAATCAATTGATAGCAAATAAAATTTTCTTATTTTAATTTGAAAAATTATTATTAATTTGTATCGTGATGTTTGATTAAACTACATGAATAACGAAATAAGTATAAACTAAACTTATGCCGGAACTATAGTATTAATTTACAAAGATTTTTTTCTTTTATTTCTGCTCAAACTATTTGTAGAACACCCTCCTGGATTTGTTCGTAAATTACAGATATATAATTGTATTGGTTTCTTTAAATGTCTTATATCTCTCAAAAGACTCTTCGTACGTACTGAAGACTCTCTGTTAAAGTAAATCATAGCAGCAACCCCGTGACTAACAACGCCACCTAGCGGCGATATAAAAATGAGGATCAGTCAGCGTCCTGCTAGGAGATTGAATGGACTGTCTGCTGTTCAGTCGTTATGTGTTTCAGACTTATGACATACATACAATACTTTTGTATATCTTTTAGTAATGTGTTTTGTCAATAAACATATTGTAAAGTAAATCGTTGCTTGATCCCCTGATAATTCCTAATGTAAGTTACAAGAAGTTGGCTTACATAAGTATGTAAATAAAGAGGTGTACCAAAAATAAGTTTATACCCTAAAGATTACAATAAGCGCAATAAATTTATACTCTTTTAAAACTTATTTAATGGTGTATAATTAAATGCTCAACGACTGCAATAAATCTTCAGTTTTAAGCTTTTTGTGAAATAAATCGAAATAAGACGAATGGAAAATAAGATTTAAATGTCAGCAACCTATCTATTTTATATTTTGTCACATAAATAAAGAGGTGTGATTTTTCATGTATTTGTATGAGTGTCTATAAGCATGATTGCAACCAAACAGTGAGAGATATATGCGGGGAATGAGGTACTAATGTTCTACGTGTCACCCAGTAAAATATTTCAAAGTCAACAATTGAAATTAGCTTTTTATTCATTATTTACATTATTTTATTGTGATTTTCCCACATTGTCTACTTAAATCTACATACTTACCCCCAAGATGTAAGAATTTTATATATGGTTGAGTCCTGTCAAAGAATACCTCATAGAATTCATATGATTTAGGTTTGAGAATCTGTTTTTCCCTTTGTTAATAATAAAATTATTAAAAACTTTTGAAAAATGTACTATATTTACAATAAATTTCAAGGCTCAAATTTCAACAAAAATGATAATTTTAACCATTGATGACTTAAATTTGACCATTTCAAGCGTTACATCTGTATGTACATTAAACAAAACTGTATAAATTATGCAATTCTGAAATTTTAAATTGTTATTTTGACCACTGCTGAACTGGTTACGAGTAATTTACCTTTAAGTTTTATACAATGTACATATCTTGCTTAACTGAAAGTCGATTTGAAATAGAAGATGGATAATTTGCATTTATCTACCTCCGTTTGGATTTTTTATAACATCTGATTTTACACCTTCCCTTTGATTGCAGTTCTCATTCCATATCACTAAAAGTTACAATTTAACGTAAATATAAGAAGGGGGGCTGGCATTGGCCTCAGTCCAAATGAGCAGTTCTCCGTTTTTATTTTTGCTTTAAGGTAGATATCAGACACCGCTGTTAACGGCAAACGTGATTTGTTTCCTGTACGAAACAGAGTTCTGATTGCATAGAATATGATGTAGATAGGTACACATATAAAATGATTTAACAATTAACAGTTTTTAGTAATTGTATGATTGTTGGAAAAATGGAAATGCATGCTAAATATATGATCGAACAGTGTAGTTTTGAAAGAAAAAAATATTTAAATATATAAAATATGAACACTTGTTTGTAAAGGTAATAGAAATTATGTACATCAAAATATATAAAAATATGAAATTATGTAAATATGTTAGAATTTTAAATATTTTGTTTTATAAATAAGGCACAAATTGTACTTGTGTAAAACTGTTTTAAGTTTAATAACGAACTTTTCCTTCTCTTAAATTGAGAATTTTGTAAATGGTATCCAGTCAAAATGTCATCAGTAAACATAGTATTGAAATTGTGTTGTTGACTAGTGTATAGGCTTTCCCCATACGCAATGGTGTTTTTGGCTGCGATAAATTTAATTTGTATCACCCCTTTAGTGTCATGGATTTGATATCATCCTAACCAATCTAAATACAAATTTTTAACTTTCTAGGATTAATCGTTTTTGAACTATATAAGATACTTCACATCCAAAAGTGTACTAATTCGTGTACTTGTAGACATCATAAAGAAACTTGTCGAAATACATTCATGAATGGTCAGACTGGATATTCAAAAGTTTTTTTCTATGCACGGATATATGCACTCACTTGAATTCATGGAATCATTAAAAGATGTTGCCATTAAAATCGTAAAATTTTGATCTGATGGTGCTAGTGAAGGACAGGCGGTGCTGACGAGTGTTAAAAGTCTAGATTTTTTTTTACTTATTTTTTTGCTTTTAATTTAAATGCAGATACTCATTGCAAGCAAAAGCTACTAAAGTTAAGCAATAGTACGAAACTCGCCAACTTATTTTTAAAACATCTTTTAAGGGAGTTACAAAATTTAGAACTTAATAAAGAGATTCAGGATAAAGCTCATTCTGATATTAATCAGCAGCAAAGGGACTTTTATTTAAGACAACAAGTTAAAGTACTACAAAATGAATTAGGTGAAAATGACCCCTCTGACGAAATTGATGCAAACACAGTGAAATTGAAGCATGGTGAAAATTGCATGAATATTTTCTGTGGAAATCTGAGATTTGCTTTCTTTCACAATTGCAGTACATCCATATCTCGTAAAAGAAAGTAAAAATAATGAATGTAAATGAAAGTAAAACTGTTAAATATATGATTAAACAGTGTAGTTGTAAAAGAAAAAAATATTTGACGGTATAAAATAGGGCTGCCATAAACCTCTTTTGGTTTCATCCCTTTAGAGTCATAGATTTGGTATCATCTTAACCAATCTAAATACAAAATTTTTACTTTTTACGGTTAATCGTTTTTGAACTATGTAAGATGCTACACAACTTAAAGCATACTAAATTTTGTACGTGTAGACGTCATAAAGAACCTATTCAGAATACAATCAAGAATGGCTGGATCTTTAAAAGTTTTTTGTATACACGAATAGATTCACTCACTTGCACTCATGCAATCATTAAAAGATGTTTCGATTAAAATCTTAAAGTTTCGATCTGATGGTGCTAGTGAAGAACAGGATTTTCTGACTAATATTAAAAGTTAGATTTTCTTGCTTATTTTTTAGCTTCAAATGCAGATAGCCACAACAAGCAAAAGATACTAGCATTAATCAATAGCATGAAAAGCCCCAACTTACATTTAAAACATCTTTTAAGGGAGTTAGAAATCTCAGAATTTAAAAAAGAGATTCAGAATAAAGTTCATTCTGATATTAATCAGCAAGATGAATTAGACGAAACAAGATGAATTAGGCCAAAATGATCTTTCTGTCGAAATTGATACATTGCTTTAGCTTCACAAATTGAATTTTAAAATATCAAAATTGAAGTATGGTGAAAACTGTATGAAGATTTTCTGTGGAAATCTGTTTTGATTTTTTTCTCAATTGCAGTACATCCTTATCTCCGAAAAGAAAATAAAAATTAAAATATTGTGCATTACACCGCGTTATCCATGCACGTTTTTCGATGAGATAAAACCCCCTAGGCTTTTACAAACTGGGAAACGTGAGAGAGAACAAAGGCTTAGGGTGAAACAGATTTTTATGAGGAAGACCTCTAGCCAGATTATCTGTGAGATCTCTTTTTGCGGTTTCTTTTGATTATTCGCGAAGTAAAAAGTTTCCAAGGGAAAATGTTTCACGGAATCAGAAGTAGATATTTAAAATAAGCCGGAAACATTTAAGTGCATGACTTTTTTATGTATTACCTCAGATTTGTTTCAAAAACGTATTTAATTAATTTTACAATTTAAAGATATTTAAATAATAACAGTTAAAAATAAGTCTCATAATTGAGAGATGTTCTCCAGAATAAGCCTTGAAATTCGAGTTTTGCTAATGTCACACAGCATGATCTTCTCGAATGACCCTGGGAAAACGGACTTGATAGAGCATGACATTCAGCTGTTTAGTGATCAACCGGTTCATTGGATAAACTTATCGTAATTTTCTATGACAAAACGAGATATTGAATCACGAAATAAACAGAATACTGGAGTTAAAAATAATAGAGATTGTAGAATTAGATTATATTTCTCGAGTAATTTTAGCAGAAAGATTGGGAAAAAACTAGAATTTGTATCGATTACTAGTGAACATAGAGTACTTTGCACTTCAAAACATAGAGGAAAGATTAGTAAAGGTATGGGCTGCAAAATTTATGACAGTTATTGATCTTACAACAGGGTACTGGCAAATACATTTAAGTGTTAGGGCGAGACGATTACCGGCATTCGTTGCACCTTTTGTGACGTATAGGCCGTTGATTTTACCCTTCGGTTTAGTAAGTGATCCATATAGTTTTTCTAAATTCTTGTCTCAGCTTCTACGAGTCTTCTTTTATAAGAATTTAGTACGCCTTATCTTGGTGATGGAATCTTGATTGGTAGCCCAGTGGCTTTGGGGTAGCGCTTCGCACTCCCGCGACACAAGTCCGAGGTTCGATCCCTGGGATGGGCAAGGTTGACTCAGCCTTTCATCTCTTCAGTGGGTATATGAACTGAGGAACAAGCGTGCATGGGAACTAAACACTGGGGGTTCTGCGTAAGATTGACCATCTAACTGGAACATATGCTTCGCACCCCAGGACCCTTGGTCACGTAAACGGAAATTGGCATCTTAGGCCTTGGCCCCATAGGGGCTGTTGCTCCGAGGAGTTTAGTTTTAGTATCTTGATGATGCAGATATATTTTCAGACAAATAGGACGACCACTAAAAACACATTGATTTAGTCTTGAAGAGAATAGCTGGAGCCAAATGAACAATAAAACCATCCAAGTGCAAATTTGAAAACAACACTGCATCAAATACTTGGGTCACATGATAGGAGGAGGATGTAGAACGCCCTCAGAGGCTAAAATCCCGGCGATGCTAGATTTTTGCTCCCCAAACACAAAAACACAAATAAGACAGATTTTAGGACTTAGTGGTTATTACTCTAGGTACATAAAAGGGTAGGCAGTTTTGCGGAGCCTTTAACTAGAGCACTGAGGGAAAAACTGGAAAGAAGAGGTCTAATGTACAACAGAATGTAAAGAATTCTTCTCGACTCTGAAATACAAACTATCAAAGAAACCGGTATTAGTAACAGTTAAAAATTAATCGAATAATTTGTTTAAAATGTCATCTTTGGTGGGAATCTCTATATATGCATGTATATTTATGTAAGTATTGTTTATACAAACACATTTACGTGAGAGTATGTGTAGAGATCATTAAAAGTAGTATTACAGATACATATATAATACTTTAACTAAACTAACCAACTTAATTATAATCATACTTTAAAATGTATTCGCGGTGATTCTGTAACTAACAAGACAACCTTTTGTAGCTATATTTGTTTCACTTCAGGTAACATTTTGGAGACCGTTAATGTCTGCTGCACTCAACAAATGTTATGAAACAAATTTACGTAACTCAGTTACTGTTTTTAGCGTCACTCACGTGTTATCATTTTAACACGTCTGATTGTCTGATTTCTTTTTGCCCTCATGGCACTATATAAGCAAATGTACAAAGTTTTTTTTTCCCTCAAAATACCAAACAGTTGTAAGATCATATCTTGTAAGACAACTAATATTGTCACAATACTGTTAGTTATTTTGATCGTCTTCAAAGTTTTGTCATTTTATTTAACCCTCTAAGCGGTTCGTACGTACAATTCCGCCAAACCGATGATATCTCCAAAACGTACAGTTTCGACCTCAAAAAACTGTTCGAAAATAGGTGTAATGTACATTTCTGCAAGTGCTTTCCCCCATGGAGTTTTGCGGTAGGAAGGTCAGGTCGATTGTTTAGGAACTTCACCCCTCTTTGACTGACAGTCATTGTAACCCCCCCCCCCCCCCCCCCCCCCCCCCCCCCCCCCCCCCCCCCCCCCCCCCCATTCTTCAGGGATGCACCCCTGAGTCACAAAAACGCTAATAAGTTTTCATGGCTTTGTAAATATCTATTTCGAAGTATTTCGTCTGCGGTAACAGATGTATCTTTAAATACACCCCTTAAATATCTTCGAAGGCTTTCGTAATAAATATAAATAGGTATCTCAAAGAATGTTTTTATTTGTACTTTTAGAATCCATTATTTCTTATGGGATGATCTTCGAGACTTGTCGAGCTTTATGTATATTAAAAATTAACAATCTATAATATCTATTTATATATCTATTTATAACCGGAAGTAAAAGGACAATGACGAGGGTGGATTTCCCATATTCCGTTCTAGATGACAAAGGGTGAAGAAAAAAATCATAGAATGCTTTGGCAACTGACACAGTAAACCTTTTGCGTATTTTTAGAGACTTTTTTCCTCGGTGTGTTCCACTAGGAGGGTTAATATTTGAAGTACTTTAAACAACGGCTTTTTCTTTTAAATTACTTTCTTTAAATAATGAATTAAGATTTGAATAAAATGCCATTCGATGAAGAAATATTTATAAATTTATCATAGCATATGCAAAACGAAAAGCTTCCTACAATTGGTAGTCCAAGACATAATTAGAATGTCTCTGTGATAAAATATTTTTCAAGAATATATATAATTAAACTGATGAGGATTATAATAATTTAAGGGTAAGTACATAACATGATTCAGCTTTTAAAAGACTGGTTGAGTTTGTAGTTTAATTTATATTCAAGGAAAGTATAAAAATGCTGAAAACATGTAGGAAAATTTTAAATTTATACATCCCTGTATTTTTTACAAAGCGACCTTAATTTTAGATAGTTATCGAATGTTTTTAGTCTACTTAAAAATATGTTTTAAAAATATTATACGATTTATGTTTAAATTTTAAGTGATAATGTTTCTGAAATATTTTACTTAAAATTAAAACTTTAAAAGGTAACTTTTTGGATAATACTATTTTCTTAATTTTTGTCAAATATCTAATGTTTTAATTTGTGTCATTATATAAAACGTGGTTAACCCACTACTAATATTTATATAAAATAAGAACAAAAAAATATTTTTTGTATTATGCGATCCAAATTAATCAAAATCTGTATACGTAATGAAAAAACCTAAAATCCACTTACCAGCAATGTATCTGTTAAAATATGCAAATTCGAAAC
Source organism: Pardosa pseudoannulata (assembly GCA_032207245.1). Classification (NCBI taxonomy): domain Eukaryota; kingdom Metazoa; phylum Arthropoda; class Arachnida; order Araneae; family Lycosidae; genus Pardosa; species Pardosa pseudoannulata. The sequence goes on along the minus strand of CM063511.1, from coordinate 99,334,760 downwards.
GAGTTTTTACAAAAAAATAGAACCAAATTATATTTTTTGACTATGAACTGCAACTGAATTAATAGGAAACATTTATTTTATTTTATAGTATAAACAGGACAGTATTATTTTATTTTTTAATTTTCTTTACGGTTTTTATTTATTTTAACCCATATTGTACCACGTCAACTAAATATTTCTGAAAATTTTTAAAACTTTATCCATAACATTAATATGGTGTAACTAAGCATATAACACCAAAATTTTAAAAATAAATTTTAATTTTTAAGTACTTAGCTGTCCTATAATTAGACTAACGGTCCAATACACTACTAAAATTTAACAAATATCACTTACATTGCATTAGGCCGATTCATAGGTGAAATTTGGGAAAACATTCAAAGCAAAGTACAACATTATATTTTAAGCACACTGTTGTTGCTTTTCTTTTGCAGCTCTTGAACTCGGTAAGGCGTAATAGAAAAAGGATATCCGTTGTAGGATGATAATACCCAAAATTTATATAAAAATTTTACAGGTTTCTTTTTTATGAACATCTTGCAACTGTGCCTTCCAAAATATTTTACCATTCTTCATCTATGGTGAGATTTTCAGAAAATAGACCAAACTGCTTCAAGTTTCTGCTGGTTTTGTCCTAAAAAGGTCGATTTTTATAATAACGATATTGTGGATCAATTGAAGAATCATCGTTAAAATGGATAAAGTGTTTGGTGTCATAATACCGTTTTCTGGACCTATCGTTACTCACTAATGTAGTGCCAATGTCTGGAGTACTACAAGTAACCTCCACTATGTTTGAAAAAAATAATAAACATAAAATTAAAGAGTAAAAAATGACAATTTTTAAGGGGTTGCTAATAATAAATTTTACAATACAATATATTTTAATGTCTCAGGTTTTTTTTTTTTTTTTTTTTTTAACTGTGATAAAGTGCGTCTATTTTAAAGGTCTTAAAATCCACTCAGAAAATATTTATAACTTTATTATTAAGTAGAATTCTATTTGCTGTCCTGTTTATAGGACAGCTGTCCAATATGGGTTAAATAAAAACTGTTAGAATAAACTGTTAGAAATCTTCTACAAGCTCTAAGTTTTACTTTTACAGAATGAAATAATATTTCTCTTAAATATGATATAAAAATTTCGTTTATAATGTAAATATTTTAAATGTTATTAAAGAATAAGTGTATTTTTGTGAATATTTTTATGTTACTTTAATACTTAGCTCTTACATTATTTGAAGAAAACTGTAAAAAATTGCCTACTGTTACTTAGTACAAGGAAGTATTGTAATTGTCCAAAATTTTTACCTCGAGATTTCTGATTTCACGTTCTATACATAACTAAGTTCTAAACACATTTTTGAAAATATATGTCACTCTCTCTCACTCTGTCTGTCATTCACTCTCTCTGCGTGTGTGTATGTCTATGTAAACTTAATAATTCAAGTAAGTTTTCATTAAAAATTCTTTGAATACTTAAATTATAGCAAAAATTGTAGCTAGCTATAAACATTTGGGTTTTTTGGTTACTACTTGTTTTCCAAAGCTGTTATATAAAATTATAAAACCACGTGTTAGGTTAGCTAAAAGAAGAGAGTATTCATATGTTTTGTTAAAGTAATGAGAATCTTTGTCGGAATGTATGTATTGAGAAAATGTATTCCCAATTTGGGTACTTTTTTATTTACAAACAAAATTTGAAAACGGAATTTATAAAATAGTATTTTATTTTTTAAGAGATGTTAATGTTATTAATTTAGTTATACTTCAATGTATATATGTACAAAATTTTGACTTTACATTTATAAAGATGGCTTGTAACGTCCAAAGGTTAATTCATTTCATATTCAAATTCAGTTAGTCTGTAACATTTTCATGATGAATTTCAGATTTGTCTAAATTTAAATCAGAATTTTGTAAGAGAATATTTGCTCAGAATAAAGAATCTTAAGAAAATCTTAAAACATTTTGTTCAGAATAAGAGAATCTTTGTTAAGTAAGAGAAAAATGTATTCACAAATTGGGTACTTTGTTATTTACAAAAGAATTTGAAAACGGAATTTATAAAATAGTATTTTATTTTTAAAATGATTTTACTCTTATTAATTTAGTTGTACTTCAATGTATATGGGTACAAAACTTTTGATTTTACATTTAAAAAGAGAGCTTTTAACGTCCAAAGGTTACTTGATTTGATATTCAAATTCAGTTAGTCTGTAACATTTTCATGATGAATTTCAGATTTGTCTAAATTTAAATCAGAATTTTGTAAGAGAATCTTTGTTAAGAATAAAGAATCTTAAGAAAATCTTAAAACATTTTTGTTCAGAATAAGAGAATCTTTGTTAAGTAAGAGAAAAATGTATTCACAAATTGGGTACTTTGTTATTTACAAAAGAATTTGAAAACGGAATTTATAAAATAGTATTTTATTTTTAAAATGATTTTACTCTTATTAATTTAGTTGTACTTCAATGTATATGGGTACAAAACTTTTGATTTTACATTTAAAAAGAGAGCTTTTAACGTCCAAAGGTTACTTGATTTGATATTCAAATTGAGTTAGTCTGTAACATGTTTATGATGAATTTCAGATTTGTCTAAATTTAAATCAGAATTTTGTAACAGAATCTTTGTTAAGAATAAAGAATCTTAAGAAAATCTTAAAACATTTTTGTTCAGAATAAGAGAATCTTTGTTAAGTAAGAGAAAAATGTATTCACAAATTGGGTACTTTGTTATTTACAAAAGAATTTGAAAACGGAATTTATAAAATAGTATTTTATTTTTAAAATGATTTTACTCTTATTAATTTAGTTGTACTTCAATGTATATGGGTACAAAACTTTTGATTTTACATTTAAAAAGAGAGCTTTTAACGTCCAAAGGTTACTTGATTTGATATTCAAATTCAGTTAGTCTGTAACATTTTCATGATGAATTTCAGATTTGTCTATATTTAAATCAGAATTTTGTAAGAGAATCCTTGTTCAGAATAAAGAATCTTAAGAAAATCTTTTTTTTTTCAGAATAAGAGAATCTTTGTTCAGTAAGAGAAAAATGTATTCACAAATTAAGTACTTCATTATTTACAAAAAAATTTGAAAACTGAATTTATAAAACAGTATTTTATTTTTAAAATGATTTTAATTTTATTAATTTAGGGATGCTTCAATGTATATAAGTACAACATTTTGACTTAACATTTATAAAGATGAATCCTAAATTTACTTTATTTGATATTCAGATCTAATTTTATATGGGTTACAATTGTTATAAAGAAGATTTTAAATTTTAAAGGGTGATACGTTTTATAAATTAGATGATTTTATTATAGAATATTAAAACTTTATTACTTTTGTTAATTTGATTTATTAAACATCTCTTCTCGACTTATTACTAGTTAAAAATTAATTTAAAAAAATTTGGAGTAATTTCCTAAAGGATTAAGTAGTTAATTTGAAGGAAATTATATCAGTCTCTCTGTAACATTTTAGAGAAGAATTTGGGGTTATTTAAAATTTAAACCGGAATTTAAGAGAAAAATATATTCATAGTTTGGGTAATTACATTATACTTCAATGTATATGTGTGCAAAGTTTTTGACTTGACATTTATAAAGACGACTTGTAACGTCAGAAATTTGCTTCGATATTCAAATTTAATTTTATGAGGGGTACCAGAGAGAGAAAGGTAGTCAGGATTTTGACAAGGTTATATATATTTGTATCTTACACTTTAAAGAGAGAAATTCTGCATATTTTCGGGAATATACTCTAATTTTCGCTTTTCATGTAATATTTTAGGAATGTGTTTATGCGAAATAGTTACCTTGTGGTAAGCTTAATACTAGATGTTTCTAATTATCTTTAAAGGACAATGAAAATTCCTCATAAAGGGTGTGAATGCACACTATTTGTGCTGGAATACAACTATTTACTATTTCTTCACGAAATGTATGCCATTTTACATACATTATATTCTTTTAAGGTCTTTTGCAAGTAACATAATTTTTTATTATAAGTTATCTATAACATAAATGTATTTATAATATGCTCATAATACTTTATTTTAAATCATTACTCTACAGAAATAACCCTGATTACGCTATTCTTATCTTATAAATGTAAGGATATAGACATAAAAAATAATTTTCGTTTTCTAGTGGTCTCTTAATTCATAAAAATTTAGGAAACCTGGAGAAAGCTATATGCATCTTTTTCGTCGATAGCCCTATCCATGATTAATACTAGTTATTTTAATATTTTGATATAAATTAATATTAAAATATTTTTTATTAATATTACTATATAAAATTCAAAGTTTTTTCAATCATACCATATGTTAAATATAAAAAATATCTGCATAGTTTATTGCATGATTAAACCAATTCTTCATATACAATTTCTTTTTTATATTGAAACATAATATCTAAAATATTTAAAACATTAATGAACTAAAATGCTAGAATAACTACATAAATTAACATAAATTTGAATATTTTAATTAACATAAAATTGAATTATAGCAGAATATCAAATTATAAAGCTTTAGAAATTCTGCTCGGTATACATACATATATATACGTATGTGTGTGTGTCTTTATATTTATTTGTTTATTTGTATTTATAAATATATATCTACATATATATGAATATATATATATATATATATATATATATATATATATATATATATGTGTGTGTGTGTGTGTGTGTGTGTGTGTGTGTAATACTATCAATATCTAAGCCCTAAAGTCTATCCAAAATTATCCCTTTTACCCATTCATTAGTCTAGATCTTAATTTCTTCTCTTTATATTAACCATATTCCCCAGCCATCCAATTTAAACGAGGATGTTTTCATTACTTCAGCATAACCCCGAAATTCTTTCTGTGATTCCCAAAACAGAAAATGATATAGCTGGCATTTTAATTAGGAAGTTATAACTTTCTCACGAAAATTTGTAACGATCAGCAGTAATGCTCCTATGAGACGCCAATTATAGCAGATGGCTCCAATCAAAGGTTACTTTCTATAAGCAAATAACACGTGCCTCAGTATTTTTCCCACACACGGGTTTTAGCCGTCTCTCGCAGAAGGTTGGCATTACTATTACTTAGTTTTTGGTTTGGTTTGGAGTGCTACGGTCTACTTTTTGCAACACGAGGGCTAATGAGACCGGGACCTACTGCTTAAAGCCGATTCCGAACGGCTACGAACATCCATGCCACAGTGGGATTCGAACCCACGAACTCCGGTACCGAAGGCCAGCACCCTAACCAATCGGCCGTCGTTCGGCTTACTATTACTTAGAGAGAGAGCGTTCTGACACCGTGCGGTTCAGACGTCTCTGGATTCTGTGCTACGTTTATAGGATGAAATAAAGTTAAGTTCGGCCACGACGAATGATGTGCTTCTTTCTAACGGACGGTTAGCGGGACACTTGGCAGCCCAGCATGCCCGGGCTGAGAAAAATAATAGGGGCAATTTCAAAAGAAGTTTTAAGTGTAAAGTTCGGGGCCAGTTGGTTCGTCCCCTGGACGATTACATTAGCCGACAGGATGTACAGTGTTTTCATAAACTTCGTGAAGACTTTGTGCGGTGAAACGACTATGCATTTCGAATCCATATGGATAAATCTTGCGAACTTTTAGTGACTGTGAAAATCGAAAATATCATAAGTATTTCCTACCAAGCTAACTCAGACCTCTACTACGTTTTATAAACATCCAAGACCAGGGTAGCCATCCACCGTAAACAGAGAAAGTTACAAGAACTGCGAAAATTCGATTTGAGTTGTTTCCGTGACATCCGCATCCAGTTCCCTACAATGCGCCTTCCGTTTCGAGATTGCCGTGTTCCTCCCCAGTTCCATTTCAAGCCACCCAAAGAACTCTTCGGATATATCAACCCACCGATTTTCCAGGCCATGCTTCAAAATTAAAATTTTGATTCTCGGTAAAATTTTCAGTGAAATTTAAAAAGAATGTTTGATAAATTTGAAAATTTAAAGTTATTCAAGTACAAGCTGTATAAAATATGCAGTTTCATCGGATTAAAAAATTTACTTCATACATTAAATTTCATCATTCAAGGTAAAAAGTTTATATTTAAATTTAATTGTATTTCTATAATTTATAGTTAGAATTTTTTCTTCATGAATAGATATCTAAATTTGTTTAAATGAATAATATTTCTTGATATGTGATAATTCTTAAAAAATATGCATGGTTGTTTCTCTGATTTAATTCATAATACTAAAGAAATGATGTAAGAATAATTTTTTGATTTTTATATTAACAGTGTGAAAATTTAATAATTATGGTTTATTTTTACTGTGCAAATTATGCGTAAACAAGAACCAAGAAACTTAATTTTGTGAACAACCAAGCATCAGGACTGTTTATTGTTTGTAAAAGAAATTGTTTTAATAATTATTGATAATTATTGATTGCATTTGATTTTAAATTTCATATAGAAATTCAATGATAGAATTGAAAAATATTTAAATTTGAATTGATATTTATATTGTATTAATGATCTTCGGTGGTTCCATTTATAATTTTTTAACATAAATTGTTCTTAAATATAATAACATTTTACTTTTATATGAGGTTTGAAAATTTTGTGTGTGAACTCCCAGACTAACTTAATAATTTGGTTAAGAATTTAAGATTTTGATTTAGAGAAATTTAATTATTTTGTGATCAGCAGTATAGGAAGTCAGTTTCAGTAATGTAAATCCACCTATATGGGCAAAAAAATTTTTAGAACTGATAAAAATTGTTTAATTCCGATAACGCGCGATTATTATTATATGAATTCAATAATGTGAACTGTCTGTGACCTTCGGAAAGAGGAACTCTTTCGAAGCAAAAATTAGGCCAAGCTTTCGATGGAGCGCATGTGTCTAAAATCTTCTAAATTGTTATGACGTTGCAGTTTCGTTCTCAACTGACTTGCCTAAATTAATGATATCAACCAAATATTAAGAACTGTACCTTCTATAAAAGTTGTTTTCTAATTTTCATCACGGTTAATGAGCATTGGAAGAGTTGGTGAACTGATGTTCCGTTTCACTTTTTGAGAGATGATAGCCATGTGTTTTAACTTTGTACGTTGTGAGAGGAGATGTTTTGATTCGATTTTTACGAACTGAAAATGAGATGTTTTGATTGTTTACGATGCGAAACTCTTTCTAGGGTCTTACCAGATGTTTCGACACTTATGAACGGAATGAATATTTTGATACTTTCTGAATTTAATGATGCTAGGATTTTTGAGGAATGTGGTCTTCAACTTGAAAGGCCTGTGTTGAGTACGAACTTTAAAGAATCTAGATACCGATGTTTTTATTTTTCATTTTTTTATCCACTTATTATTCACTTATTTTGTCATTTATAATAAATTTTGAATTTCTGCTTCTTATAGTTATCTGTTTTTATAATCTGAGTTGCAACAAGAATTAGATTTAAAATTTTTAAGTGTTTTGTATTCTTTTTTATATTATACATTTTGTCGTTTTATTTTCATATTATTAATAAATGTGTCTTAAAGTTTTGAATTTATATGTTATTGTTAAAGTGATGTAGAATAATTATAATGTTGACAGTACAGGAAGAAATTGTTTGAAAAGATTTTTTATGATAGTTAAAATTTTATTAAAGTGTAACTTGAAGGAATGTTAGTTAGATTCTCAGTGTGGAGTTAGTTTTTTTTTATGTTTTTTGTCCGGAGCCTTTTTGCAGAGTCAAGGAATAGCTAATTGAGTCAGTCTCTTGTCGTTCTTGCATTTTCACCTCCTTTAGACCATGAGCGAGTTAAACCGCCATTCGTTTAAAGACTGGGCCTGTTTCTCCGAGACATTCTTATGATTTATGGAATTGTTTGGATTTTACACTCTATACTGAAAATGACTGAAAGCCGATCAGGACGTTGGGAGTTTGTCGACGCACGATCTTTTGATCCTAGGAAGTAATTAATAAAAGTTTCAAGATTTTATACTAAATTTAATGAAAATTCAAATTAAGAGGTTGGCCAGGTTAGGATTAACTCTGAGTTGTCACAGGTTATTCCTGATCTTGTCCATAGTTATAAGCACCCTCGAGGTCACTAACAAATTGTCACGTTGGTCACCACGCAGGACAGCCAAGTTTTCTTTTCTAAGATGTTGAATTAAATAAGTTTGATATTTTTACTGTTGAGTTAAAACAGAGGAGGATAAAAAAGTTGATCTGTTTGAAAGTTTCCTAGTAAATTACATAATGTTTCATGTTTTGGACTTCTGTACTGTACAACTATTTTGATGTGTTACTTTTGTATTTTTACAAGGTTTACTTTATTCACTACAATATTACTTACTCACTGTTTATTTGTTTATATGATAATAATTACTCATTTTGAGATGGTGCAGCAGAGTCATAGGAATGATTTAAAGTTGAGAAATTTTACTTTGAGTTTTGTGTGGAATACCTTATGATGGGTTACGGACCAAGCTTTTGACTCTGTAACATTGATGTCCCCAATTCTCACACCATGTCAGAGAAAGATTGTGACTCTTCTCCACTAAAGTTATGTCATATTGTAATTTAGATACAGTTTATATAATTTGATAACTAAATTTATGTATTATATTTGTACTGTGAAAATGTCACCCTTCAGCGAGACGATTTTCACTTTTTTCGGGGGAGATCTGTAATAATATCAATATCTAATCCCTAAAGTCTATCCAAAATTTTCCCTTTTCCCCATTTATTATTCTAGATCTTAATTTCTTCTCTTTATATTAACCATATTCCCCAGCCATCCAATTTAAACGAGGATGTTTTCATTCCTTCAGCATAACCCCGAAATTCTTTCTATGATTCCCAAAACAGAAAATGATATAGCTGGCACTTTAATTAGGAAGTTATAACTTTCCCACGAAAATTTGTAACGATCAGCAGTAATGCTCCTATTAGAAGCCACATTATAGCAGATGGCTCCAGTCAAAGGTTACTTTCTATAAGCAAATAACACGTGCCTCAGCATTTTTCCCACACACGGGTTTTAGCCGTCTCTCGCAGAAGGTTGGCATTACTATTACTTAGAGAGAGAGCGTTCTGACACCGTGCGGTTCAGACGTCTCTGGATTCTGTGCTACGTTTATAGGATGAAATAAAGTTAAGTTCGGCCACGACGAAGTAGTTCTAGGTGCGCCCTTAATAATGTTGTAAAAATTTTAGAAATCATATTTCACGAAAGTAGGTTGACGAGATCGTTTCGCCAAAAGAAAGGAGATTTTACCTATTACCAAAAGGCTGCCAGAAAGACAGAGACTTGGTGTTTTTTTTAATATACAAGTTAGTAATTTTAATTCTTATATTAAAGTGTTTAATTCTTTTCAATACATATACATACATATTACATATTTATATACACACATATATATATATATATATATATATATATATATATATATATATATAATATATATATATATATATATATATATATATATATATATATATATATATATATATATATATATATATATATATATATATATATATATATATATATATATATATATATATATATATATATATATATATATATATATATATATATATATATATATATGTATATATATGTATATATATGTATATATATATATATATATATATATATATATATATATATATATATATATATATATATATATATATATATATATATATATATATATATATATATATGTATATATATATATATATATATATATATATATATATATATATATATATATATATATATATATATATATATATATATATATATATATATATATATATATATATATATATCATTAATTAATTATCAGGTAATATAAATTTCATCTAATAATTTCTTCATTTATTCCATATATTTCTACAAATTGTAAGATTTAAAAATGATTTTAATAATCTAAAAATTTAGATTTTTCTTTTTTTCATAACTTACACCTATCCTGCATTATAAAGCGTGTGCAAATATTTTACTACTTAATTTATAAAAATACTACCTAAGAGCAACATTAAAATTTATTGTTAATAAAACAAACTTAATGTTCTTCATTATACTAACAAAAGGATCTTTGCATAGAATTCTAGCAAAGAATAATATTATATTTTAAAACATAATATCATTCTTTGTATTTACATTTCATACCTTTGTAATAAGGAATACGTATATATTGTCATTTTTGTGTCACATTATAAAAATATCATCAAATTTAAAAATGCTTTTTAAATGGATTTATACAAATGCTTAATATTGCTTTATAAAATATATTAACAAAGGAATATTTGATAAATTAATGATGATAAAAATAACATTTAAAACAATAAAGCAATGATATTTAATAATTGTACTACTTTAAATTCCATTTAAATAATGCGTTACTATGAAAATATCACTATTCTTTTGTAAAGAAGAAATACATTGTGTTCCTAACTATAATATAAATAAACTGATAGAAATATGTCATATTTAAATTATGTTCTTGATACTTATTATATATTTGTATAGTATTCCATAAATAGATTTAATATTTGATTAGTTAAAAGATACAAAAGCAATTATAATTTTTTCTTTAACTATCAAATGTCTTTGTTATCTTTGTTTTGAGTTATCTTGCAATTAAAAATACCCCTGTTTTGCTTAAAAGTAATGTGTATGGAGATTTCTTTAATAACATAGTTTTAAAATTATGTACAAGCAAACTTATTGGTTCATGCATATATTGTATACAGGAAAAATAGTTATTTTCTTTGCTATTCTGCTTTTTTTTCTTCTAAGTATTTTCCATAAATAACTCCGGTATCAATTTTTTCCTAAGATCTATGAGTTATCCTACAATTCAAAATCCTCCTGTTTTGTGTAAAAAGATGTGTGTGGAGATTTTTTTAATAACATAGTTTTAAAATTATGCATATGCAAATTTATTGGTTCATGCATATATTTTATATAGGAAAAATTGTTATATTTCTTGATATTCTGCTTTTTTTCTCAAATTATTTTCCAGAGATGACTACGGTATCAAATTTATGCTAATATCTATGAGTTATCCTACAATTAAAAATCCGTTTGTTTTTTGTAAAAGCGATGTGTATGGATATTTTTTTAATATCATAGTTTAAAAATTATGAGTATGCAAACGTACTGATTCATGCATATATTTTATGCAGGAAAAAATATTTATTTTCATTGTTATTCTACTTTGTTTTCCTCTGAGTATTTTCCAGAAAAAACTTCTATATCAGTTTTATGCTAAGATCTATGAGTTCTCCTACAATTCAAAATCCTCCTGTTTTGTGTAAAATTGATATGTATGGAGAATTTGTTTAATAACATAGCTTAAAAATTATGCGTATGCAAACTTATTGGTTCATGAATATATTTTATACATTAAAAATAGTTATTTTCATTGTTATTCTGCTTTTTTTCTCAAATTATTTTCCCTGAATAACTACGGTATCAATTTTATGCTAATATCTATGAGTTATCTTACAATTAAAAATCCTCCTGTTTTGTGTAAAAGTGATGAGTATGGAGATTTTTTAGTAACATAGTTTTTAAATTATGCATATGGAAAATTTTTGATTCATGCATATATTTCAAACAGGTAGAATATTTAGTTTCATTGTTTTTCTGCTTTTTATTTCTCTGAGTATTTTCCAGATATAATTATGGTATTAATTTTATGCTAAGATCTATGAATTATGCTACAATTAAATATTCCCCTATTTTGTGTAAAAGTGATGTTATGGAGAATTTTATTAATAACAGAGTTTTAAAATTATGCATATGCAAACTTATTGGTTCATGGATATATTTTATACATTAAAAATAGTTATTTTCATTGTTATTCTGCTTTTTTCTCAAATTATAGTCCCGGAATAACTACGGTATCAATTTTATGCTAATATTTATGAGTTATCCTACAATTCAAAATCCTCCTGTTTTGTGTAAAAGGATGTGTATGGAGATTTTTTTAATAATATAGTTTAAAAATTATTAGTATGCAAACTTATTGGTTCATGCATATATTTTATATATGAAAAAAAGTTATTTTTCCTGTTATTCTCCTTTTTATCTCAAATTATTTTTCAGGGATAACTACAGTATCAAATTTATAGTAAGATGTATGAGTTATCCTACAATTCAAAATCTCCCTGTTTTGTGTAAAAGCGATGTCTATGGATATTTTTTCAATAATAACATAGTTTAAAAATTATGCGTATGTAAACGTACTGGTTCATGCATATATTTTATGCAGGAAAAAATAGTTATTTTCATTGTTATTATACTTTTACTTCCTCTAAGTATATTCCAAAAATAACTTCAATATCAGTTTTATGCTAAGATGTATGAGTTATCCTACAATTCAAAATCCTCCTGTTTTGTGTAAAAGGATGTGTATGGAGATTTTTAATAACGTAGTTTAAAAATTATGCGTATTTAAACTCATTGGTTCATGTATATATTTTATATAGGAAAAATAGTTATTTCCTATGTTATTCTGCTTTTTTTCTCTATGTATTTTCCAGAAATAACTACGGTATCAATTTTATGCTAAGATCTAAGAAATATCCTACAATTAAAAATCCCCCTGTTCTGTGTAAAAGTGATATGTATGGAAATTTTTTTAATAACAGCTTTAAAATTATGTATATGAAAACTTAATTGGTTCATGCATATATTGTATACAGGAAAATTAGTTATTTTTCTTGTTATTCTGCTTTTTGTCTCAAATTATTTTCCAGGAATAACTACAGTATCAAATTTATCATAAGATCTATGAGTTATCCTACAATTAAAAATCCCCCTGTTTCGTGCAAAAGCGATGTGTATGGATATTTTTTTAATAACATAGTTTAAAAATTATTCGTATGCAATGTACTGGTTCATGCATATATTTTATGCAGGGAAAAAAGTTATTTTCATTGTTATTCTACTTTTTTCCCCTAAATATTTTCCAGAAATAACTTTGATATCAGTTTTATGCTAAGATCTATGAGTTTTCCTGCAATTCAAAATCCTCCTGTTTTGTGTAAAAGGATGTGTATGGATATTTTAATAACATAGTTTAAAAATTATGCGTATGCAAATGTACTGCTTTATGCATTTATTTTATGCAGGAAAGAATAGTTATTTTCATTGTTATTCTATTTTTTCCCTAAATATTTTCCAGAAATAACTTCGATATCAGTTTTATGCTAAGATTTATGAGTTATCCTACAATTCAAAATCCTCCTGTTTTGTGTAAAAGGATGTGTATGGCGATTTTTTAATAACATAGTTTAAAAATTATGCGTATGGAAACTTATTGGTTCATGCATTGGTTCATGCACACAGGAAAAATAGATATTTCCATTGTTATTCTTCTTTTTTCTCAATTTATTTTCCAGAAATAACTATGATATCCATTTTATGCTAATATGAGTTATCCTACAGTTAAAAATCATCCTGTTTTATGTAAAAGGGATAAGTATGGAGATTTTTTAATAACATAGTTTGTAAATTATGCATATTCAAACTTATTGGTTCATACATATATCTTATACAGGAAAAAATACTTAATTTCTATTGTTATTCTACTTTTTTTTCCTTTAAGTATTTTCCAGAAATAACTTCGATATCAATTTAATGCTAAGATATTCTATTATTTTATGCTACCCTATATTTTATGCTAAGTTATCTTACTATTAAAAATCTCCTTGTTTTGTATAAAAGTGATGTTATGGAGTTTAACAGTAAAACAGTTTTTAACATAAAATTATTTGTCACTTTTATGTAAATATATTATTTATGGCATATTTATTTCAAATAGATTAAAACAAAAATAGTATAAATCAGTTTGTTCAAAGGACACTGTTGCTTTCATTAAACTATAGTTATTTCCTTTTGTCACTAGAAATGGAAATAAATACTTTATCTAATTTAAAGAAAAAATAAGAGCATAGCTGTAACACTGCCAAGTCTGCCACAAACGCTGATAAAATTACTAAACTAAACATAGCACTTTTGAAAGACTCGTGACGTTTATGCTTTTAGTGAAAAGATTCACTTTGCTCATGATCATAAAGAAAATTAGGAGTTAATGCATAGTGTGATTATAGTCATAGTTATAGTGTTTTCTATTTCATTTAGTTTGAAATTATCCTTTATTCTTCATTTTCAGTAAAACTTACTTTCCGCTATTCAGAACTAAATGCATACAAAATATGAATGTGGTGACTGCCATTTAGAAAATTGCATGTTACATTTAGGTGTTAGCTATTCAACATTGTCTATGGTGAAAGAGTAATGTATTATTTTGTTATTACTAATACCATTGATTTATTATCTCCAGTTTTTTAAATGTCACTGTAGATTTTTACTAATTCCTAATTATTTGTAAATTATAGGATTGCTTTGTTACGATGTTTATAAGTAAAATGATCATATTTTTATGTCGTCTGAGCAACGAATAAATATTTGTTTAAATTTCCGTTTATACAAATCTTTTGTATTAACATAATATATTTTATTTTCCCATAACGTATATCTATATTTATCTCAAGCAAAGAAATACAAAATTGACGAATAACTAATGCATATAAAATATGAATGTGGTAACTGCCATTTGAATTATTGCATGTTACATTTAGGTGTCTGCTATTCAACATTGCCTATGTTGAAAGAGTACTGTACTCCTTTGTTACCATTACCATTGCTTTATTATTTCCAGTTTTTTAAATGTCACAGTAGATTTTTATAAATTATTATTTATTTGTAAATTATACGATTGCCATTTTTACGACGCTTAAAAGTGAAATGATCATCTTTCTTATGTCATCAAAGCAATAGCTTGTCATCGGTCAACTACCACGTCCTTAAGATATCTCTCAACAGAATCAACAAACCTCTTTTTGGAGAGGGAGGATTCCTCTTTTTCCGTGTACCCTAAGCCTTTTGAAATAGTAACTAATCTAGATGGGCTAGTGGGTTAAACTATGCCCTAGCCATCTAATATATCAGGGTTAGAAATGCTTGCTAATAAATGGTTCCATAAATCTTTTAGATTTCACAATTTTATTTTTCAATGATCTGTTTACAAGGTTTTAATTGGATTAACAGTTTGGGACATTTCGTTATACCTTATAAATTTACTTTACCAGCCGTTACATAAACTAAATATCTGACAATAGCTATATTTATTATAAGAATTTACGTATTAAAGTATCCTAGGTATTGTTCTTTAGGAACTTTTCTGTGAATCTTATTAATAAAAGGAGAAATAATCTTTGGTGACGAATTAAAACAAACTCCAGCATAACTTTCAAAAATCTAGGACATTTGTTTCCCGATATTCCACTTAAGTGGTATGATCATTTCCATTGTTGAGTTTACGTCGTCAAACGATGACCGTATTCTCATTGTTGGCGTCATTATCGTCAAATAGTAAGTGTCCTGTATAACTTATCCAACTATTTAAAAAATATACATATGAACGTGTGTATGTGATTCTTGCTTCGCACTAACCACTGTTTAATATTTTTTTTTCTGCATCGATAGATGTGTGGCGTTCTAATATTAACTTAGTCAAAGAAGCTCCCGTCAAATTCAGATTGACATGGAATACAAATTTCCCTCGATGCTGCGCGCGCGAGCATGGGGCAGTATATAATAGGTATATAATAGGTGAGAAGGAAAGCTCAATCGAAGGGGAAATCACTTCGCTCTCGGCTTTGGCATAAGCGTGCTTAATTAAAAGAACTTTTCGCCCGACTGTTAGTCACTTGCAAACCGCAAGTGTTATCAACGTCGTTATGCTTTACTTTTTACTCTTTATTTACTTATTATTCTTTTAATAAAAACGTTTTAATGAAAAGCTCATGTTGACGATTAGTTTTATTCAGCTTCACTTTACCTTTACAGATGTAAATAATTTTTTCTACTTTATTGTATTTGTTTTCTGTTTTGTCTTAGTGAGATATTTTTCTGTAGCTATTAACTCGTCATGTTCTATTTTTTTCATTTCAATTGCTATTTCTCAAAGTAAAACTTTTGTTATAAGTTTTGTTATTTAGAATTGGATTTTTATTCCAAACTTCGATACTGTAGAAATAAATACATCTTTAATTATAAGTTCGACATATTTTATTCTTTTCGTTTATACTTAATAGTACTCATTTGTATAGGTTTAAATATTTAAAACTTTTTGTAATATTTAAAAAACGGTAATACAAAAAAATCAACTGAAATGAAACAAAAAATTTAGTTTTCATTTACGAGTTGGCAGCTATAAAATCAAGGTTAATTTAATAGAACACGGATATTTTTCATTTATAGTTGCTTTATTAGATTTTTGACATTTAATATGAAACAGCATTATCCCTATTGCTGTTTTCATTGAATGTAGGATTGCGGTATCTTTTACTTTTTGTTTAGTTAGAAATAATTTATTTTAACTAAGTTCAGTTGTTATATAGAAACAAATGCAATGTAAGTCGTCAAACGACTGTTTTTCCTTTGGGGACCCGGAGTTCCTGGTTTCGAAATTCATTGCTGACATGAATATCATAGCTGCTCGAAATTGGCTATAAGAAGTAGGAACTGGTCTTATTAGCGCTCGTAAGCAAACTCTAGACCGTAGAGCTCTAAACAGTACAGTTTACTTTTTTGAGTTCTAGTTAAAATAGAAGATGAAAGTGGCCATATAATGGGGCAACTATTGCAAAAGACAACATTACTCATGTATCATTATGATTAAGTGTCATCCATATACCATGATGTAAATATTTATGGACTTTTTTGGTAGCCTTCTGTACCACAATAACTTTTGCAATATGTCAAAAGGGACCATATCGCTTTAAGTATTACATCACCGATGTTCATTCGTTCTTAGCCCTTCTAGACGCAACTTCAAATATGTTGTATTATTTCATAAAAGTTTATGCAATTCTTCTGAAGCAAAGATCTTTACAAAGATCTCTGAAATCTCGTGACATTTTTATGCTCAAATATCCTTTAAAATTCACTATATGTCTTGCATTTTGACCAAGACAGTTTCATAACGATAAGTTTTAAAGTGGTCACTGTTTATGCCCCTTAGTACTCTCCGAAAGTTTTAAGTTTGAAAATTTAAAAGCTATGTTATTGTAAGTTTACCAGCTAACATCTTTAAGTAACTAATTCTCTCGGTAAATCTAAACAACAAAGAATGTTGTTAACGAAGTTTATTTTATAACATATCTAAGTTGTTCTGTTAAAGATACTATTATAACCATTACAATTTGTACTGTTGTTTTATTCATCTGAGTTTGTGCCAACACATAGTAGTGTTGCATTTGCCTTGATTAAAATTTGAAAAAAAAAATTATATCTGAAAATAAATGCACATTATTAAAAATTGAAAAAGAAAAGGTAATATGAAACAAGCTTAAATATTAATTCAAATGTTTTACCTTTCTTGAGATTTGCAGAACATCTTAAAAGACATTATAGAATATCTTTATAAGATATTCTTCAATATCCTTTAAAATTTAGTCCTCTACAGTGCATAATTGATTATAAGGTAAATAACATCTTATATTTAAGGCAGCATCCAAACATCTCTACTTTCCTTATTCTATCCAATTCAATAGAACCTTACAAAAGGACCAAAATAGAAATAATAACGTGAAATGCCATTGTACTTTTATGGAATCCTGTTATTAAATAAAGTTCGCATAAAATATTTCTTCATTTCCGCATGAAATTGTTACTCACTTCTTGATAACATCCGATGACAATGTGTTTTGATTGTCATATATTTTAATAATCTTTATTTCTACATTTAAGGTATAAAGGAAATTGGATTCCTTCTCCAATCCAATCATGTACAATGCACTGTATCGAATAACATATTGCAAAATTGATTTTATAATATTTGTTTTGAGTCTAAATTATATTTTCTGCGATGGAGAACATAAAAATCCAATATAGTAAAAACACATAATTTCACGCGTTCTTTTATAAGTTTTTAAAAACTAATAAGTACCAACTCTAAAATGAAATTAAACTTAAGAAATGAAAGCTGTAAGATTTAATAGCAATACTAATTTCCTCTGTAATGTACAATGGTCGAAAAGTATCCATTTATATCAAAGAACAAAATTCAAAAGTACTAATATCCGTACGAATATTTAAATCTTTTTATTTGTGTGTGTGATTAGTTGTTTTTAAAATTTGATGTTAAAGCTTTTTTTTATTTCTTATACATTTCATTTTATCAAACGTTTCATTTTTAAAACGTTCGATGGTTCAAAATATGTCGTGGTTATAGTTAGTAAATTATATATATATATATATATATATATATATATATATATATATATATATATATATATATATATATATATTATATATATATATATATATATATATATATATATATTATATATATATATATATATATATATATATATATGTATATATATATATATGTATATATATATATATATATATATATTATATATATATATATATATATATATATATATATATATATATATATATATATATATATTAATATGCAAGGATGATAATAATTTAGTTCACATTATACGAGCTTAATATCTGGTGATACATCAAGTTAGTATGCGTTTATTCTAGTAGATTCTTATTTTTTAGGAGATCCACAAGTTCTTTAAGATATATTTCTACAAAAGGTAACAAGATTTTCAAATAAATTTATATGGAGATTATTTTTTAAACTATAGTAAAACAAGATCATACATTATTAATCAAATTAGATTAGATAATTGCTTTCTTAAAAATATGACAAAAACGAAAAAAATAAATAATTTTAAATTTCAAAAGTACTCTTAAAATTATACAAAGTATTAAAAAAATGCAACTTTAACCTCATACACATACATATATTGCTAATCACATATTGCATTTACGAGAAATATGATTAAAAAGAAATATTAGTTTTGCATATCCATATTCATATTGTATAAAAGAAAGGAATATTATTATATAACAAATTTTAAATTATTAAGTTCAGAATTGTTTTAAATCTCAATTTAAATTTTTCCGATCCAAGTTTTAATCTTTTAAATTAGATTAAGTACAGAAATTACAACCCAAAAAACTATCTATAAATTACATATTGGATTGTGAAATCTTTATTCATTAATTTGCAATATACTAAGTAGTAAGAATGAGGTTTGTTCATATTAATTTGCTACATTTAAATACAAGTCCGTTGAAAGCAATTAATTATACTTTTGAATTCCAGTTTGTTCGAGAACTGACAGCATAGGTTTTGTGCATGACTCATTTCAAATTCCATCTTGGTTAACGAAATAAATCAATCAAGTTTTAATATAAAAGTATTACATAACAAATAAATTTTATAAAAACAGACTTTTTAAAACTGAGAACTATCAAATAAAACATTGTGGATATTTTGATAGTTGAATATTTCTAGTCAGTATTTTACAAGCGGTATTTCATTTCGCTCTAAACTATTAGCACTTGATAAAAATTCCAGTTAATGTTGTTGTGAATTTGAAGAATAAGGTTTCTGCTAAGAGATCATTAACATGTTGACTGCTATGGGGGTCACCTGTGACCGGCACTTGACTTGGCTACAGCACCGTGGAGGACAGTGTGACCGGCGAAGCAGCAAA
>CM063511.1:99297570-99307570 GCA_032207245.1 Pardosa pseudoannulata | reverse complement strand
ATTTATTTAAATTGATACTTTACATTAGTTTTTATTAAATTTTGTATGCAAATGATGCTATTATGTTTAAAAAGCTATGTATATATAAATATAAGCATAAAAAGTTCGACATTTTTTTACCCATAATCTCGAAATAAAATGAACCTGGAGTGGTTAAATAAATAAGCTTTATGTACATTATTTTTGCAACCATATTGTAATATTTTCTCCCATTTTATATTTTTTAATTAGTGAGCTATTTGCACTATAATTTATTTTAAGTTTCAGTACTCAATATCTCAATTCAGCATTATTTCATTAGAAAAATAGTCTGAATAAAAGCATTTTTAATAGTCCATTAGGTTTATTTTTTAATGCTTCTTGTATTTGTGTATGAAAAATTTCAAGAATATATCTTACTTACTTTTAGTAAATTGTCTTTATTCTTCTATCCTTTAAATATGTAAGTTTTGTCTTTTGTGTTCTCCGATGCAAAAACACAATTTTGCAGTTGAAACTGAAAAAAGAATGATTTTTGATTTTTGGTAATGAAATGCATAAATAAACCTAACTTTTTCCATAAAGCTTTTTTTTTTTACATAATGCTCTAAATTCTTATACACATTGTTTCATATGGTATATTGTTTAACATTTTGCTTTTTTTTTGTTATATTTATCTTATTTCTCGGTGTATAATTTTTGGCCGGATGTACTGTTTGATAGTTGTTAAATCCAGCTACTTCCAATTATCCGGTATTGTGGCACGATATGCCTGATGCAGTATGTTGCATCCCTAACCATTGCATTCCTTATTATACTACTACTCCTAGGCTCAACAGCCTCTAGGAGGCCATGGCCTACGGTGCCAATCTCCGTTCCCGAGACCAAGGGCCCTGGGGTGCAAAGCATATATTCCGGTTAGGTGGTCAACCTTACGCGGAACCCTCAGTGTTTAGTTCTCCAGCATGTTTGATCCTCAGTTTGTCTTGTTGGATGAAAGGTTGAGCCAACTTTGCCCAGTTTGGGGATCGAACCTCGAACCTGTGTCGTGGAAGTTCGAAACGCTACCCCAAATCCATTGGGCTATACCTAATTAAAATTTGCTTGATATATTAACAAAATTTAACACATTTATCTAAAAAAATTGCAAAATTTTCAAAAATAATCATATTTCCATTTAAAATCCTGCTTCTATTATAACACGATATTAAAATCTAGACTCATCGTATCGATTGAATCAAAACTCTTGAAAAGTTAAATGCGAGTAATAATTCAGAGCAATGACGAAAATTAAATTCAAACATCAGCACACAAATAATTAAAACTCACCATCTCCCAAACATATTGCCAATAGTTTATAAACTAAACGCTAAATTATCCAGATTGTGGCTTAATTAATCGCATAAAAGGTGTATTGTGCCAGCTAAACTCAAATATGTTTGTGATTTATTAAGTCATACACATGGTATCGGGACATTTCTAGGATTAATAGCCGCTCTAAATTTATGAGTCTTTTATCAATATTAAGAGCATTTAAAGTTATCGCTGCTTGATCCTACAGTTAATTTAAGTGGAATGGAAATTCATTTTAAGTGAACGATAAACTTACAACGCAGTTAAATTCAAATATAAGCATTAAATTAGATCAAGCTCTATCTATTACCCTGACAATCGCATACAAGCGCTGCACTTCATTAGTTTTATGTATTTAAGTACTTAAAATAGTTTGGATTGTTCCGAAAATTAAAATAAATTATTCCTGCTTCCTTCAGGAAATATGCGAAAACTTTCCATATACTTCAATAATTTATTTATAAATATGAGTAAGAGAATTGTTATTTATTATATTTTTTAATAATCTATACACTACTAAGATGAGAGGGTGACTTTTTTAAAATAAGGAATTTCACCACATATATAAACATTTTTCTTCTTCTTAAAATGCAAAATTCTATATGCTTTATAATAAATCGGAATTTTTTCAAATGAATGATAATTTGATATTACTAAATCTTGTTTTACTATTCATACATTCTTTTCTTAAAGCAAAAAAATCCTATTTTACCAATTGATAATTTTGGTATCGTATTAGTGATTTCGAAATATTCCATGTGAATTACTTTTGAAAATATTACTTTTCCAAATTTCAGTACATTGGCTATCAATGTGTTTTGCATAAAATAGAAAATCTAAATAAGTGATAATTTTATTTTACCCACTAAATCCTATTATGTCATGCGTCCATTCATATATTCTTTTCATAAAGCATAAAAATCATATTTTAACGTTTGATGATGTTGGTATCGTATGATTTCGAAATATTTCAGGTGCATTACTTTTCCAAATTTCAGTACATTGTCTATTAATGTGTTTTGTATAAATTTGATTATGATGCCTTAAAACGTAAAGTAATTGTTTTCTATTTATTTATAAACTGCTAATTAAGAGGACAGAAGATCTTTCAAAATAACATATATCCCCAAACATAAAAAAAAATTCTTCTAAAAATGTAAAGCTGCATTAGAAAGAAAATAGAAAATATAAATGAATGATAATTTTATTTTAATTAGTAAATCCTGTTATGTCATACATACATTCATACATTCTTTTTATAAAGCATAAAAATCTTATTTTACCGTTTGATGATTTTGGTATGGTATTAGAGATTTCGAAATACTCAGGGGAACTACTTTTCAATATTTTAGTACTTTGTCTATCAATGTATTTTGCATAAATTTGAATATGATTCCTTAAGTCTTAAAGTATTTTGAAAATTGTAATTTATTATTTTTTTATGTATAAACTGCTACTTAAGAGGACATCAGATATTTCAAAATAACAGATATCACCAAACATAAAAAAAAATTTTGTTCTAAAAATGCAAAGCTACACAATTTTATCCCACTTAATTTTGTTTTTTCATGCATCTATTCGTACATTCTTTTTGTAAAGCATAAAAATCACATTTTACCGTTTAATGATTTTGGTACTGTATTAGTGACTTCGAAATATTCCAGGTGCATTTCTTTCCCAAATATTACTTTTCCAAATTTCAGTACATTGTTTATTAATTTGTTTTTCATAAATTGCATTGTGATTCCTTAACATTTAAAGTATTTTGAAAATTGCAATTTATTATTTTTATGTATGCATAAACTGCTACTTAAGGAGACAGGATGCCTTTCAAAATAACAGATATACCCAAACGTAAAAAAAAAAATTTGTTCTAAAATTGGAAAGCTACTTAGAAAGGAAATAGAAAATCTAAATTAATTATAATTTTATCCCACTAAATCCTGTTTTGTCATACATCCATTCATACATTCTTTTTATACAGCATAAAAATCATATTTTCCGTTTGATGATTTTGGTATCGTATTAGTGATTTCGAAATACTCCAGGTGCATTACTTTTCCAAATTTCAGTACATTATCTATTAACGTGTTTTGCATAAATTTGATTTTGATTCCTTAAAAGTTAAAGTATTTTGAAAATTGCAATGTTTTAAATTTCTATTTATATATAACTTGCTACTTAAGGAGAAAGGAGATTTTCAAAATAACAGGTACCCCCAAACATAATTTTTTTTTCTAAATATGCAAAGCTACGCATACGCTTTGAAAGAAAATAGAAAATCTAAATGAATAATAATTTCATCCCACTGAATTCTGTTTCGTCATGTATCTATTCATACATTCTGTTTATCATGCATAAAAATCCTATTTTACCATTTGATGATTTTGGTGTCGTATTAGTGATTTCGAAATATTCCAGGTACAGTGCTTTTCGAAATTTCAGTACATTGTCTATTAATGTGTTTTGCATAAATTGGAATATGATTCCTTAAAATGTAAAGTATTTTGAACATTGCAATTTATTATTTTTCTATTTATATTTACATTAAAATATTTTCTTCTAAAACTGCAAAGCTACATTAGAAAGAAAATAGAAAATCTAAATGAATGATAATTTTATTTTAATTAGTAAATCCTGTTATGTCATGCATCCATTCATACATTATTTTTATAAAGCATAAAAATTATATTTTACCGTTTGATTATTTTGGTATCGTATTAGTGATTTCGAAATATTCCAGGTGCATTACTTTTCCAAATTTCAGTACAGTGTCTATTAATGTGTTTTCAATAAGATTAATTATGATTCTTTAAAACTTAAAGCATTTTGAATATTGCATTTTATTATTTATGTATGTAAAAAATGCTACTTAAGGAGACCGGTGATCTTTCAAAACAACATATCCCCCTAAACATATAAAATTTTTGGTTCTAAAAATGAAAAGCTACATATAAGCTTAGAAATAAAATAGAAAATCTAAACAAATGATAATTTTATCCTACTAAACCTATTTTGTCATGCATCCTTTTATACATTCTTTTTATGAAGAATAAAAATCTTATATTACCGTTAAATGTTTTTGGTATGGTATTAGTGATTTTGAAATATTCCAGGTGCATTTCTTTTCCAGATTTTAATACATTACTTATTAATGTGTTTTTCATAAATTTGACTCTGGTTCCTTAACTCGTAAAATATTTTGAAAATTACAATTTATTATTATTTATGGATGTATAAACTCCTACTTAAGGAGAGAGATCTTTCAAAATAACAAATATCCCCAAACAAAAAAAAATTGTTCTAAAAATGCAAAGCTACACATATGCTTAGAATGAAAATAGAAAATCTAAACGAATGATAACTTTATCTCACTAGAGCTTGTTATATGATACATCCTTTCACACATTCTTATTATAAAGCATAAAAATCATATTTTACCGTTTGATGATTTTGGTATCGTATTAGTGATTTCGAAATATTCCAAATGCATTACTTTTCCAAATTTCAGTACATTGTCTAATAATGTGTTTTGCATAAATTTTATTTTGACTCCTTAAGATTTAAAGTATGTTGAAAATTGCAATATTTTAATTTTTTATTTATGTATAAACTGCAACTTAAATGGAGGGGAGACCTTTCAAAATAATAGATATCCCATAACATATTTTTTTTATTCTTAAAATACAAACCTACACATACACTTTGACAGAAAATAGAAAATCTAAATTTATAATAATTTCATTACACTAAATCCTATTTTGTCATGCATCACTTCATACATTCTTTTTGTACTGCATAAAAGTCATATTTTACCGTTTTGGTATCATATTAGTGATTTCGAAATATTCCAGGTGCATTACTTTTCCAAATTTCAGTACATTGTCTATTAATGTGTTTTGAATAAGATTAATTATGATTCCTTAAAATTTAAAGCATTTTGAAAACTGCAATTTATTATTTATATATGTATAAACTGCTACTTAAGGAGACCGGAGTTCTTTCAAAACAACATATCCCCCTAAACATATAACATTTTTTGTTCTAAAAATGCAAAGCTACACATAAACTTAGACATAAAATAGAATATTTAAACGAATGATAATTTTATCCCACTAAACCTATTTCGTCATGCATCCTTTTATGAATCATAAAAATCATATATTACCGTTAGATGTTTTTGGTATCGTATTAGTAATTTCGAAATATTCCAGGTGCATTACTTTTCCAAATTTTAGTACATAGTTTATTAACGTCTTTTGTATAAATCTGATTATGATTCCTTAACATTTAAAGTATTTTGAAAATTGCAATTTATTATTATTTATGTATGCATAAACTGCTACTCAAGGAGACAGGAGACCTTTCATAATAACAGATATCCATAAACATAAAAAATATGTTTTTGGAAAAAGGCAAAACTACACATACATTTAGAAAGAAAAAAGAAAATCTAAATGAATGATAATTTCATCCAATAAAATTTTGTCTTGTCATCAATCCATTCATACATTCTTTTTGTAAAGCATAAAAATAATATTTTACCGTTTGATGATTTTGGTATCGAATTAGTGATTTCGAAATCTAAATGAATGGTAATTTTATCCAACTAATACTTTTTTGTCATGTATCCATGCATGCATTCTTTTTTAAAGCATAAAAATAATATATTACCGTTTGATGTTTTTGGTATCGAATTAGTGATTTCGAAATATTCCAGGTGCATTACTTTTCCAAATTTCAGTACATTTTCTATTAATGTGTTTTACATCAATTTGATTATGATTCCTTAAAACTTAAAGTGTTTTAAAAATCGCAATTTTTAAATTTTTTGTTTATGCATAAACTGCTACTTAAGGAGACAGGAGACCTTTCATAATAACAGATATCCATAAACATAAAAAATATGTTTTTGGAAAAAGGCAAAACTACACATACATTTAGAAAGAAAAAAGAAAATCTAAATGAATGATAATTTCATCCAATAAAATTTTGTCTTGTCATCAATCCATTCATACATTCTTTTTGTAAAGCATAAAAATAATATTTTACCGTTTGATGATTTTGGTATCGAATTAGTGATTTCGAAATATTCCAGGTGCATTACTTTTCCAAATTTCAGTACATTTTCTATTAATGTGTTTTACATCAATTTGATTATGATTCCTTAAAACTTAAAGTGTTTTAAAAATCGCAATTTTTAAATTTTTTGTTTATGCATAAACTGCTACTTAAGGAGATAGGAGACTTTCAAAATAACAGATATCCCCAAACAAAAAAAATTTATTTTGTTCTAAAAATGCCAAGCTACACATACGCTTAAAAAGAAAATTGAAAATCTAAATGAATGGTAATTTTATCCAACTAATACTTTTTTGTCATGTATCCATGCATGCATTCTTTTTTAAAGCATAAAAATTATATTTTACCATTTCATTTTTTGGTATCGTATTAGTGATTTCGAAATATTCCAGGTGCATGATTTTTCCAAGTATTACTTTTCCAAATTTCAGTACACTGTCTATCAATGTGTTTTGCATAAATTTGATTATGATTTCTTAAAACTTGAAGTATTTTGAAAACTGCAATTTATTACTTTTTATTTAATATGTATAAACTGCTACTGAAGGGGACATGAGACGTTTCAAAATAAGAGATATCTCAAAACGAAAAAATAAATTTCTTGTAAAAAGGCAAAACTACTCATATGCATAGAAAGAAAATAGAAAATCTACTTGAATGATAATTTTATCCCACTAAATCCTGTTTTGTCATGCATCCATTCATACATTCTTTCCGTAAAGCATTAAAATCATATTTTACCGTTTAATGATTTTGGTATAGTATTAGTGATTTCAAAATATTCCAGGTGTATTACTTTTCCAAATTTCAGTACATTGTCTATCAATGTGTTTTGCATAAATTTGATTATGATTCTTTAACACTTGAAGAATTTTGAAAATTGCAATTTTTTATTTTTCTATTCCTGTATAAACTCTTACTTAAGGGGGCAGGAGGTCTTTCAAAATAACAGATATCCCCAAGCATTAAAAATAAATTTCTTGTAAAAAGGCAAAACTACTCATATGCATAGAAAGAAAATAGAAAATCTAAATGAATGACAGTTTCACCAGACTAAATCCTGTTTTGTCATGAATCCATTCATACATTCTTTTTTAAAGCATAGAAATCATATTTTACCTTTTGATGATTTTGGTATCGTATTAGTGATTTCGAAATATTCCAGGTGCATTATTCTTCCAAATTTCAGTACATTTTCTATTAATGTGTTTTGCATAAAAATCATTATGATGCCTTAAAACGTTAAGTATTTTGAAAATTACAATTTTTGTTCTATTTATGTATAAACTGCTACTTAAGAGGACAGGGGACCTTTCAAAATAACAGATATCCCCAAGCATTAAAAATAAATTTCTTGTAAAAAGGCAAAACTACTCATATGCATAGAAAGAAAATAGAAAATCTACTTGAATGATAATTTTATCCCGCTAAATCCTGTTATGTCATACATCCATTCATACATTCTTTTTTTAATCATAGAAATCATATTTTACCTTTTGATGATTTTGGTATCGTATTAGTGATTTCGAAATATTCCAGGTGCATTATTCTTCCAAATTTCAGTACATTTTCTATTAATGTGTTTTGCATAAAAATCATTATGATGCCTTAAAATGTTAAGTATTTTGAAAATTACAATTTTTTTTTCTATTTATGTATAAACTGCTACTTAAGAGGACAGGGGACCTTTCAAAATAACAGATATCCCCAAGCATTAAAAATAAATTTCTTGTAAAAAGGCAAAACTACTCATATGCATAGAAAGAAAATAGAAAATCTACTTGAATGATAATTTTATCCCGCTAAATCCTGTTATGTCATACATCCATTCATACATTCTTTTTTAAAGCATAAAAATCATATTTTACCTTTTGATGATTTTGGTATCGTATTAGTGATTTCGAAATATCTCAGGTGCATTACTCTTCCAAATTTCAGTACATTTTCTATTAATGTGTTTTGAATAAATTTCCTTATGGTGCCTTAAAACGTTAAGTATTTTGAAAATTACAATTTATTTTTTTTTCTATTTATGTATAAACTGCTACTTAAGAGGACAGGGGACCTTTCCAAATAACACATATCCCCAGCATTAAAAATAAATTTCTTGTAAAAAGGCAAAACTACACATATGCATAAAAAGAAAATAGAAAATTTAAATGAATGATAATTTTATCCCGCTAAATCCTGTTATGTCATACATCCATTTATACATTCTTTTTTAAATCATAAAAATCATATTTTACCTTTTGATGATTTTGGTATCGTATTAGTGATTTCGGAATATTCCAGGTGCATTACTCCTCCAAATTTCAGTACATTTTCTATTAATGTGTTTTGCATAAATTTCATTATGATGCCTTAAAACGTTAAGTATTTTGAAAATTGCAATTTATTATTTATGTATGTATAAACTATTATTTAAGGAGACCGGAGATCTTTCAAAACAACATATCCCCTTAAATATATAAATTTTTTTGTTTTAAAAATGGAAAACTACACATAAACTTAGAAATAAAATAGAAAATCTAAACGAATGATAATTTTATCCCACTAAATCCTGTTTGGGGATCATACTTTCCTTTTTTAAAGCACAAAAATCATATCTTACCGTTTGATAATTTTGGTATCGTATTAGTGATTTCAAATGTTCCAGGTGAATTACTTTCATTTCGTTCTTTTCTTAATTTTTTTTCTATTAATTATTTATGCAATAAATTAATTTTTTGTTCTAAAAATGTAAATCTGCGCATAAGCTTTATAATAAAATGTAATTAAATGTTAATTTCAGTACACTAAGTCTTGTGTTCTGGCAATACAGTCTTTTTTTTTTAAAGCTAAAAAATTCTACTTTTTAGTTTGATAATTTTGTTACTGTATTAGTGATTTCAAAATATTCCAGGTGCATAATTTTTAAGTTATTATTTTCCAAATTTTAACTCATTATCTATTTATGAGTTTTCCATAAAACTGGTAATGGTTTTTAAAGTCTATTTTTTATGAAATTACAGTAATTTTTAATACTAATATGGAACGAAAGGAATTACTTAACAGATCTATAATATGAAATAGGTCATTTATATAAATTGTATTTAAAGAAAATCGGTTCCCGGTTTTGTTTTTATATAGATTCTAAACACACTGAGAAAAACGAGGAAAAAAATTACTTGATATGCAGTGCATTAGAATCATTATTAAGAAATAGTGTTGGAAGACTGTTTTTCTTAATTTTTTAAGTGTAATCAATGATTTTATTTACAGATTTTAATCTTATACGTTTTATAAAACAGTAATAATCCTTAAGGACAAGGAACCTTTAATAGAGAACTCGAGCTGAAATATCAATATATTTTTAAACTTAAAAAGTGAAAGCTATGTATACTCTTGATTATCAAATGTTCAGGATAGATTATTTTGTTTCACTAAAACCTGTTCTTGTACACATCTTTATTTTTAAAAACTTAACAATCCTTATTGAGTTCTGACGTTTTCGACATCTAATCAGTGATTGCAAAATATTGCATATCCATTTTCCTCAGCTTCTCTCACATTTTAAAACGATGTTTGTTATAAAACTAGGTATGCA
>CM063511.1:99255070-99292570 GCA_032207245.1 Pardosa pseudoannulata | reverse complement strand
GAATCAATAAAAGAAATGACAGCATTCATCTGTCCTCTCATTCTCAAAAATATACTTTTCCATATCTCAGATATCAGTATATTTTGTTTCGTTTTGTTTATACATACTAATGTTATATTTAAATATGAGAAATCAAAATAACAATTACAACATAGAACAGGAATAACGAAATTTTTTCCATTACAGTGCTAGTCGAATACAGATTTATTACTTTTAGATGCGCACTATGTCAATATGTCCACTATTTTAATAGTTCTTTAAAAATCGTCTTTAAACTCCGTATAATCTACGCAAAAGTGTTAGTGGTTAATTATTTTCAGTCCTTTTGTCAGAATAGAAGAAACACTATATAAATGTTTTAAGTGACATTTATTTAAAAATTCAATTTTTGTATTGTTATATTTTACAGAAGGTTTCCATCTTGTCCCATTTTAGATTCTTATATTTAGAAAAGCAAATCGTTTGAATCAACAAAAGAAAAGACAGCTTTCGTCTCTCCAGCCATTCTCAAAAATTTACTTTCCCGTATCTCAAAACATCAGTATTTTTTGTTACGTTTTGGTTATACATGCCAATTTTATATTTAAATATGAGAAATCAAAATAATCAATTACAACATAAAACAGGAATGTCGTACCTTTGTCGGTTAGAGTGCTAGTTAAATTCAGATTTAATAGTTTTATATGTCCACTCTGTCATTTTTATAGTTCTTTCAAAATCGTCTTTAAACCCATATGATCTACGTAAAAGAGTTTGTTCTTAATTATTTTAAGTTTTTTTCTTTCAGAATGGAAGAACACTACTCTAATATAAAGGTTTTAAGTGACATTTATTTAAAAATTCAGTTTTTGTATAGTTTAAAAGACTTTCATCTTGTCACATTTTAGACTGTTATATTTCGAAAATCAAACCGTTTGAATCAGTAAAGGAAACGGCAGCGTCCATCTATCCTCTCATTCTCAAAAATATGCTCCTCCATATATCAATATCCCATATCTCAAAGCCTCAGTATATTTTTTTTGTTTCGTTTTGTTTATACATACCAATGTTATATTTAAATATGAAAAGCCAAAATAAACAGTTATAACATTAAACAGGAATGACGAATCTTTTTCTATGAGTGTGTTAGTTAAATTCAAATTTATTAGTTTTAGATGTCCACTCTGCCATTTTTACAGTTCTTAAAAATGTCTCTAAACCCAATTTAATTTACTTAAAAGTATTTGTTTTTAATTGTTTTTAGTACTTTTCTCAGAATGGAAAAACACTACTTTAATATAAAGGTTTTAAGTGACATTTATTTAAAAATTCAGTTTTTGTATGATATAGAATGCTTTTATATTGTCACATTTTAGATTGTTATATTTAGAAGATCAAATCGCTTGAATCAATAAAGTAAACGACAGTGTTCATCTGTCCTCTCATTCTCAAAAATATACTCGCCCATAACTCAAAACACCATTATTTTTTGTTTAGTTTTTTTATACATATCAATGTTATACGTAAATATGAGAAACCGAATTAAACAATTACAACATACAACAGGAATGACGAACCTTTTTCGATTAATGTGCTAGTTAAATACACATTTATTAGTTTTAGATATCCACTCTGTCATTTTTTATAGTTCTTTAAAAATCGTTTTTAAACCCCATATAATCTACGTAAATGTATTTGTGAATAATTCCATTTAATCCTTTTGTCAGAATGGAAGAAACAATATTTTATAAAAGTTTAAAGGGACATTTGTTTCAAAATTCAATTTTTGTATAGTATAGAAAGCGTCCATCTTGTCTCATTTTAGATTGTTATATTTAGAAAATCAAATCGTTTGAATCAATAAAAGAAACGACAGCATTCATCTGTCCTCTCATTCTCAAAAGTATACTTTTCCATATCTCAGATATCAGTATATTTTGTTTCGTTTTGTATATACATACCCATGTTATATTTAAATATGAGAAATCAAAATAACAATTACAGTTTAGAACAGGAATAAAGAACCTTTTTCGATTAATGTGCTAGTTAAATACACATTTATTAGTTTTAGATGTCCACTCAATCATTTTTTAAAGTTGTTTAAAAGTCGTCTTTAAACCCCATATAATCTACGTAAATGTGTTTATGAATAATTCCATTTAGTCCTTTTGTCAAAATGGAAGAAACACTACTCTAATATAAAGATTTTAAGTGACATTTATTTAAAAATTCAGTTTTTGTATAGTATAGTAGTCTTTTATCTTGTCACATTTCAGATTGTTATATTTAGAAAATCAAATCATTTAAATTAATAAAAGAAAAGACAGCGTTCATCTCTCCAGTCATTCTTAAACATTTACTCTCCCGTACCTGAAATCATCAGTATTTTTTGTTTAGTTTTGTGTACATACTAATGTTATATTTAAGTATGAGAAACCATAATAAATAATTACAATATAGAACAGAAATGACGAACCTTTTTCGATTAGTGTGCTAGTTAAATTCAGATGAGTTTTAGATGTCCACTCTGTCATTTTATAGTTCTTTTAAAATCGTGTTTGACCAGCATGATGTGAATAAAAGTGTTTGTTCTTAATTATCTTAAGTTTTTTTTTTCAGAATAAAAGAAACACTTTTCTAATATAAAGGTTTTAAGTGACATTTATTTAAAAATTCAGCTTTTGTATCGTATAGATGGCTTTCATCCTGTCACATTTCAGATTGTTAAATTTAGAAAATCAAATCGTTTGAATCAATAAAAGAAACGCCAGCATTCATCCGTCCTCTATCAAAACAAATACTCTCCCATATCTCAAAACATCGGTGTTTTTTTGTTTCGTTTTGTTTATACATACCAATTTTATATTTAAATATGAGAAACCAAAATAAACAATTACAACATAGAGCAGGAATGACGAACCTTTTTCGTTTAATGTGATACTTATGCTCACATTTATTAGTTTTAGATGTCCACTCTGTCATTTTATAGTTCTTTCAAAATCGTCTTTAAACCCGCATGATGTACGTAAAAGTGTTTGTTCTTAATTATCTTGAGTTTTTTTTTCAGAATGAAAGAAACACTACTCTAATATAAAGGTTTTAAGTTACATTTATTTAAAAATTCATGTTTTGTATGGTATAGATGACTTTCATCTTGTCACATTTTCGATTGTTATAGTTAGAAAATAAAATCTCTGAAATCAGCGAAAGAAAAGACAGCATTCATCTCTCAATCATTCTCAAAAATTTACTCTACTGTATTTGAAAACATCAGTATTTTTTTGTTTCGTTTTGTTTATACATACCAATCCTATGTTTAAATATGAGAAACCAAAATAAATAATTACAACATAGAACAGGAATGACGAAACTGTTTCGATTAGTGTGCTAGTCAAAATCACATTTATTAGTTTTAGATGTTCACTCTGTCATTTTAGAGTTCTTTCAAAATCATCTTTAAACCCGTATGATATAGGTAAAATAGTTTCTTCTTGATTATTATAAGTTTTTTTTTTACAGAATGGTAGAAACACTACTCTAATATAAAGATTATAAGTGACATCTATTTAAAAATTCAGTTTATGTATTATTCAGTATAGATGGCTTTCATCTTGTCACATTTTAGATTGTTATATTTAGAAAATCATATCGTTTGAAGCAATAAAAGAAAAGACAGCGTTCATCTATCCTCTCATTCTCAAAACATACTCTCCCATATCTCGAAACATCAGGATTTTTTTTGTTTGTTTTTACTTAGCAATTTTAAATTAAAAAACGAGAAACCAAAACCAAAATTATACCCTAAATTAAAATTTAGTTTGGGGTTTATCCTTATAACTCATTCCTTTCACGTAGTTCTGCAAGAAAATGTCATTGTCCGTTACAAGAGCCCACTTGTTGGAATGGGGTATTAGTCAACCTTCTGTTCTGCTAAATATCGTAATGGTTCTCATGTGTGTACTCGCTTTTGAATCCGCCTTTGATCGCTTAGAGATAATGTTCTTGAAAAGTTGTTTTCAGTTAATGTAATTAAATAAAAATATTTTAATATGCACCTGTCATTTTGCCACCGAAATTCCTGTCTCGTGTAACATGTTCCCCATCTGTAATATAGAATAAAGCAGGGCTTCGATCCGGAACTGAACCGAAAACCGAAAACCGGAAAAAACCGTTATTTTGGTCGGAACGAAAACCGGAACTGAACCGAAAAAAATATCGGTTTATTTCGGTTCGATATATCTTTCAGTCATTTTGTTACTGTTACCAACTTATCAATATTTTCTAATTTAACGTCAACTTTATAATTATCATTACATGTATACTGCTTCTCGATTTCCTATTTTGATATTCACTAGTATTTTTCTGTTTCAGTTTCGCATGAAACTACTTGTAGAAGACATATTTAATTCAGTTGATTAAACTAGAAGTATAGATGATTTTTTAAGAAAAATATCGAGTTATATTTTATTTTTCACATCTCAGCATGCGATCATCCACGGATGTTTGTATAGACTGTTTAGATCAGGGAGGAGTAAATAGACAGGAGAGGCCCTAAGTGACGTAGCATGAAGCATCTATCAAATCTTCTGCGCATCAAATGGGTGTTTGGTAATTGGCGGCGATTCAAATGTTTCGTAATAGTAGTATTTCATTAGGCCTGCTGTTTGTATCAATTCACACAGTGTACCAATTAAAAAAAGAGATTTGAAAAAAAATTTTCAATTTTACAACTCCTCTTCAACCTTCATATGTTGGACGTGACTTTTTGATGTGATTCGTGTTGATTTGACGCTTTACAAAGATGTCAAAATTAATGAAGACGTGAATCTTAATGAGAATGATTTGGTAAGAAAAGCTCAAGGCGATCGAAAAACGGTGCTTTTTTATGTCGATCATATTCATTATGTATAGCATTATGTATATTCAATTAGATTTTAAAATATTCAATTTTTGAAAAATTTTTCCTCAAAATGTTGTTTTTGTTTATGTATCAATTTGTTGAGTTACGATCCCCTCGCCAGATTTCAAACGCCACGCTGCAAGCACGCTACGCACGCAAGCTGCAAGCACGCCA
This sequence comes from Pardosa pseudoannulata, assembly GCA_032207245.1. NCBI lineage: Eukaryota > Metazoa > Arthropoda > Arachnida > Araneae > Lycosidae > Pardosa > Pardosa pseudoannulata. The sequence continues at coordinate 99,287,517 of CM063511.1, read as the reverse complement.
ATTTCGCCAAATGTGGTTGAAGCACCAACAAGATCCATGATTAGAAACAGGAGAGTGGGCTAAGAAGAGGAGTTGAAAAAGAATAAAATCTTCTAAATTTTGATAGAATTACATTTTTTGTTTATGATAGAATTATATTTTTAGTACAAATAAGAATATACATAAAATGAAATTATTCATTTGGAACTGAAACGAAAACAGTTATTTTTGGCGGAGCGAAAACCGGAACTGAACCGAAAACCGTTATTTTTGGCGGAGCGAAAACCGGAACTGAACCGATATTAATTTTTTAGTTGAACCGGAACGAAAACCGGAACAAAAAAAATTACGGTTCGAAGCCCTGGAATAAAGTTTACCAACTGGTGTCAGCTGCTTGCATATGGCACACGAAGATAATTTTTAGGTTCACTAAATGTTTTTTTGTGTAAAACATATATTATAAATCATACTTTTATGGCTCTTTGGTTTTCCCTTTGATGTTATTAATTACATTTCATTATAGAACTCGATATTCTACTTTTCACTTCTACTCGAAGATTCTACTTTTCTTCATCCAATGAGATTATAATTAGGAAAGCTAGTGATGGTCATCCGTTCTTTGTTTGAGTCATGTGATCATTCCCAATCCTCCCACTAAATTATCCTTTTTAAAATTTTACTACATATTTACTATAATTTTACTATATTATTTCATCATAAATTTTAGTTCATCTTTAGTTGTTTTTTCTTCTTGCCCTTTGTCAATATCAATCAAATAAATTGACTGCTCAATGGTTGTCTTACGGATACGAGCGAAAATTATTTATTTGTAATTTCACAGTCTTACACAATTATATTATAATTGTATTACAATTGTATTACAGTGCTTTCCAGTACATTTAGCGGAACAGAAGGTTGACAAATACCCCATTCCAACAAGTGGGCCCTTGTAACGGACAATGACATTTTCTTGCGGAACTACGTGAAAGGAATGAATTATAAGGACAAACCCCAAACTAAATTTTAATTTAGGGTATAATTTTGGTTTTGGTTTCTCGTATTTAAATATAAAATTGCTAAGTAAAAACAAAACAAAACAAAAAATCCTGATGTTTCGAGATATGGGAGAATATGTTTTGAGAATGAGAGGATAGATGAACGCTGTCTTTTCTTTTATTGCTTCAAACCATATGATTTTCTAAATATAACAATCTAAAATGTGACAAGATGAAAACCATCTATACAATACATAAACTGAATTTTTAAATAGATGTCAATTAAAATCTTTATATTAGAGTAGTGTTTCTTCCATTCTGTAAAAAAAACTTAAAATAATCAAGAAGAAACTATTTTAAATATATCATACGGGTTTAAAGATGATTTTGAAAGAACTCTAAAATGACAGAGTGAACATCTAAAATTAATAAATGTGATTTTGACTAGCACACTAATCGAAACAGTTTCGTCATTCCTGTTTTATGTTGTAAGTGTTTATTTTGGTTTCTCATATTTAAACATAAGATTGGTATGTATAAACAAAACGAAACAAAAAAATACTGATGTTTTCAATTACGGTAGAGTAAATTTTTGAGAATGATTGAGAGATGAATGCTGTCTTTTCTTTCGCTGATTTCAGTGATTCGATTTCATAAAAAAATATTTTTTATTTTGATTTTCCACCTTCTCACGTTTATTCTTAATTTTTAAACTGTCCAGTTAGACACAAATAATTATTTTATAACACAACACTATCTAAATGCTTTATACAACTAAAATTACTAAACCTTTGTTTTTAATTAAACTATGTATATTATTTCATATTGGTACTTCTGTCCTACTTGCCGAATATTAGATAAAATTTAAAACGTTTTAAAAGTGCAGTCCAAAATCGTACATAAAGTTTTTAATGTGGCAATCAATCTCTTATAAGCTAGAAACTCTGACTACAGTTATGCATATAATGCATATGTTACATATATTTCCTGATATCACTTCTATGGAACAATGCCTTATCCAAAATCTTTTGATGGATGTACAGTGCCAATAACCAATTGGGAATTGTTGCATATATCATGGTAATTGCACGCCAATTCCCTCATATTTTTTTGATCACCATAATTTGGCAATTTTTGCAGATCGCGATATAATGAAACGGCAGAAAGTATGTGTTTCTCATAAATCAAATTTTAAAAAATCTAGCATTTTATACATTTTGTTTTTCAGTTTGAAAAGTAAAGTAATATAACGATTACTACAGTTTAAAGCACTATAAAACACTATTTTACCAAAAATTGTGGATGGGAATTTAACGAAAAATAACATTTTAAATAATTTTAACAAATAAAATCTGTTTCAGCAGTATTTACAGATTAAATTATTTTTAAAGAATAAATTATTCTAATTTATGCAGGAATGGAAAACTCTCTTGGCCTGCTCTGACAACTTGGCTAGTCTACAAAATTGCCGAAGTTAGCAAGACAAACGCGGCGTGCTAGGAGCAACTGTAACTCGAACAGTATTAATCAGGGCTTCGAACCGTAATATTTTTTGTTCCGGTTTTCGTTCCGGTTCAACTAAAAAATTAATATCGGTTCAGTTCCGGTTTTCGCTCCGCCAAAAATAACGGTTTTCGGTTCAGTTCCGGTTTCTGCTCCGCCAAAAATAACTGTTTTCGTTTCAGTTCCAAATGAATAATTTCATTTTATGTATATTCTTATTTGTACTAAAAATATAATTCTATCATAAACAAAAAATGTAATTCTATCAAAATTTAGAAGATTTTATTCTTTTTTTAATTGGTACACTATGTGAATTGATACAAACAGCAGGTACGATAAGAGCGGCGAGCATTGGCATTGTTATCCATTATCAAAATCGCATTTGACAACTAGGTTCATGATTACCCACATTCGTCGTTTGACTCTCACATCATGCACTTGCCTTGCAATAATTATGTAAAAAATATATTATTTATTTAACATATGAAAATTGCCTCTAATTATTAATATATCTTCTAACGTGGTTTCACTGAGATTACTTCTGTTGTCTCGGAGAATAAATTTCAACAATAACTTGTGTAGCTGGAGCTGCCAAAACCACCATTGCAATCTTATACAAGTGCGGATATGTAATTATAAAGTTGACGTTAAATTAGAAAATATTGATAAGTTGGTAACAGTAACAAAATGACTGAAAGATATATCGAACCGAAATAAACCGATATTTTTTTCGGTTCAGTTCCGGTTTTCGTTCCGACCAAAATAACGGTTTTTTCCGGTTTTCGGTTCATATCCGGTTCGAAGCCCTGGTATTAATATACAAATACACTGTTTAAAAAGAGGTAATCATTACAGATACAGTGGACTCCACTTAATGTGATCACGGTTAATGTTATCAATCGCTTATTGTTATCTAAATCATTTGGTCCCGATTTTCTCTATTTGTATGTAAAAAAATATCGCTTTATGTGATCATTACATCGGTTGATGGGACCAGTTTTTGAACCTCATTTTAACAGGCAAAGGAATATTCACAATATATTCAGAAGGAATCCATTCTATTCTTACCCTTCACTGTTGTTTGAATTTCCGAAAATTCTCCTGTCGGACGCTGTATTGGTATAAATGTATATGTGCCTGTATTACTAGATGCATTTGAAAAATGAACAAATCATGACGCAAGATAAATTTTGTGCAAGTAATGTACAACAGACACGTAATAACTTTGTGCATTTATGTCGATATACCATTTTTTATTCTTATTCATAAATTTATACAAATAGTTAAATAACAAAGTTTTAACTTATCATAAAATGAAGACGTGAGGATGATTTTATTTCGCAATAAAGTTAAAGAAAAAAAAACCTGTTGACTTTGTTTGTTTACTTCTTTTAACCCATTGTTAGATCTAGTACAAAATATAGTACAATATTTCTGCCTCATCCCAAATTAAACATATCTTCATTTGCATCTTAAGGGGTCATACGATGTTTAAAGGCTGAAAAATGTAAAACAATTATCATTTTTGAATTCTCATACCTTGAAAACTACCAGTTTTACATACATAATTTTTTTAAAGTAGAAAAATTATTATCTTTATACACATCTCATTTATTTTTGAAGCATAAAAAATATTTTGTAAAAAGGTTTTAAATAAGAGACCCTTTGCTGTGACAAAAATTATATCAAGGCTAACGCGCAACATTAATGAAAATATATTCAAGTTTAAGACAAACTTTAAAACATATTACAATATCTCAAAATAACTGAGAATATGTGTGTGTGTATGTGTGTGTATGTGTATTTCAGAGAGAGAGTGTGTGTGTGTGTGTGTAATCCAATAATTGTAAAACTGCTGGACACATGATAGCCCTATTATATTTACTTGCCCGAGCTTCTGGGCAAGGAGAAAGCTAATCCAGCTAACAGTAATAACGAACGATTCATTTTGGCCACATTGAAGAGAAAGGCACAAGTTTAATTATAACTTTATTTTAGAGGTACTACAACGGTCATCTTTACTAGTAAACGTCAGACAAAGGAAAAGACACAAAAATAACTTTTCTCGAACAGAGGTGCACCCAAGAGCGAACACAGAAAGACTTTTCCCATTTACTCAGCGAATTTAAGTGTAAGATCAAGAAAAACGAGGAGCCATTCGCCGGCGACATCTGGAAAGTAGCTGGTGTTGAATGGATAGAAACTTTACATCTATAGAATAGAAAGCTTTGGGAAATGCAAAGAAGAATTTTAAGTCGAGAACGCTCCTTTGATTAAAACATTTAGACGTTGAGAAAAGATTTTAAGGAATTAGAATGGGAGGGTAGAGGTTTTTAAGGAAATATTAAAGTTAAATAATTTTGATATATTTCATATATTTACGATACATATATTTTTTAAAAGTAAATTATTTTCCTTAAAAATTAAAAATGTATTATTGCAAAAATGCCAGCATATTTTGGCAAATATACAAGCAAATTTAGGTCCAATCGGATAAAAATTATATTGTATGCAATCTCTAAAAATTTCATGAACAAATCTTAAAAACTTTTTTGAAAAAACGTGCGCGTTACATGATAAAACACAATTTGTAAAAAATCAAATTAAAGTTTTGTAATTTTAAATTCATTTACAGTAAATAGCTGGATCGTTTACATTCATAACTCCTCTTAATGTTTTAATTGTTTTACGCGGTTTGTTTTGAAAAGCTCAGAACTGAATTCCTTTTCACATATAATTCAGAAATTTCGAATCTTTTGTAGATTCAATAGACATATGACCCCTCAACAAATAGCAATTTCCCGGTTGAATAAAGCTGTATTATTATTGGGTATTTTAAAATAGAATATTCTGTCATCTTAACAGAAGTCACTACATAACTTTACAAATACTAGTGAAATAAGAGCGTATAATTTACCTTAACACTCTCTAACAAGTTCAAGATGTTTTTTTTAATTGGGTTTCGTGTACAACCAGTTTTTTATGAGAATAAATTACTATTTTTTTCTTTCTATATTTTACTGGATTAACCATGAGATCTCGATGATTCATTCGGATTCTAGCCCTGATAGGACCACTTTTTTTATCATCTGTAATTTCCAGTACCCAAAAATAGCAAGGTAAAATATTTTCCATGCTACTCCGCATGGAGCTATCTCTAGAATTACAAGTTTACGTTATTTCGTTAGCAGATAAGTAAGCAAATGATTTGTAAAAATGTACGAAATGATTTCGAGTTAGAAATTTATGGAATAAAAAGGAATTTTAACGGAATCCGGGCTTCCACTAGTTGTTTGAGTTTTGGTGTGGTGTTAAAAGAAAGATTGATCTTTGCACTCCAGATTAACTTTCCTCATTCCCAATAGTCTATTCCAAATTAATGTTTGGGGTATAACAATTTACACCTACCTGGCAATTTTATATTTATATATATACATATAGAACACAGAGACCGGTATGAATTGATAGATAGATAGATAGATATAGATAAATTGATAGATTTATAGACAGTTATAGATAAATAAATAGATTGATAGACAGTTATAGGTAAATAGACTGATATATAGATAAATTGGGTAGATAAGTAAATAGATATACATAGAATATAGATATAAATAGATAGAAAAGTAGATGCAGATAATAAAAAGAAAGGAATAGATTCTACAGTAGATAGATTGATAAACATGTTAAGATAGCCAGATAAGTAGATAGATATAGATATATAGATTGATAGATAGATAGATATAGATATACACACACACACATATATATATATATAGATAGATAGATAGATACGTAGATGTAGAGAGTAAGAAAGATAGGAATAGATAGCAAGGTAGATAGATATGTATAGATATATATATTGATAAAATAAGTAGATAGATATAGATAGACATATAGATATAAATAGATAGATTGTTAGATAGATATAGATAGACATATACATATAAATAGGTATATAAATAGATATGTATATGTAGATAGTAAGAAAGATAGGTATACATAGTAAGGTTGATAGTCATGTATAGATAGACATAAGTAAGATAGACATATATAGATATAAATGGATAAGTACATGTATTAAGATATAGGTAGTAAATTGAATTAGATAGAAATAAATGGATTTATTTCTGTTTAACAGTACTATGATTTATTAAAATATTCCTTTCAAAAATAATCCAATGTTAGAAACAAAAACAAACTGATAAGAAGAAAAATGATATTAGATTACCGAAATACATTTCCGGTAAATAAATCAAACCACTATTCTAAAGTTATCGCATATCATTCTAAAGCGTTGATAGACTTGTTCCCCACTTCATTTAAACGGTTATTTATTTCATTAGTTATCATTGCATAGTGTAGGTAATATTTGCTGATTAAACGGCAATAATGCCAAGTTGTACAGAATGTGGGAAATGGATCTAATAAATTTTCTCTCGATAAACATTTCATTAGGCGATCGTAACATACACGCATTATGTTCACAATGAATCATTTAAATGAAAACACTCCAGCAAATCCGTAAATTGTAAAAGAGCTTCTAAATAACGCCGAAAATCTAGATACCATCTGAATAAAATTATTCATGGCTTAATTTAAGTGTTGATACTAAATCATACAACAGGATGCAAAATGATTACTCTGGGAGCGAATATTGCATATTTGATGAAAGACTGGAATTCGGGAATTACATGAAAATGTTGTAGTTTGGGTTTAAAATTCAAACAGATGATGCGACATCTGCAGTCAAATTTAACAGATATGCTCGCTATTAAGTTAAACCACTGGCGTGTTTAATAATATTAAATGTTGTTTAAAGTAAGAATTGTGGGTCATGCAAAATGCCATTTGTTAGTTTAATAAAAATCTTGATTTTTAACCATTTATATCCTGAATTAGTTTACCATCAACTTTCTTACTGCATTTTTGCATCAATGGATAAGTTTTAATCAAGAATAATCATAAAAAAAAGAAAATTAATTTTTACTGCATTTTAGTAGTTAATTTTGCAGCTGGTACTTTCTAGTACCAACATATATTTTTGACTCTATGATAGAAAATGAAACATTAAATTATGAAATGAAATGCTTACCTGCGAAGTATGGAAATCTTTAAAAATAATAGTACCAAATAACTGGTAATAGACCACTAAATTTACTCAGTTGAACAACACGTGTGTCAACTCTACCACAAGGTGACCTTCGAATGCAGCACGCCAATTATAAAATCACTACTATACAAATAAAAAGGGTTCCTGGTTAGTGCTGTCATTTTTTTCTGCGGTAGGAACTGCATCATTCATGTCCTTATGAGTACCGTCAGGAAAAACGGCTTTATTAGGAATATATAGGTGTTTGAAGCGGTACTTATAATCAGGTACTTATGGTTAGGATAAAAAGGGTTAAATGAATATTTAAAGTTTGTTTTTATTTTATTCTAAAATTTGACTAACAGCAACAGTAGCATTTTAATATTTGGTATTATATTTTTAACTAGCTAAGTCTTTCCCAGCCATCCGTCGGGATATATATGCTGCAGACATTATATAGATTTTAAAAGATCCAATGGGACATACAATCATTTTCAAAATTTCAAACAGAGTTTAACATTTAAAAGTGACATATTTCTCAATTGTTGTCTATTTAACAGGTGATTTATCCTTGTTGTTGTTGTTGATGCCACTTGGACAAACTAAGCACGATTGAGCCATACGGTATTGAGGCAAAGCGGTGCGCCTTTTGTTTTTAATGAAAACCTATAGGTTGAAAGAACTACTTTTCTCCAGTAGGTCTCGTAATATTAAAGCAGGGATCAAGCATAAGACCCATATACTAGGCCTTCCACCCATAGAGGTGTTGTAAATTTGCAATGTGAGAACAAGAGATGAGGTAATAGAAAAATGTTCACTCACCTCCACAACACATCTGCATCGGAAGCACAGTAGAAGAAACAGGAACTTGAAATAAATTCCGCAAACGTATCCATATTGAATTAAATGTATAAGATGATTAAACATTCAGCCATTCAGTACTCGAGAACTCTGCCTTTTTCTTTAAGATAATTTTATTATTAACATTACGACAGCAACACAAAAAACAACATCAACAATTACACACGCAACATAGGCAACTACTAAAACTAAACTACTACTACTACTACAAAAACTCCTCGCAGCGCCACCTATATATTATGAAATGAAAGAGAAGAATTGGTGGATTACGATTAAAACAGATATTGAATCTTAACAAGAGGTATTGATTAAGAACATGGAGGACATTGTGACCACGAACCTATTTTACGTTCCCCAGTCACCTTTAACGAACACGGCGGATCTTCGGTCAGCTCGGGTTCTAACCCGTAACCTCTCAACTACAACATGATTGCATTTGCCGGCTGAGCTACCGCGGCTCCTTTATGCTTGTACTCAACTGAAGAAATATTACTCGCTTTTTGTATATTACTGTCACATTTAATTCCAGTGATACTTTTCACAAAATAAACTTAAAATACCACACAAGCAAGTGATAAGCCAAAGGAACATGAGAAAGTATTTTCAGAATATCAGTAAATTATATGGCAATAACTACATTTCTACAATACAATTACAATTTCTACTATACTCCGTTTTTTATTCTAAAACTTGACTAACGTCATTAGAAACATTTTAATACTTAGTTTTTCTTTCTAACTAGCCGCATCTTTTCAAACCATCTGTCAGGGTATATATATCATCACGTAGATTTTAAAAGATACATTTGGGGTTATTTTTAAAATTTCAGTAATCAATAATATACAAAAGTGACATATTTGGCAATATTTGTCAATTAAATAGGCGATTTATCCTTGCACTCCGTTAAAGGAATATTACTCATTTTTGCACATTGTCACATTTAATTCCGATGACAGAGCCCTGGTACCTCAGTCGGTAAAGGCAACAATCTCGTAAGAGGAGGGTTTTACGTTCGAAGCTCGAATCGCCTAAGTGATTCTAAGGGATTCAAAATTGATACTGGTTTTTCATATAATGGCAAGTTAAAAATAAGAGAGTTGAAAAAGATTTCAAGATTAACTTCAAAAATATCAGGAACATATTTATGGCCAATTTTACTGAATGAAAACCATCGCTTTACCCGCAGTGCAACAGAAACAAAAAACCAAAATCAAGGCCATACATTCACTGATATTCTACTAAATCTAATTATCACTTACAGATTTTTGTGCTTTCGGACTTTTAAAATCTTCATTATCCATACGTCGTCCCACAAACCTTACAGGATTCAGGAAAGCTGTTCAGGAGGAGTGGGATAGAATACCTCTTCTGACACTTCAAAAGGCATTATTATCCTGGAAATTACTGTGTCGCAAGATAGTTCAGAATTAGGGCTATCAAATAGAACATTTCAAACACAAGAATTTTTTGTAATTTTGTTTTGTGACTACTATATACATAGTCTAAAAATGTGTGAACAGCCTCTGTACAAGTATAGGACAATCCCCATGGCTTCAGTTTCTTAGACTACTTGAAATCGATGAAATGTCCTTAAATACTTATACAATTATACACGTTCGTAAGCTATGAGGCGAAGTTAAGGATACCAAGCTTTATCTGTTCTTGAATCTGAATATAGCTCTATGTAGTGAAAAGTCGGATCTCCATATAGAGGAAGGAAGCTGTACGTAGGATGATTAATGAAGAGTCGAAGGTTTTATTTTAAGAGTCACCTCAGGTAGAAAAAATCAGATGCTGAGTTGATGGAGAGATATTCTTTATTTTGGAATTCGATCAAATAATTTTCTTCACTTTATACTCTACAAAAACATCGTCCACTTCTGCCTTGATTTAACAGTGAGTATTTGAGATTCATTCCATTGCGTTGTTTAAAAGTATTTGAAAAATCTTCATTACACTCTGCACCGAATTAAGATTAATAAATGAACGTCATAATTTACTAAATTATCACGATAAACTTTTATTATTGCATTTATATATGTGTAATTGAAATTGTAATTTGTATGTGTATGTTAAAATACCTCAAAACAAGTTGATTTATTATTCGATTACACATCACGCTTTAATTACAAAAACTACATAATCTTTATTATATATTGTATTTTAAGTATTTAAAACATTATAATTTTGTTTGTAGCAATAAGATAACGAAACAGAATAATCAAATTATCATTTTGTTCTCCGATTAAATACTACAATTGTGTTTATTATAAAAATGCATGAATTTTATTTTTAAATAAATATTCAAATAGCGTTGATGAGGAAAAATATAATCTTTGTAAAAACTCATATTTCTTTTAACATATTTTCCCCAAATCCCTTATTACTATTGGCATTAATGAGTACAATAATAATTAGTATTATTGTTGTTGTTGTGATTATTATTATTATTATTATTATTATTATACCTATTATGATTATAATTATATTTTATATTTTTATCTTTGATGAATACAATTATTAACACAACATGCAAGCAGTACCTGAAATCCATGAAATGCCATTAAATACTTATACAATTATGTACGTGCGTAAACTCTGAGGCGAAGTTAAGGATACCAAGCTTTCTCTGTTTTTGAATCTGAATATAGCTCTATACCGAATTAAGATTAATAAATGAACGTTATAATTTACTAAATTATTACGATAATCCTTTATTATCGCATTTATATATGTGTAATTGAAATTTTGGTTTGTATGTGTATGTTAAGATACCTCAAAGCATGTTGATTTTTTATTCATTTACACATCATGCCTTAATTACAAAAACTACATAACCTTTATTATATATTGTATTTTAAGTATTTAAAACATTATAATTTTATTTGTAGCTACTCTATAACAAAATAGGATAATCACATTATCATTTTGTTTTCCGATTAAATGCATTTGTATTTATTTAAAAATGCACGAAGTTTATTTTTAAATAAATATTCAAATAGCGTTTATGAGGAAAAATATAATCTTTGTAAAAAATCATATTTCTTTTAACATATTTTTCCCAAATCCCTTAAAATGGAAACGAAAATGATACAAATGCAAAGCGAAATTTTTCATAAAAAATAATGTACATTAAACGAGAAATTTACTTAGTTTGTTTCAACATCTTAAGAAGAAAACCATCCTATTATTCAAGGAAATATCGCGAAGCCTTCGCAAGATCATTTTATATGCAGTAGAAAATCTTTGAATGGGGATTTCGAAGCTACTTTTCAGGTATTAAATTTTTTAGTCGTTGATATAAAGTGAAAATGGATTCATAGTACAATAACGCTTATCCTTTTTCCAAAAGGTATTAGCATATAGGATCATGCAAATTAGATACATTACTTTCCATTATGTTTTCTTTGCAAATAAAACGAGCTGAAAATATTTTTTGGAAAATCACTCTTTCATATATTACCATCTCTTTATACTTTACTCTGGCGAGAATTTTTTTAAATAAATTATAAAGACAGTGAACTCTCAGATGGGAGAAGGTTCAGTGAAAATTCAATAGTTCTTTATCATTGAATTGGGATATTTAACTAACAAAAGGGAATTTATATTAAGAATTATATTTTTTATTTTTATCTTTAACGAATACAGTTATTACTAATAATAAACTTATAATAAACTAATACTAATAATAAACTCAAATATTTTTAATCTATTAATATCTTATTAAATTGTAAAGTATAACTAAGAATAATAAGCAAAACTATTGTGATGATGCGATTTAGATCAGTAATATAATTGATTAATTCATTCGAGAAGTAAAATGCTTGGGATCTAAATCTGACCTCATCACATATTTTGTAAAGGAGAGAGAACCATAAAATATATTCAACGGATTTTTTCGTCTTGTGCGCTAGTCTCGGGCAGGGTTCTGATTCCACTCCCAGAGAATCACGTCTCCGTACATGACAGTAAATAAGAATGTACCTTTGTGGAGGTATTTATGAGTCCCTAACGGACAGTGCCTAATTTGAAGGGGGAAGGTTTTTCCACGTTGGCTGTTTCAAGCCAGGGTTAAGGAGACCAATTACATTTTTAAACTATAGCGATTGGAAGAAAAGAAGAAAGAGAGGACAAAGATAAAATTAATATAAAATAAGAAAAGTCTAAAAAGAGAAGGGGTGTTTGAGAGTGGAGTCGAGTCGAGGAGACAAGTCCGAAGGGGGCTATTCGAGAGTGGAGAGCAGAGAGGTCAGAAGTCGAAGGAGACGACTGTGACAGTGAGACTTCGGGAGTCCAAGGGGAATAGCCTTGAGTTTCACAGAGACTCCGGAAACATTTGGAACATCTAGCGACTACCAGCAGTTTCCTGAGTCAAATATTACGGCCGCATTAAAATACTCAGAAGAAGCCTCTGACCGGACCGACGGAAGATTCACACATACCCAATCCTGATTAGCTAGCTCTCAACCAGCAGTGTTCCTGGCACTTACTTACCCACAAAGGAACTCCTTTTTATATATATTTGAAATTGAGATTAGGTCCTCTCTCTTAGATATATATATATATATATATATATATATATATATATATATATATATATATATATATATATATATATATATATATATATATATATATATCTACCTAATTTATGGAAAATTATTGTCAGACTTAAATTAGCGTGGCACCTAATTTGAATGTGTTGATAAAGTAAATTTTATGAAGACAGAATCAGTTTGTATGTATATAGATGTATATTTATCATTATAATAATTTTTTTCATTTTAAGCTGATTTCAGTTTCTTTTATTTTACCTTTTTTTTAGTTTATTTTCTTATTTTTAAGTCTGTAGCCTCTCAGAACTTGTGGTTGAATTTAGTACTTAAATATTTTTACACAACGCAACCAAAATAATACTTAGTCTTAGTGACTAAACCAAATAAATACCACTATACATTTGATCACAGGTTAATACCCAAATATAAATGAGAGCTACACGACAACGATTCTTACTTTTGATTATTACTGTTAATGAGTATAATTATTATTATTAGAAGTAATATAATAATTATATTTTTTATTTTTCTCCTTAATGAATACAATACCCCCCCTGAATGGATTAATAGCTTGCCTGATTATGCCGAGTTATCTCAACCTCATATATATTGCAGTTAATTATTATTCCAAGAAAAATCGGGCGAATCAGAGTTTGTTAATACGCTTTGTTTTATCATGTTTTTACTTGGCCTGGAGGAAAGGAAAGGAAATATTCAACTTTGATTGACAGTTTGCTAATTTTTTGCTGCTTTCGCGGTTCTTTGGGCGGGATTGGTCACGTGTTTTCCCTATAGAGCAATTTGTCGCAACATCACGAATTACTATAATGCCCTTCCCATTCATTTTCAGATGCAATTTACAATTGCCAATAGACAAACAATAAACTGCCTTTCCGTTTGAAACTAAAGATAGAATTGTCATAAATTGAGATTTGCCCTACTGCATGAAATCACATTATTGTATAGTATACGTCGGCTTGTGGATTAGTGGTGTATGAAGAAGGATAGTTGCGAAAAATCATCCTGAAGAGTTACATCAGGAAAACCCAGTATTAGTCTGGCGTTCTGATGTTAACCGCATCGAAGGAGCTTCCATCAAATGCAGATTGACGTGGATGCAAATTTCCCTCCATGCTGCGCGCTCGAGCATGTTGCAGTATATAAGGTGAGCGGCGTACCTCAGTCAAAGGTGGAAATTATTTCACTCTCGGCTTTGGAATCAGCTTGCTTGAGTAAAAGAACTTTTCGTCAGCCTGTTAGTCGCTTGCAAGCCGCAAGTGTTATCAACGCCCTGATGCCTTTATAATTTACCTTTTTACTCTTTATTTACTTATTAGTCTTTTAATCAAAACGTTTTGATCAAACGCTCCTGTTGACGATTTGTTTTGTTCCGCTTCAAGATACCTCTAAAAGTCCTTCACCACTCAGGATAACCGTATAGCATTTTCCAGAAGTTATTACTGCTACTGCAAATAAATCTAATCCAACGAGACAGTATACTCTGTGCTATGGCAAAACAGATTCCAGAGGCAAACCAGTACGAAAAGAAACCAGATACAGTGTATAGAATGACAGGTATCACCTTGTGTTGTCCCTTCGAAACGCCGTTTGGGGCCTGGCCGACAGGATCAAACAAAACACAATTCCTTTTCTCTGTCGGGGTGTTGAAAAAACGGCACACTTGACAATTCCAATCGTCCGGGCGTCAAAAAGACCATTACTGGTACAATACTGCCGTTTTCAATTGTCCAAGTGAACAAAAGTTTGCCCGACCACCGACAGAGACGGACGCAACTCTTACGGGATAGTAAACTAATATTGAAACTAAATGCTTTTACAACTGCAAAAAATTAAAAATTCATCTTAAAACCTACATATTTTGTTTCCTCGTATTTCATAATGAAATAAAAAATTCTGATAATTTTTTGCAATTTTTTTCAAAAAAATTTGTAAGAAAAGTGGTTAAAGGGTGAGTCAACTTTGCTTAGACCGGGTATCGAACCTCAGACCTGTGGAGAGTGAAGTGATACCCCAGCGCTACTAGGCTTCAGGATTCAAAATGTGTTATTACATAACTAAAAAGAAATTGCAGACTACTAGCATAGCAGATTATTCGTATTAAACATCAAACTCTGAGAACATTTAAAACATTTTTCAGTAAACTTGTAACCCACATATTGCTTAATGATCACGTCTGCATTTGTTACTAATATATAGGCGTTGGTTCGCTTTAATAATTTTTTAATAATTTCAAACACATTGTCTTCATTTCTAGATGTTAATATTTCTTTAAATCTTCTAAATAATTTAAGCTGTACTTTTATTTCTTATATATACTAGGAATCCTAATCCTATTTGAATTTCGAATTCTGCATAAAATATAAATATAAGAACTGATAATATCGAATTCAAAGCTGAGTGCCCTATCTGCTCTCTGATAGAATGACATTGGGTGGGGTGTTTCATGCTGTAATCGCCGCTGCTAAATAAGTTCTAACTTGTGATCTATCATTTGGAACATGACCACAATTTAATCATAATAAAGTAGGAAGTAGTTCTGCTATATGCATCACTTTATGTTCGTTGGATAGGCATGGCACTGCATTTAAAAGCGAACATTCTGATAGATAGACCAAAAACGTTGGCCACTATAATTTCGACTTTTTACAGTAGAACCGTTTAAATTATTTTTTGACCCTCGGTAGTAATTAACCTTCAATGGAGATAGGGCCCTAAAATATTTACCAAGAAACAGTTCACTCCACAACAGATGCACAAAAAGAAGAGAGAGAAAATATTCAGGCCTTAATTGAAATTTAGTACACAATAAATATTTCTAAAAAAACCAATTTTAAAATTCTTTTAAAGATTCCAATGTTTAAAAATTTAAAAAAAACAAATAGTTGATTTGTAATAAATTTATCTGAATTTTAAATATTTATTAAAGATATTAAATTTGTTTTCAAATTTTTAGTTAACTACAATTATTTTAGTATAATTTACTTATTATAGTTATTTATTGGTATTTGGCAGAGAAAAGATGCCCGGAGAGTTTTCGTGTAACTGTGGGTAACCTATGTGCATACCTAAGGTACTACGGATTAATATTGTTTTTTAGGTTTATTAAGTTATTTAAAGAAGAGTCTGTGAAATGTTTCTTGATTTACTTGTTATTCATGTTTCTTATTTTACCTTTTTCACACTTACTTATTTACTCTTGTTAAATAAATATTTCTTTTTACTCTAAAAATGTATGTCTTATATTTTTGCCATACATGATGACATGTGGTCAATGGGCTCCTTCAGTTACGAGATCGTTGCCATTGCAGACTGAGGTACTGTGACTAGCATGAACAAGTAAATTACTCTAATAAATAATCATCAACCAGATTTCTTTTATCGTACTATATATTGTAATATTTCAGTACTGAAAAATTAATTAATAGCCACCAATTAAATAAGAAATTACCATCAACACGATTTCAACAGTATAAATTTTAGCTCTTATTTAAACTAGGAATTCTCACGAGTTCATAGAGTGTAAATATACGAACTGTTAATATCCAATTTAGAATTGAGTATTATATCTACCTTCTGATAAGAGGACAATGGGTGGGGTGCTTCATTCTGTAATCGCCCCTTCTAACTTGTAATCCATCAATGAGAACATGACTACAATTTAATCATAATAGGAAGTATATCTGCTGCATACATCAATTAGTGTCGAAAAAAGAGAAAATTCTGATAGATCAAAAACCTTTAGCCTTTTAATGTCCAAGATTTATAGTAGAATACTTTCAATCACTTTATATATATACATATATATATATATATATATATATATATATATATATATATATATATATATATATATATATATATATATATATATATATATATATATATGTATATATATATATATATATATATATATATATATATATATATATATATATATATATATATATATATATATATATATACACACATATATATACATATATATATGCATGTATATATATGTATATATATATATATATAAATATATATATATATATATATAATATATATATATATATACATATATATATGCATGTTTAAATATGTATATATATACATATATATATATACATATATACATATATATATATATATATATATATATATATATATATATATAGATATATAGGTTATGGTAATGGTAGAGGATGATGAGTATCAGATAATCAAAATTTATCATATAGTATTGACATTTAACTTTCCGTAAATGAAAATAAGTCTCATACTTACTTCAATTTAAATAAAAACATATTTTTGGTTTTTATAAATTTATCTGAATTTTAAAATATTTATTAAAGATATTATAATTTTTTTTAATTTGTTTTGTTAAATTACAATTATTTTAGTATAATTATCTTATTATAGTTATCTTATTATAATTGTTTTATTAAAATTATTTTATCACAATTAAAATATTTTAATTATTTTTTTTTACTCTTTAGTTATTTTTTGTTGCATACACAGTTTCATAAACTGAATTTAAAACTTTCAGAACCATATTTTAATATTCTCTGTTACTTTTAAAAACTGCCACTTGAAAAGACAAAACAAAGTAATTTTTTTAAATATTAGAGTGTAATTTACACAATTTCAAAAAGCTTTTAGAAATAATTTTATTGTATTATGAATCGAAAAAATTACTATTACAATGAAAGTGTCAAACCTCGAAATGTAATATCTTGAATACTGTTCAAAGTATCACTGCTAAAATAATATTTTGTACAGCACATTTCCCTTTTCTCCTTTCAGTAACAGGAATTCTTTGTTGACGTTTTCAGGCTCTGTATTAAAATATTATCGTAATCAATATCTTTGACCGCTTCAGAATTATCTTATGCCAAACCTACGATATATTATGCGAAAAGTAATTAGAGGCTGTTAAAACTTTAGACCACTGTAACGCTAATTAATTTCCTGACATTTCATTAGTAAGCGTGCTCTACTTCATTCAAAATAGTTCCTCGCACACGGAACTGTGAATAAGGTTTTATGTTTATGCTGAGTTGTTAAGACCTCTGCAATTTTCAGCTTCCTATTTTACATTTTTAAAATTAACTGTTTTACATCAAGAATAATAATAATGATGATCTGCTTCTTTAAGTATACTGTAAACAGTTACGAACCTAAGGCCAGCAGTGAGTTACAATTGACAACCGCAGAATTTGACAGCAGCGCCTTTCCAATTCAGACCCTGACCACCGAGAGAGAATAAAAACAGACGCACGTAAATATATATATATATATATATATATATATATATATATATATATATATGTATATATATACATTTATATACATTTATATACATATATATACATATATATATATATATATATATATATATATATATATATATATATATATATATATATATATATATATATACATTTATATACATTTATATACATATATATACATATATATGTATATGTACACACACACACACATATATATATATATACAATATATATATACATGACATGTGGCTTTTTTTCCTCTTGTCGAACAGACAAGAGGAAAATTTAACTGGGAACACAAAGAGGAAGTTTAACTGGGATCTTGTACCCAGTTAATCTTACAGCTCTGCAGTCTTTCTGAGTACTAGAGAAGGACGACTGAAATAAAGACAAATGGAATGTCAATCTATCGTAGTTTATTCGTATTTTCAATGACTAACGAAACTGCAACTCTTTTTGTTGAAACGCTACCAACTCAACTCCTCTTATTTCCTTTTATAGTTGTTTGTACTAGTCTCATAGCGATCACTACGAGTCACGTGAATGACGTAACTTAAGCGTCAGAACTCTATTTTTAGCTATGCAACCCGAAGAAATCTACAAAAGAACATTCGAGAACATTCGCTAGGGTTACTAGAAAGGAATTACCGGAAAAGCAGAATCGGAACCATAAGTGATAAAAAATATCATTACACACACACACACACACACACATATATATATATATATATATATATATATATATATATATATATATATATATATATATATATATATATATATATATATATATATATATATATATATATATATATAATATATATATATATATATATATATATATATATATATATATATATATATATATATATATATATATATATATATATATATATATATATATATATATATATATATATATATATATATATATATATATATTTGGTGGGTTGACCCACAAGTCTGTTAAGTTTTAGCATACATAAAAATGGAAGGAATAATGATAAAGATGTGCGGCTAGCAAGAAAAGAGGTAAAAAATAAGACGAAATTTGTTTCGAAACAAAAAATCTCCGGGCTGCTGACATGCGAAAAATCATTCGATTTACGCAAACCAATCTTGGAATAGAACACCGTCATGCAAAAGAATTTCTCATTCAGTTTTAGAATCGTATCCTTACCCGATCGAACGTTGTTGGTGACGATGTTTTATGTGAATGGAGAGTCAGCAAGTGTTCCGTTACAAAAATTTGAACTCCGAAAAGACTGAAAAAGAAGAATGACTTCATATGTATGCTGGAGAATCGATGCTTGTAAAACGGTTGAAAGAAAATGCTCTCTGAAGGATCGGTCATGTTGAGAAAGACACTCGTTGGTGGAGAGCTCCATCACTGAGGTAGAAACCGTTTTGAATGATGTGGCAGCGAAATCGACCACGCGGAGTAGAAATTTTTGTAAAGCTTTTAGGCTATTTACTCACTCATTGATTCTACGTATCCTCCATGGAATATAGAATCTCTATTCTTAAAAATGTTAGTCACTGCAGGTGTTACAACCGAGAGACACAGCTATGAGGTAATCATTTGCCAAATGAGCTTTGGTAATAATGGAAAGGAATACTCAGTGGTCTTTCAACATTTTCTTTATGGACAAGGCACACTTCTCACTACACGGGGAACTCAACACCCAGAATAATCGAATATCAGCTAAGTCTAATCCTCGTGTGTACATATTGCAGCCAATGCAGTCACCCATGTTTACAGAATGATGTGGGGTCCCCTATCTTTTATCACTGGACCATTCTTTTTTGATGAATCCTGCCTGACACTTAGTTGGAAAACTCACAAGATAACCCGGTGAGCATTATCTCTCTCTTTTCCATGACAAAGGCATGCATTTAATCAAAAAGATGCATTACCTTAATCAACTTTATGGAAGATGGCGCACCCCCACACTGACAATCCAGTAAAATGATCCCTGTTTCAAATCTATGGTCAAGGCAGAATGATCAATTGCGATTTTGAGGTTGCATGACTTTCACGATCCCCTGACATCAATAAGACTGATTTCTGGCTGTGAGGATAGTTTAGATCACTCGTGTATCGTACATCCTATTCAACATTGGTTATACTTAACAATTCTATCTTGAAAGAAATTTATGCTATTCACTTCCCACTTTCATAGACTGTTATAATTTGCATTGGTAGAGACGTAGAATGTGTTGGCTATCACGTTGAACACTTGTTGTTGCACGAATGAATGAAGACAACGCTCTCTCTTCCAACAGAATGGTATTTTCGGAACACCTGGTCTTACGGACACTCTCCAGTTATAAAGGATATCCAGTTATGAAGGAAGCATATAAAAGATTTGATATTGTAATTTTTTAAAAGTTGAATTTTTAAATTTCAAAATACCAAGATCGAGTTTCTTACTTCAAACATTTGCTATTCATTATGGCGTCATATGACTGTCTATATGCTAGTCCCTAATGATGGTGAAAAATCTTGAAATTTTGAGTATTAATATTTCTTGAAGTTTTTGTTACGGAGAAGTGAAATTTTTGTGTTAAGGTTATTAGGACTGTTTTTAATTTGTATTAAATACAGTGATTAAAAAATGGGCAAACATATACAAGTTTTGAGATTTCAATTTTCGTAAAGTTAAATTTTTAAATTTGAAAATACCAAGATCAATTTTCTTACTTCATTCATTTGCTACTCACTCTGACGTCATGCGATGGTCTATATGCTAGTCCCTTAATGACGGTGAAAATTTTTGAAATTTTAAATATTAATATTTCTAGCAGTTTTAGTTACAAAGAAATGAAACTTTTTGTGTTACAGTTATTAGGAATGTTTTCAATTTCTATTAAATACAGGGATTAAAACATGGGCAGACATATAAAAGATTTTATATTGTAATTTTTGGAAAGTTAAATTTTTAAACTTGAAAATACCAAGATCGATTTTCTTACTTCAAACATTTGCTATTCACTATGACGTCATATGATGGTCTATATGCTAGTCCCTTAATGACGGTGAAAAATCTTAAAATTTTGAGTATTAATATTTCTAAGAGTTTTTGTTATGGAGAAGTGAAACTTTTTGTGTTAAAGTTATTAGGAATGTTTTCAATTTGTATTAAATATAATGATTAAAAAATGGATAAACATATAAAAGTTTTGATATTGTAATTTTCGTAAAGTTAAATTTTTAAATATGAAAATAAGAAGATCAATTTTCTTACTTCAAACATTTGCTATTCACTATGACGTCATATGACGGTCTATATGTTAGTCCCTTAAGGACGATGAAAAATCTTGAAATTTTGAGTATTAATATTTCTAGGAGTTTTTGTTACAAAGAAGTGAAACTTTTTGTGTTAAGTTTATTAGCAATGTTTTCAATTTGTATTAAAAACAATGATTAAAAATGTGCAAACATATAAAATTTTTAATATTGTAATTTTCGTAAAGTTAAATTTTTTAATTTGAAAATACCAAGATCGATTTTCTTACTTTAAGCATTTGCTATTCACGATGACGTCATATGATGGTCTATATGCTAGTTCTTTAATGACGGTGAAAAGTCTTGAAATTTTGAGTATTAATATTTCTAGGTTTGGTTTGGTTTAATTTGGAGCGCTACGGTCTACTGTTTTGCACACGAGGGCTAATGAGACCGGGACCTACCGATTTAAAGCCGATTTCGAACGGCTACGAACATCCATAGGGGGATTCGAACCCTCGAACTCTGGTACCGACGATCAGCGCCCTAACCAATCGGCCAACGTTCGGCTTAATATTTCTAGGACACAAAAAGTTTCACTTCTTTGTAACTAAAACGCTACAAAGAAGTGAAACTTTTTGTGTTACGGTTATTAGGAATGTTTTTAATTTGTATTAAATACAATGATTAAAAAATGGGCAAATGGGCAAGTTTTGAGTTTGCAATTTTCGTAAAGTTAAATTTTTAATTTTGAAAATACCAAGATCGATTTTCTTACATCAAACATTTTCTATTCACTATGTATAAATATATTGAATTACTTTCTGCTATGTTATTTAAGTAGAGAACTTCCTGCAATCTGCAGAACAAATTTGTAACTTACCCATACAGTGAGTTGAATTGATTTTTATTAATGAAACCATTTCTCAAGTGCTTCTCTCTTCCAAAACTTATTTGTCAATTAATCATATTTTAGAACATATTAAAACCCGAAAACAGAGTTTATGGATTTCCATTCATTTCGCTTTTCCGAACCCATTTCAGCATCCAATATCCACCTTTTGAAGTTTATTAGAAGACTGTGATTAATTTAAAATACCCTTTTAACTGCTTCCTTTTAAAAGTAAGATAAACAAAGTAAAATTCTCTTTTGATTAAGATAAAGAATTGATTTTATAAATTTATCATTTAGCTAATTTAAACGATTCAAGAGTATTAAGTTTGTTTTCTTCTGTTGAGCGGTAATACACTTTGAAATATCCGAACTAAATTAAGTTAGTTTTAACAAATAATAATTCAAGTACGCTTAAATCTTTCCAAAGTTTAATTTGTTATGCATAGTACAATGTAAAAATATCAAATTTCAATTAACGGATGATAAGAGAATCTCAAAAATCATATATTCTCTTTTCATTCATTTATTTCTCATTTGGTATATTTCTTTGACATAATAGAAATTCAAATTTATTTTTAAATGCTTTCATTCATTTCACCCTATATTTAATCTCTTATAATAAGATTAAATAATCAAGATTAAAATATTTTACAATTCTAAGGAAAATATTCCCATTAAGTAAAAAACGAACTTTCTTTTATATATATTATTGAGGAATTTATACTTATTAATTACTAAAAGGTATTACAAAGAGATTCTTTGTTTCTTCCATTTAAATTGGAAATCTTTTGTATATTAATTAAGTACTAATCAGATGGTAATACTCTTTAAACTCTTTATATTTGTTGCTCTTTACTCCGCATAAAATTTAGTTATTGGTTCAGAATTAAATCTATGAATAAAGGATCTTTGTCCAAACTGAAGTAATAATAGATAATAAGATTGGGATTAAACTTTAAGCTTCTTTAATGTAAAAATATCTTTCCATGGGAAATAAGATTAAAAAAGTATATTACTTAAAAATTACAATGTATAAAAATTCAGATCATAGATTTTAATATCTTTTAAAAATGCATGGTACTTTATTTAAAACAGACATTTTAATGTACGCACGATAGCTTTGTATTTATCTACTATTCAAAAACTACCAACTTACAAAAAATTATTGTTGATTTGAAAAATCATTTAAAGTAAATAGAAAGGATCTAAGAAAAGTACTATTTGGTGCATTCTTCTCAGGTAACCATGGAAATTATTCGCTCAAAGTTTTAAAAATAGTAACAAAATTCAGCAGATGGCGCTATAAATGGGCTCACTTTATGACACCAACGATTGATGCAGTAAAATAACTCAATGTGTCCATTCTAAATGCTTAGCGATGTCCTTGATCTCATTCAAAATCTTACATCTGTGGGTTTTTGCTTTCTATTTAGCTGGGTTCCGTCACATGTTGGAGTTAAGGGAAACGAGGAGGCTGATAAAGCAGCAAAAACTGCTAGTCACTTCTACGATATGTCTTTACCGTTGAGTGATGTTAAAAAATATATAAAAAATCTGTTATATAAGAAGTGGCAGGATTGTTGGGATGAAGAAACTGATAATAAATTGCGTGACGTTAAACCAAAAATTGAGAATTGGGACACCTTACCATCTAGAAGACATGACGTTATCTTTACTCGCCTCCGGATTGGACACACGCGCTTTACTCATCGTCATCTTTTACTCGGAGAATCAGCTCCAGTTTGCAGTCACTGTAAAGAGGTCATATCCGTAAAACATGTCCTCATCGATTGCCCTCGTTTTAAAAACACCGCATTCATTATTTTAACTCATCATCTATTGATATGAAAGATATTTTAAAAAATTTGCCTCATCCTAATCTTTTTGTGTTTTTAAAAGACACTGGTTTTTATCCTCATATCTCAATTTTATACCTCATAGCTGTTTTTTACTTTTGGCCTTATTTCTCTTCTCTGCACTGTTTTTGCATTTTTAGCTTGTTCCTTTTATCTTCAGACATCCTTGTATATCTGTTTGTTTTTATGTCATTGTAGAATAATATTTAACTATTTGTTTGGCACAATATGTCCCAGAAGGACTCAGTGCCATTAAACCACAACCAACCAACCAACCAACTAAATGATTAGCGAAAGATACGAAGGTTGATCATATACTGTCGTTAGTCATGCTGTACGGCACCTGGCAACGGAATTATTCGATTTTCTCAGCGAACATTTCAATGATGGTAGAATTGAAATTGTCATGGAAACCTTTTGTCTATGGTGGTACTTCAAAAACCGTGTGTCCTGTCACAATCCACAAAATATAGCAGAATTTGAACAATTTATCATGTTGTCAGTCCATTCCAAATGAAATGCGTCTTCAAATTTTGTCCTCAGACTATAATCAGTGGTATTCTAAAATGACCTTTTGATGCAAATGACTGCTATTTTCAAAACCTTGTTTTGAAGTTTTTTCCCATTTACAGCGACATCTGTTCACAAACATTGTAACTAATTTTGAAACTGAGAATAAATTTCCTCTTTAAGCAGAACTCAACAAACTGTAAAGGCCGCTTTTAATTTTTAATTGATTTTTTTCTTAATCATCGCTCATTTCAGGGATATACAGGATGTTACTTGAACTATTTCCTTGCTTCTTTATTGATGATTAATTTATACTTAGATTTACCTGCAGTAAGAAAATTAGTGTATGCATGTATTTATTATTTTATTGAGAGAGAAAGAGGGCCGTATTCAGAGGGATGGTTGGGCAAGCTTCTTTCCTTCTCACAAAATTTATATAGTATGATCCATTAAATCCTTTTTTACATCTTTATTTCCTTTTTATTGGAATCTATTCGATAGTCCTGAAAACTTGATCTGTTTTCAAAGCAATATTGATTATCTGAATATACTGATTCAGAATAAGACTTCTAGTATCTCAAAATTTAAAAGTATAACCCAAAATTTAAAAAAATAAATTTTTAAAATAGAAAAAAGAATTATTGGATACAATGAAATAAACTAACAGTGGCATTTGTACAGGTTATGGCTGTATTATTTTAAATAAACTCCTCAGTGTGTGTGGATATTTTTCCCTGCATGTCTCAAATGTTTTCATGAGATCATGAATTAACTGGATAATGTGCCACGTGTCAATAATTACACAAGTGACTATAATATAGTATATTTTAGTTTAAGTAAGAACAAAACGGCTGAAACGTGGGGATGACTAAAACTGATAAAGAAATATTAGCAGTCTTTGAAAGAAAAATACTGCGAAGTATTTTGAGATCCACAAAATTTAATGATCACCAAATTGGTGTACAATCCATTTTTAATTAGTTTAGCTCTGAGTCATCGGTTTCAATGAATACAAATATGAAAGGATATCCAAACAAACAACAAGAGTGAAACGTGAACGTTTTTCTAGAAAGATGGTTGCTGTGGTTGTTGCATATGTCACTTTGTCAAACCAGGTACTATTGAGCAGGAGGCTACTCTTATTCTATCAAGGGGGTGAGCCTTTGATTTTGACGAGCACCTCAAGGGTGAAAGTGGGACTTAAGCTCAAGTAGGTTCTCGTAATTTTAAAGCAGGGACCAAGCAGAAGACCCATATCCTTGGCCTGCCAGAGGTATTGATTGAGAACTTGGAGGACATTGAGACCACGAACATATTTTACGTGCCTCAATCACCTTTAACGAACACGGCAGATCTTATGCCGGCTCGGGCTCCGAATCTGCAACCGTCCAGTTACGAGAACGTTACTTTTACCGACTGAGTTATCGCAGCTTCAGAAAGGTGGTAAAACTCTTTGGTCACAATGCGAAATGAATTGAATGAGTTTTAAAATTTTAAGATAATAAATATATTAATACATAGTATTATAAAATAAGTAACGCTTATAAAATAAGTAAAAGAAAAACATAAATAAACAATAAATTGCAGAAGTGTATATACATACTATTGTTTTTTTTTTAAATTTAAAACATTAAAAAAAATAACTTGAATAAATAAGAAAATGCTAAGTAGAGATTGCTTGCAAGTGACATAATTATCACCAATAATTTAGTAAGTTAACACCTTACCATTCAATGTGTATTTTGAAAAAAATTATTGATGTTATTTGTATTGTATTAGAGTTAAACAGTGCTCTACCAACTTATATTTTATTAAATATTATATTAATAGTTATGGCTGTGCTGCCTTGTAACTTTTTTTAAAAAATGTTACCATTTAAGGGAGAGTTAACACTTTGAAAAATAAAAAAAAAATTAAATGCTTGTTTATAACTAAGTTTTTAACTAAAAACTTCAATTAAAAAATTTTCGTCTACTTATTTAATTCCAATAATTTTATTAATACACATTAAATTTTATATAATTTTTGCTTAATAATATACTATTTTCTTTTAAAACGTTGAAATACATAAATTTCTAAATTTTTCTCTAAACAAAAAGTCAAATAAAATACTAATTTTATATACACTTACGTTATAATCATAATAACGTAATTCTGAAAATTTAAACATCTACTAGAGAAAGACCTTTACTTTTTAACACATTGTATGCGGGACACTTACTAGTTCGTTTTCTGACGATTGATGCTTGAGAGCGAGTCACGTACTAGTACGGGTTAACGTAACATCATGGTTTGTTTGTGGGTACAAAAATAACAGTATATACAGGAAAACGAAGCCGAATGTTCTTGTATACTACATAAATTTTGGAAAAAATTAGACAAATAAGAACTAGTTTTACATCAGTCGATGCGGAACCACAGAACCGGAAATAATTAAAACTACATACTACTATTTCTATTTGATATTTCATATTTACGATACTATTATAAATTTATCCACTAAAAATATATTTTTGTTTATAAAAATATTACGGTTGTTATTTATATATTTCTATTTATATGTTTGTTTATATATTTCAATATAAAATACGAAAAGTTGGTTAAAAATTTAAATAATTTTCTATCTATTGAGATTTAACTGAATAACTAAATTTACTCGCAAAACGGCCGCCCCCGGTACAATTCCGCTGCGAAATGTAACTGCACACAATGTGTTAAAATTACGCTAATAAAAACGTTGAGAAAAAGCAATTTAAAATTTTCATTTTCAAATATTTCTACTTTAACTGCAATTCTGTAGAAAGTCCAAAAAATTTTAAACATCATGTAAATGAAAGTATATGTAAAGCAAATTTTGTGCCCCGCAGATATAAAAATGCATATGTCTTAAATAATTCGCTATAAAATAAGAATTATCAAGTCGACAAAGAAAGTTCTTGTTTCAATTTTCTTCTCGCGCATTTAAGTTTTTCTTTTCCTTCCATTTCTTTTTCGTGGATTTAAATTGGCAGACAAACTCAGTCTATAATTTTATTTAACATCCAATAAATAATGTTGTAAGAAATTTTAATTTGATCTGAATTACATCAGTGGATAATATAAAAATTGTACATAAAAATTAGATGGCTGTAGAATAGATGTCATATATTTTCCCGATAATGTTTTCGATAAAGCCGATAGGGGACCGTCAAAAAATTGAAGTAAGAAGAATATATTTTGTATAACCATGTACAAAAGAATGCATGAGAAGCATTGATTTGGTTTAATTTGCAGCGTTAAGGTCTACTCTTTGCAACACAAAGGATAATGAAACTGGGACCTACTACTTAAAGCTAATTCCTAACGGCTCGAACATCCATGCCACAGCGGGCTTTCATCCCACGAGCTCCAGAACCGATCATCAGCGCCTTAACCCTTCAGCCATCCTTCGGAGAAGCTTTAAAAATTTAGGTCATGATTTGACTCTTCTTGTAATAATCTGTGGGTATTTTTTTAAGATAGTGCGCATACTCTTGGAGGAATTGTGTTTTTCGTAAAATCCCAAATTTCACAAAGTATAATATTAGTAAGTTGCATATAAGTAATATATAAATTATATCAGTTGCAAGTAATATATAAGTTGTAATATATAAGAAATATAAGTTGTATTAGTAAGTAATATATAAGAAGTATATAAGTTTTATTAGTTGTAAGTATTATATAAGTTATAATACATAAGTAATATAAGTTGTATTAGTTGTAAGTAATATATAAGTAATATACGTTGTATTAGTAGTAAGTAATATATCAGTTATAAAAGTTATATTAGTTGTAAGTAATATATAAGTAATAAAAGTTGTAATATATAAATAATATAAGTTGTATTTGTAAGTAATTTATGAGGTGTAATATATAAGAAATAAGTTGTAATATATAAGTAATAAGTTGTATTTGTAAGTGATATATAAGTTATATTAGTTCTAAGTAGTATATAAGTTGTAATATATAAGTAATATATAAGTGGCAATATAAGTAATACAAGCTGTATTAGTTATAAGTAATGTATAATATATAAGTAATATAAATTGTATTTGTAAGTAACATATAAATTGAAATATATAAGTAATATATAAGTTGGAATAAAAAAGTAATATATACGTTGAAATATATATGTAATATGAGCTATATTTGTAAGTAATATATAAGTTGTAGTAATTAATATGTAAGTTGTAATATATAAGTAATAAGTTGGTATATAGAAGTATTATATAAATTGTATGTAAGTAATATGTACGTAATATTTAAGCAAATATCTTATAATTTGACCAGGTCTCAATATAAAATATGCTATTTGAAGAGAGCGACAAACGGAATTGCACATAATCCTCTGGAATCAGGTTTAAAACATAATAAATATTCGATGAAAGATTTGCTTAATTGATTTCCAGTAAAATTATGGTAATTTTATCTACTGTATACAAATATTAATTTAAAAAACGGTAATAAAATACTGGCATTCTTATCCTTAAGATGCCCGAGATCCTTAAAAAACGTATTTTGTAATATTTTCTCCTATCTCTGTGAAATACTGCATAAATCTTTAGCTGAATAGATTAAAAAACATGTGTTACAGACGTGTAAAATATATTGACCCATGTTAAATGTCTTAACGATAAACTGACATCGAATAATTCCTCTTCATATCACCTCTCAGGGGTCTTTAAACATCTGCTTACAGCTGAAACAGCTTTCTTAGACGCACTGTGTCACTTACTGTATTAACAATCTAACATTTTGACGATTAAAAACTAAAAAGATACGATAGGGCTGTCATAATTTGAATATACGAAATTTATTTGCCTCAGTCGTAGCCTTACAATGTTTTCTCGTTATATATGAGACTCAGAGCCTTAAGTTCATAAAATTCTGTATCGCTACAATAATACCTATTTGATTATCTTGCACTTTTGATACCAGTATTATCTAACATTCTGCAGAATTATTTATTAATACGTTATTTAATTTAGATTTGAGTGTTTGTTTTCATAAAAAAAATCTTAAAAAATACTAAAACAAAATAGTTTTTTTTAAAAAAACGTAAGAAAAAGTTAAAAATTATTTAAAATGTCAGAAAAACCTAAAAAATGTAAACTGTTATACGGCCATCATATGCTCACACACTCTTCTCATGTTCAACATGATATTTTCCCATTGGTCGGCATTCTCGTTTCTGATTGGCTGTCCTGCAATCGGCAGAATCTCAAATTTTATCAAAGCTAGTCGTTCCCGCACGAAACTCCGACGAAAACGGATATCCCTGGTTGTTAAAATATCTTGTTTTCTCTATCCCTAGAGTCTCTTATCTCTAGTTTTTCAACTCCTCTTCTTAGCCCACTCTCCTGTTTCTAATCATGGATCTTGTTGGTGCTTCAACCACATTTGTCTAAATTGGCGTGCTTGCAGCTTGCGTGCTTGCAGCGTGGCGTTTGAAATCTGGCGAGGGGATTGTAACTCAACAAATTGATACATAAACAAAAACAACATTTTGAGGAAAAATTTTACAAAAATTGAATATTTAAAATCTAATCGAACTAACAAGAAATTTTGTATGATCTGAGAAATTAAATTTAAAATTTATTTTCATATCTCTTTATTGTATCATGAACTCACGAATCCTCCATTATATTTTCTTTATCCTATTTAGATGTTTATTTTTATTAAGCCATAGATCACTGAAAGACCATAACATGATGAAGAAAGACAGTCACGGTATTATTAAAAATATCCTCAATAATATAAAAAATCATGATAAAATGGTATCTAGTCTTATATAGATCGTGAATTTTATAGAAGAATTTTTATATAAAATAATTAAATTAAAATATCTTTTAACTATTTATATGTTAGGAATATAATTAGAAAACTTAAAAAGACGCCTTATTTTTAGGTTTTAATATAAAAAAGATTAAAGCAAATAGATGATAATTTAGATGAATCTTTAGAATATTATACAATTAATAATCTGTTTTTATTTATTTTATGATTAAAACTTAAAATTTAGATTTTTTTATACATTTAAAGACATTGTAGAGAATGAAGAAACCCTTTAGACACACGGTATTTTATACAAATTAATAATCTGATGATTTTTTTCTGTCTTAGATTAATTCTTAAGATTTAATTTTCTATCTCCATGCACACGAAGTTTCACACATGAGCGAGTGTACATTGTAAACTGTACCATATATAAATACTATTGAGTTTTTGTTTATTATATAATTATGAATTTGGCGCACGTAAATACCTTAATTATAGAGATCTGGGTATTGTGTACAACGTTTTATTAAATATCTCGCCAACATAGACTCGTTGGCGATATTTTTTAAACTAATTTTTCCCATTCAATTTGTCTGTAACGTCACCAAGTTGTGGGCGGTTTTTGTGTCATTTGACGTCCTGTATTTTCCAGAAAATTCCCCGTCCAGAATGTTTTTGTTCTATATAAGAGAATTTAGACTAATGAGACACTTCAGTCGTATTCAAAGAGTCGCTAATGAGAATGCTAATGAGAAGTAGGCACGGGTGTATACTGAGATAAATAAGAAAATAATAATTGGATTAGACAACAGAGGAATATTTTTGTTGTCAGTATACATTTGCATTCACTTATCAAAATGCCAAGGGCAAATTCTTATTTATCTGAAAAGAAAATATCATTCAGAAAGCGATGGGGGATATTCAGTATACGAATACTAATCAGAAGTATGGAAAGATGCATACTAAAAAACTGGAAGAGAATAACCTGTATTATACTTAAGACAAATATTTTTGGTGTCAGTGTGCATTTATAATCAATTATCAAAATCACAAGTGCATATTTTTCATAATCTGAAAAGAAAATGACATTCTGACAGGGGGGATATTCCGTAAACGAATACTAATGGGAAGTATGGAAAGATGAATAATAATTTAAAAAAAACAGGAAGAGAATGACCTGGATTAGACTTCAGTCGAATGTTTTTGCTATCAACCTGCATTTGCATTCACCTATCAAAGTCACACGAGCAAAAATTTCGTAATCTGAAAAGTAAATGACATTCAGAAAGTGAAAGAAGATATTCGGTAAACGAATATTAATGAGAAATATGGAAAGATATATAATAAAAGGAACAAGAAAAGAGTAACCTGGATTAGATTTCAGACGAAAATTTCTGCTGTCAGACTACATTTGCATTCGTTGACCATTTTGATTGTTTTTACGATTTGAAAAGGAAATACAGTTAAAAAATTTAGAGGAATATTCAATAAACAAATATTAATGAGAAGTGTCTGTAATTATATATATTAAAAAGAAAAGGAAAATATTAACCTGTATTAGACTACAGACGTCGGCGTGCAGTTACAGCTGTCAGCGTGTGTCATTATTTACTGATCAAAAAATCAAACGTACAACTTTTTCGTAATCTGAAAAGAAAATGACACTCAGAAAACGAGGGAAAGTATTCAGTAAACGAATACTAATGAGAAGTATGGAATGAGGCATAATAATAAGAAATGGAAAGATTAAAGTGGATTAGACTTCAGACGATTGTTTTTGCTGTCAGTCTACATTTTCATTCACTTATAAAAATCAGACGTGCAAATTTTTAGTGATCCAAAAAGAAAATGACATTCAGAAAACGAGGGAGAATATTT
>CM063511.1:99247570-99250070 GCA_032207245.1 Pardosa pseudoannulata | reverse complement strand
TTAGAAGCAGGGAGAAAGCAGAAGAACCCCTTGGTTTGTCATCCCAAAAAGTATCATTTGGGAACTTGGAAGAAATGGTGACCACAAACATATTTTACGTGATCCATTCAGCGTTAAGGAACAGAACAGGACTTGGGCTATGTAAAAGGTATATGTTACTTGCTAATGTCCTTCTTTTTGAACTAGATCCAAAGTTTAATCTGGTGAATATTCTCTTAGGGTGGTCCCACCAAAGTCATTTAACGGATAACTGAGATTAATCTCTGTTTAAACGGAGAATTGTGTCCCACGATTAGTTGGCTCCGTGGGTTAATCGTGGTTATCGAATTTCGAGAGACGAAACCTTAAGCATGACCAATGAGCGTGCTTTGACTTTATTTATGATCCAAGTTTCAACTCTAATTATTTACCTATTAAAAACATTCAACATTTTAACATTTATCAAACATTTTCTGTTAATATAAACTAGCAAAGTTTTTTTGCAAATACTTGAACTTTCTTTTTCATATTTTACTCTTAATAACATATGATCATTACAAATATTCTATTTATATCACCAAAATAATCAGATTTGATTAAAAATACGCCTCTTATTATTCATCGAAACTTTTCCTTAAAATAACCTCCTTCCTCCGCCCCCGATATAAAGTCTTATCTACCGGGATGCACTTAATTAAAATATTCTTTAGATAGAAATCTGAATCAACTTGAACTCAGCATTGAGTGCTACCATTCGTGAATATGAATATTCATTTTAATTAGTCTATACAGGGAAAAGGGACCTATTGACATGCAGCTTTTAATAATAAACTGGGGAGGTTATTTCCATCAGATAATCACAATTTTATCGATTCCTTGTGGAATCAGTTTACACTATTAACAACGAGAACACGTGTTTCATTTTTTAAAACTATAAATAGTAAAAGATTAATTTTAGTATGGTTTTCTATAATTACTTTATTAAATCTGTGTTTCTTCTTGTTAACATGCAGTTTAATAATAAACATGTATCTTATTCCCATTAGATATTTAATGTGTTATCAATTCGTTGTAGGATTAATTTACATTGTAAACAACTAGAGCACGTATTTCTTTTTTTACAACTATAAGTAGTCAAAGATTAATTTTAATGTAGTATTCTGTAACTGCTTGATTAATTTTTTTTTATTTTATGTTAACGCAAAATTTAATAATAAACGTAGAGATTATTTCCATGAGATATTCAAAGTATTAGGCTGATACCATATTACGATATATGTCACAGACAGTTTCCACGTCATAATTACGCCATAACTTGTCACAGATGGGAATTTGGTACCATAAATTTCCCACTCTGACATCATTAGACACATAAGTTGTCTGTGACATGTCTCGACTGCAATATGGTAGCATCCTTAGTTTACATTATTGACAACAAACTTTTTAAAACTATAAGTAGCAAAAGATTGATTTCAGTATATTGTACTTAATTAATTTATTAAATTAGTATTTCTTCGTGTTGAAATAGGGCTGCTACTATATTGCTGTCGACATACGTCACAGGTGGCTTCACATCAGAAGTCGACAGAAATGGGAGTTAGGTACCATTAATTTACCTCTCTAACATCATTACAACACAGTAGTCATATGTGACATATCCCAACAGCAATATGGTAACTCTCTAGGTTTATAATAAACATGAGAGGTAATTTCTATCCAAAAATACTGTTTATTACCTTTAATAGCGATTTCACATACCGTCACGAACATATTTCTGCCCTTCCCGTTCATTTGCATGTTTACAGTAGCCAATAGACAAACAATAAGCTAACTTTCCGTTTGAAATAAGAGCTAGACTAATGAATTGATATGTGTTATGCTGAGTGAAACTGTCTTTTAGGATGCTACCATATAAAGCGATTTGAAGCAACAGGGCATATTTCAACTTATGACAATTCAGGCTTTAGTTTCAAACGGAAGGGCAGTTTATTGTTTGTCTATTGGCTGTTGTAAACATGAAAATGATAGGGAAGGACATTATTTTAGTTCGTGACGTTGCGATAAATTGCTCTATTGCAATTAAGATATGTCACAGGCGACTTCTGCGTCATATTGACGTCATAGAGGAAATCTTGTGGTACCAAATTCATTTCTCTGGCGCCTTCTGACATCCAAATGACACAGAAGTCGCCTGTGGCATATCTAGAAAGCAATATGGTAACACACTTAGGATCAGTTTACATTATGAACAACGAGAAAGCTTGTTTCTTTTTAAAGTTATGAATAATATAAGATTAATTTGGGAGTGCTACCATATTGCAGTCAAGATATGTCATAATTGACATACATGTCAAATGATGTCAAAAATTGTCATTATAACGCTATAGAAAGGGAGATTAATGGTACCAAATTCCTATCCCAAGCGACTTTTGACATCATTATGACGCAGAAGTCACTTGGGTTATATCTTAACCGCAATATGGTAGCACTTTTAGTAAATTGCGCAGTATTTTCTAGATTA
>CM063511.1:99187570-99245070 GCA_032207245.1 Pardosa pseudoannulata | reverse complement strand
GTTAAAATTTTGGCAGTCGTTTAAATATGATGCAGTTTATTTTCATCCATTTTGTTGTTAATCTAGGGTTATACTGAAGGAATGTTGGCGTTGATTGTTTTTCGTCCATCCCCAATCTAATAATAGCCTAAGTTATCTTTCCGTCTGTGATTGAAATTATGAAGCGGTTGGATCTCGAATAGATAGAGGCATCCATATTCGATTCTTGATGAGTTAGGGTTAGCAAAATTCAAAGCGAGTAAAGTTTATTTTCTCCGAAACTATCGATCCGATCCTAAAACAAAACAAATCCCTATAAATATGCTTCATATCACAGCAAAAAATACTGTAGTCTTTAAAAGGTTCGAAATCCATTAATCCTCCTCCCCCTTTACGAGCATTTAAGCTATTCTTCCAAGCCCTATTTTCTCCGGTTAAGAGCAGGTGATTAAATTATCAATTTATCACATAAGTAGATAAAAATAACAGTTTTTTCTAGCATTAGGACGTCATTCCTTTAACCCTCTCCATTATTCATTTCTTATTTCAAACTATTTAAATATCGTCTGCATTATTTTCATGCGTATTATCACTGAACATAGATAATACGTAAATAATTTTCTTTTACATTTGGCTTAAATAATAGATTAGTTACATATGTGATAATTTTAAATTTAATCATCGATTATTTTTTGTTGAAGGTAATTCTCAGCAAAAAACAAACCGGTTTTTTTACCTGTATCATAGGGTACTTTGCAATTTTTGAAAATTAAAAATTTTACTGATCCCGTCATATGACGAGCTATATGCTAGTTATTTTATAGTCACAGAGTAGGTCTGTGTACTTTAGGATTGTGGTCCTGCACCTGTGTTATGTGAAAAGTTAGTTTAACAATAAAAATAATAATTTTTTCTGGCATTAGGACATCATTCCTTCAACCATCTTATTTAATCATTTCTTATTTTAAATTATTTAAATATCATCTGCATTATTTTCATGTGTTTTATCACTGAACATAGATATTACGTAAATAATTTTCTTTTATATTTGGTTTAAATAATAGACTAGGTACATATGTGATAATTTAAAATTTAATCGTCGATTATTTTTTGTTGCAAGATAATTCTCAGGAAAAAACAAACCGTTTTTTTACCTGCAGCATAAAGTACTTTTGCAATTCCGGAAAATAAAAAAATTTACTTATCTCGTCATATGACGGGCTATATGCTAGTTATTTTATAGTCACAGAATAGGTCTGTGTACTTTAGGATTGTGGTCATGCACCTGTGTTATATGGAAAGTTAGTTTAACAATAAAAGTAATAATTTTTTCTAGCATTAAGACGTCATTCCTTTAACCATCTTATTTAATGATATCTTATTTTAAATTATTTAAATATCGTCTGCATTATTTTCATGTGTTTTATCACTGAACTTAATATTACGCAAATAATTTTCTTTTATATTTGGCTTAAATAATAGATTAGGTACATATTTGATAATTTTAAACTTAATCATAAATAATTTTTGTTGCAAGATAAATCTGAGCAAAAAACTAACCGGCTTTTTACCTGCATCATAGGGTACTTTGCAATTCTGGAAAATTAAAAATTTTACTGATCCCGTCATATGACGAGCTATATGCTAGTTATTTTATAGTCACAGAGTAGATCTGTGTACTTTAGGATTGTGGACCTGCACCTGTGTTATGTGAAAAGTTAGTTTAACAATAAAATTATTAATTTTTCTAGCATTAGGACGTCATTCCTTCAACCATCTTATTTAATCATATCTTATTTTAAATTATTATATATCGTATGTATTATTTACATGCGTTTTAACACTGAACTTAGATATTAAATAAATAATTTTCTTTTATATTTAGCTTAAATAATAGACTAGGTACATATGTGATAATTTAAAATTTAATCATGGATTATTTTTTGTTGAAGATAATTCTCGGCAAAAAACAAACCGGTTTTTTTACCTGCATCATAGGGTACTTTGCAATTCTAGAAAATTAAAAATTTTACTGATCCCCTCATATGACGAGCTATATGCTAGTTATTTTATAGTCACACAGTAGGTCTGCGTACTTTAGGACTGTGGTCATGCACCTGTGTTATGTGAAAAGTTATTTTAACAATAAAAGTAATAACAATTTTTTCTAGCATTAGGACGTCATTCCTTTAACCATCTTATTTAATCACATCTCAATTTAAATTATTATATATCGTATGTATTATTTTCATGCGTTTTATCACTGGATCTAGATATTACGTAAATAATTTTCTTTTATATTTAGCTTAAATAATAAACTAGGTATATATGTGATAATTTAAAAATTAATCGTCGATTATTTTTTGTTGCCAGATAATTCTCAGGAAAAAACAAACCGTTTTTTTACATGCAGCATAAAGTACTTTTGCAATTCCGGAAAATAAAAAAATTTACTTATCTCGTCATATGACGGGCTATATGCTAGTTATTTTATAGTCACAGAATAGGTCTGTGTACTTTAGGATTGTGGTCATGCACCTGTGTTATGTGAAAAGTTAGTTTAAGAATAAAAGTAATAATTTTTCTAGCATTAGGACGTCATTCCTTCAACCATCTTATTTAATCATATCTTATTTTAAATTATTATATATTGTATATATTATTTACATGCGTTTTAACACTGAACTTAGATATTAAGTAAATAATTTTCTTTTATATTTAGCTTAAATAATAGACTAGGTACATATGTGATAATTTAAAATTTAATCATCG
The DNA here is from genome assembly GCA_032207245.1 of Pardosa pseudoannulata. NCBI lineage: Eukaryota > Metazoa > Arthropoda > Arachnida > Araneae > Lycosidae > Pardosa > Pardosa pseudoannulata. The sequence continues at coordinate 99,242,319 of CM063511.1, read as the reverse complement.
ATTATTTTTTGTTGAAGATAATTCTCGGCAAAAAACAAACCGGTTTTTTTACCTGCATCATAGGGTACTTTGCAATTCTAGAAAATTAAAAATTTTACTGATCCCGTCATATGACGAGCTATATGCTAGTTATTTTATAGTCACACAATAGATCTGCGTACTTTAGAATTGTGGTCATGCACCTGTGTTATGTGAAAAGTTATTTTAACAATAAAAGTGATAACAATATTTTCAAGCATTAGGACGTCATTCCTTTAACCATCTTATTTAATCATATCTTATTTTAAATTATTATATATCGTATGTATTATTTACATGCGTTTTAACACTGAACTTAGATCTTAAGTAAATAATTTTCTTTTATATTTAGCTTAAATAATAGACTAGGTACATATGTGATAATTTAAAATTTAATCATCGATTATTTTTTGTTGCAAGAGAATTCTCAGCAAAAAACAAACCTTTTTTTTACCTGCAGCATAAGGTACTTTTGCAATTCTGAAAAATCAAAAATTTTAGTGATCCCGTCATATGACAAGTTATATGCTAGTTATTTTATAGTCACAGAGTAGGTCTGCATACTTTAGAATTGTGGTCATGCACCTGTGTTATGTGAAAAGTTATTTTAACAATAAAAGTGATAACAATTTTTTCTAGCATTAGGACGTCATTCCTTTAACCATCTCATTTAATCATATCTTATTTTAAATTATTATATATCGTATGTATTATTTTCATTCGTTTTAACACTAACTTAGATATTACTTAAATAATTTTCTTTTATATTTAGCTTAAATAATAGACTAGGTACATATGTGATAATTTAAAATTTAATCATCGATTATTTTTTGTTGCAAGATAACTCCCAGCAAAAAACAAACCGGTTTTTTTACCTGCATCATACGTTACTTTGCAATTCTGAAAAATAAAAAATTTTAATTATCCTATCATATGACAATTATATGCTAGTTAATTTAGTCACAGGGTACGTCTGTGTACTTAAGGTTTGTAACCATGCACCTGTGTTATGTGAAAAGTTACCATGTATTTGGTTTTACTTTTTTATTGTTTAACTCCTTGCCTGTGGAATATATTTGAGAAAAACGTACCAAAAATGGAAATTATTTTCTTGTTAATTTTTCCGTTATTATCATCAAAATATTTGAAATAGATTATTTTTGAAAAGTATTTAGACGAAATAACTACTATTTTCACATATATGGAAAAGGGTAATGGGTTGCAGTAACTTATGATCCAATTACATCAAAATATTTTAAATGACATAATTTTCTGGATAAATATTATATATATATATATATATATATATATATATATATATATATATATATATATATATATATATATATATATATATATAAAACGTCATTGATTTTCCTGAGCTTTCGTTGGCTGGGGAGTTAGGTGGGTTATCGATATGTCTCGATATTAATTTTTATCGGTCAGCCATCAGGATCGTAATGTTATAATGTCACATACCTAGACTTTATGTCTAAAGTCATTGTTACGCCGGCCACACCTGCTTGAGAAGAAAAAGTAAAAAAACAGCTGAATTCCCCTGCATGATTACAAGTGGACCAATGTAGTTCGAGACATGTGCTGGAATTCCAAAGAATTAACTTTGCATGAATTTATGATACAACCAGTATAAACCTAATTTCATACAGAGTAAACAAACAAAAACGAAAAACCTCGTATTTTTGGCCTAATACAGTCCTTTAAAATAACCCGTATAATCCTTAGATGGTTTATAAGGAATTTAAACTTTAAAAAAAACACTGATAATCAACAAGATGTTTCAGACAAATTAGAATAAATAAATAATCTAGAATCTTGAAAAATATTCTGAATTTTAAATTCGTTCAATAGCAGGTTATACGTTGTTTTCCAAGTTCAAGCTTAGTAAAATTATAAATACGCCTGCAGAAAATGTGATTACAATCTACCTCGAAAAAGGATTAGATTAGATACTCCATTGTATAAAATAATACGTATTTCCAGAAAGATAATCTAATAAGTCGTAAAAAAGATCTACAATACGCATACAAATAGATTATCTTTGCAAGTGATATTTTGCACATTATAAAAGGTCTTACTTGCACAATAAAAGGTTTTGTATCAGTAACTCTGGTGTAATACGCTAAAATATTTAGATTTGGGTGCGAAATTCTTATCATCCCCTTCATAGTTGAAAAAAATAGATAATGGTATTTTCTAAATGTTTACATTTTTCATGTGCAAATAAGCAACATATTAAAAATTCTTAAAAACTGGTTTGTTTATATTTAGTATCGAAACTAAATCTAGCTGCTGGAAATGCCTATCATGCCTACATTTCTTTTTCCGCGTTCTATAGGGTGTTTCACAACTGACCGGTATATATCAAAAATCAACAAAATCTAAACAGACAGTTAAAAAAATACACAGTTTATTGCAGTGGCATGCGGTAGGTTTCCATGCAGGGTGCGCAGAGAACATGGATTAATCCAATAAATATTTTATTATTGAGACATCTGAATTATCCATTCTGAAACGGGTTATTTATTATGAATATAAATTTAAAGATTACAATAAATAAAATATTTACCTACGAGTAGTCGAATTATAACTATAAAAACAGCTAAACTTATGAGAATTCTACTAGCACTGAAGCAAAAATCATGTCTTTTGTTGTATGGTGCCATATCGGCGTCGAAAAAGCAATGCTTAGGGCTTAAAAGAAAAATGTTCAGCAAACATAGCACCACATGGCGTCCGCCGCTGTGGTGCCGACAAACCGAACATCTATTCCACGTGCAGAGGATTTCACTGCACGTTGGCACAATAGAGCGAACTGTTTCTTGTTCGGTCAGTGGATTAAATTATATTTATTAATTGTTTTTAACATTTGAAAATCATATATTCTGCGAAAAACATCTTGACAATTTTTAAAAACAAAACCAGGGTTATGGTGTTACATAATATAACTTATATACTGTCTGTAAAACACAATGAATGGTAAAATTTGGACTGTTCTGTTAAAACTCGTTTCTTTAAAACAAAACAACATTGTTTTTCAGCTAATTATTTCAATAAATATAATACATCACCGAAATTAATTGACCACACTAAAACATTTCACTTTATATTGATGAAATACTTCTATTATATTTCCATGAAAACAAAATATTACAATATATAAATTTAAAGATTAACCGTTTGCAAAATCGTATGGCCAGTTAATCAGTTTTAAAAAAAAGTCCCCGCTCTAATACAACGCTTAATAAACCGTACCTTCGGATGATTCTGAATGCCAAGTGCAGGAAAAATAGCTGCACTTGCCTCAGTGCCATAGTATGCTGTTCTTCTCCAGTAGCCCATACATATATAAAAGCTTGGTTTTCAATTTAGTGAGCAGCGCTTACACATCAGATCTTCCTATGTTCGTTTGTGCGCTACGTGATGCAGCACCTTGTACCGCACGCACTGCGGGAATACAAGCAAGCAAATCAACATAATATTTGAATATATTATAAATAATATTTATTATATACCATATAAAGATAGGTAGATATAGGTGCAGAAAACTATTGTCCCTCATGATTTTGCCAGGGTGTGCAGTGCACACCCTGCACATATGGACCGCACTCCACTGGTTTATTGCAATACGCTTGGGACAATATTAAATTTTTAGGCAGACAAACTTTCAAAATGTAAACTTTCTGTCTGTTCAGCCTGTTTCCCAGCTGTCGGTTTCGCGTTTTGCTGATACTGCATTTAATTCGCTTATTAAAGTTTTTTGTACCGTGGGAAAATTGTTTCTGTCTTCGCTCTTGGGTGCACCTCTGTTCGATCAGAGTGAGCTCTGTGGATTTCCTTTGTCTGTTGTGCTGTAGAATAGATGTGCGTTGTAGCTGCTGTGGAATAAAATTTCAATTAGACAGGTGTCGTTTTCTTCAATGTCGGCCCGACTGCATTTTTGTTACTGCTAGCTGTTGAGCTTTCTCCTTGTCAAGGAGTTTTATAAAAAATGGATACAAATTGATTATTTTTGCAAGTGATATTATGCACATAATAAAAGGTCTTTCTTTCATAATAAAAGGTTTCATATCACTAACTCTGTTGTAATACGGTAAAATATTTAGATTTGGGTGGGTAGAAGTACAGCGAAATTCTTATCATCCCTTTCATAGGCGATAAAAATAGATAATAGTATTTTCTAAATGTTTCCTTTTTCGTGTAGGAATAAACAATATATTGAATAATCTTAAAAATTGATTTGTTTATATTTAAAATCGAAACTAAATTAAACTGCTGGAAATGCCTATCAGGCCTACATTTCTTTTTCCACATTTTACAGGGTGTTACAAAAATGACCGGTATATCTCAAAAACCAATAAAAACTAAACAAACAGTGAAAAAAAATCACAGTTTAGTGCAATATGCTTGGGACAATATTAAATTTTTAGGCAGACAAACTTTCAAAGTTAGTTACAATGTTCCACAACAGATGGCGCTGCAGTCTGGAAAAATCTAAACTACGATATTTTCCAGATATCCACCATGCGCAGCAATAATATGGCGTATTCTCAGAACGAAATTATCAGATACCCGTACAAACGTCTCAGGCGAGATGGCTTCACATGCAGAATACATGTTTGGTTTGGCATGGTTTGGAGTGCTACGTCTACTTTTTGCAACACGAAGGCTAATGAGACCGGAACCTACTGCTTAAAGCCGATTCCGAACGGCTACGAACACCCATGCCACAATGGGATTCGAACCCATGAACTCCGGTACCGAGGACCAGCACCCTAACCGGTCGGCCGAACAGATGTACTGCTCCAGTTATTCAATTGTTTCTGGTTAGTGGCATTACACCTGGTCTTTCAAGAGTCCCCTCAAACAAATATCGTAGTTTAGATTTTTTCCAGACTGCAGCACCATCTGTTGTGGAATATTATAACTAATTTTAAAGTTTGTCTGCCTAAAAATTTATTATTGTCCCAAGCATATTGCAATAAACTGTGAAATTCTGTCACTGTCCGCTTAGTTTTTATTGATTTTTCAAATATACCGGTCATTTTCGAAACACGCTGTATATGTTTAGTTTTACAAGTTTTCGTAGCGTTCTCTACCCTTACAACGTACAATGTATTATATACTTGCAAATGCGCATAATATACAGTGATACATATTTGCACCATATAGAATAAACTGTGAGCTTTATGGATAATTTTCACAGTAGAGATATTATTTTGATAACAGATCCATAATGATGACCAAAATTGTTTCTATTTATATTGAATTTGCTATAATAAATACTAGTAGGAAAGGAGAAATATTTTGTTTTGAAGAAATAAAAAAAAACGGAATGCATGGGGATTTTTTGAAACTCTCTTAGATTCAGCAAATCCCCTATATAATAATAGCCTAAGTTATCTGTCCGTCTGTCCTCGAATTTATGAAGCGGTTGTACCTGGAATGTATAGAGGCATCCATATTGGATTCTTGATGAGTTAGGGTTAGCAAATTTCAAAGCGAATAAAGTTTATTTTCTCCTAAACTATCGATCCGATTCTAAAATAAATTAGTTTATATATGCTTCATATCACACAGAAAACTACTGTCGTCTTTAAAACGTTCGAAATCTCCCCCTTTCTCCCTTTTCGAGCGTTTAATGTCATTATATGAAGCCCTATTTTCACCGGATAAGAGCAGGCGATTAAATTTATCAATTTATCACATAACAAATAAGTTAAAATAACATTTTTTCTATCATTATGACGTCATTCTTTTAACCATCTCATTTAATTATGTCTTATTTTAAATTGTTTAAATATCGTTTACATTATTTTCATACGTTTTATCACTGAACTTAGATATTACTTAAATAATTTTCTCTTTTATTTGCCTTAAATTATAGATTAGGTACATATGTGATAATTTTAAATTTAATCATCGGTTATTTTACAATGAAAATTTTATCACAGGTATTCTTTTCATAAATGTCTACGAATCTATTTCATGGATTAATAAATATCTAGCGCTTAAGTTATATGTTTTTGAAAATTAAGCAGTTTGTTCGTTTGTGTGTTTGTTTTTAATACATAACCACACGGTTTGACTGAATAAATTCAATGTGATTCTTATCTAAATTCACAGTATCGGGAGACTTTAGATGAGTATGAAGATAAAAAAAATTATTGAGCCTGTACCAAACAATTCTTAGCCAAAAAACAAACCCTTTTTTACCTGCCTCATAGGGCACTTACAATTCAGGAAAATTATAAATTTTACTGATACCTTCATATGACGAGCTATATGCTAGTTTTTAAGAATTAAATCCATTTATTTATCTTTAAATTCAAAGTATAAGAACGCTGTTGAAATTGCCTAGCATGCGTAAATTTTTTTCTGCGGTTTATATGCTTCATTTTACTATTTTTCATAGTGTCCTCTAATTTGCTAGGTGGAAAGTATCATTATTACGTCATCCTACTTACTCTCATATCACGGGCTGTATGCTAGATATTAAGAATAAAATCCATTCATTTATCTTTAAATTCAAACCATAAGAAAGCTGTTGAAAACTATATACGTTGAAAACTATAGCTGCTTAAAACTATATATATGTATTTTAAGAAAAAAAATTCCCTTTTTTTAAATATTTAATACTATGTATGTATATTTTAAGGAAAAATTTCCCTTTTTTTCAAATATTTAAAACTATATGTTTATATTTTAACGAAAAAATTCCCTTTTTTCAAATATTTAAAACTATATATGTATATTTTAAGGAAAAAATTAACTTTTTCCAAATATTTAAAACTATGTATGTATATTTTAAGGAAAAATTTCCCTTTTTTCAAATATTTAAAACTACATATGTATATTTAAGGAAAAATTTCCCTTTTTTCAAATATTTAAAACTACATATGTATATTTTAAGGAAAAAATTCCCTTTTTTAAAATATTTAAAACTATATATGTATATTTTAAGGAAAAAATTCCCTTTTTTCAAATATTTAAAACTATATATGTATATTTTAAGGAAAAAATTCCCTTTTTTCAAATATTTAAAACTACATATGTATATTTAAGAAAAAAATTCTCTTTTTTCAAATATTTAAAACTATATATGTATCTTAAATATATACAATTTTAAGTTCTAAGTTATTTTGAAATATTTTAGTATGTTTTAAAATAATAAGTTTGTCTTAAACTTAATTATATTTTTAGTAATCATGAGCGTTAGCATTTATATCAATTTTTTAACAATAAAGTGTTTCTTATTTAAAACTTTCTAACAAAAATATTTTTTATTTTCAAAAATGAAAGAGATATGTGTGTAAAGATAATTTTTTCTAAAAATATTTAAAAAAAATTATGTCTCTAAAACTGGTGTTTTTCAAGGTATGAGAAGTCAAAAATAATTATTATTTTATCGAAAATGATAATTATTTTACACTTTTTCGACTTTTAAGCGTCGAATGATCTCTTAACCAATTATATCTCTTCATTATAACTGATCTATAATAAATATTAATTGGTATATAAAAATGTTTTATTTCTTATAAAATAAAAATGCTATGAAATGTATTACGATTTTTTTTTAAATTCAAAACTCCAAAACTGATTGCTTACAAAATAATACTTCATGTTAAAATTTAATATTATTGAAGCGAAAGAAGAGTTAATAGACAGAAAATATATTAGGAAAAATCAGAAAGAATATAATTTCAGCTTCCTTAATTGCATATTTTTTTACTGTTATAGACGCTCATATTAGTGATCAATAAAATCTTCCGAATGAAAGAGCAGCAAATTGTCTTCGCTCATTTTTATACTATAGTTAATGCTTTATAGGACGAATTAATTAAGCCATTTAGTATCTCATTTCTAGATATTAATTGATGCAATTAGGAAGGTTTTCTATTAATGACTATAGCTATAAGCAATTTCTGCTTCCAAAAATTATCTTTCTCTCAATAAAATTATCATTTCCTTGCAAAATTTTTTATATACAGTAGAACCTCGGTATAACGACCCCCTGTGGGACCAACATCATATGGTCGTTGTAACAAAAGGTCGTTGTAACGAACTGAAAAAAATAATAACAAAGAAATGATGCAACAGTGCATACCTAGAGAACACTTTTATTTATTTGTATTTCCATTACTGAGTTTTTGAAAAAAGTCTTTGATTGATGCCTGTTTCAAATTCATTTGGGAATTTTAAATTATCACTGATTCCATATCCGTTAGATTTTGAAGAAGATCTTCAGAATTAAATTATCATTCAAAATATAAAAGCAAGGCATTCATTGCATTGAAGGCTTCTTTTTCATTCACTTTTTTAAAAGCTTGGATGATTTCTTCTCCGTCTTAGGAATCGCAGATTTCTGGTAATACTGGCAATAAAATCGTGCTCATTCAAATTTTTTTAGCAGCACTGTAAAGTTTCGTCTACCGCAACAAACTTATCAAAAGGTAATTGAAGTTCTGGAAATTTGATACTGAGGAGCTGGGTCATTTTTTAATTATGAAAGTTAGTACCTTGAACCTTCGTTGGAATCTAAAGGAACATAGAAAAGTTCAAAAAAGCTCTCAAGTTTTCCCCATTTTCTCGAACAAACTGGTAGAGAAGAAATGATTTTTTTTGTTGGAACTTTACTGAAACTAAACGACGCATACCCTCCTTGAATCGATGTTGTTGCTGGCTTTCGTAGGTGAAGATATTTTGGTATCGTACTTGAAAAAGCATAAGGGTCGCATCCCCTCGTTCACCACAAACACCGTGTTAGAGACATCAAAACGGTGCAGGTATGCTGCGAAGGGACCATGATATGTCAGAAAAGCTGCTTTTCTCAGGTTATCTGGAGTGTGACGTTAATGCACCTAGGCATAAACATCATCTATTAAAACAACAGCATTAGTTGATCAAAAAGTCTGTAAATCCAGTAAGAAGATTTCCCTGCCGATCAGTGAGAGACCATTCAGGTTTTAACCTTTGAGTGCACCTTTTAAGGTTTGCGTACCCTCACTTTACTCCTAATCTTGCACTTACAATTTCTGGATCTTTCCTCAGTTCTAGTAACCACAAAAATGCAACCATCTCAATAATTGAAATAAAATATTTATAAAAGGTTTGGAGGTGGTTTTGAAACAACTCTCAAAACACGAAATAAATTTGTATTAACAATTTAACAATTTCTTAATTTCTAAAAATGGCTTTATGATTTAATCTTTATTAGTATTTTAAAACTTCAAACGAGATATCGAACAGAATATAGTCAATAAAATAAATAATAATTTCCTAACCATATCGTTAATATTTCCTAATTAACTTTAAAGTCACCAATTAATATTCCCCGGTGTTTGTAACTTATTCTTTTTTATTTTTATTTTATTTTTATTCAAAACAAATCTTCAGTTTCTATTTCTCAGCAACAAATCTCAGAGCACACTACTCATCAATCATCTTCAATGGCTTCGCACATTGGCACCTAACTTTTAACAAAGACAGGCTTAGCTGCCTCGGGTAGCCACAGCTCTGTCTGTGATATGTGCAAACTGCTCTCTGCACAGATCACTGCGGCGTGAGCCGTATTTATGTGGCTAACTCCTCAAGCCATGTCACTCTCAGTAAATAATCCCTAATTAAAATCTTTTAAAATTAATCTACAATTTAAATCCTGACATATATATATATATATATATATATATATATATCAAAATGATAACTGCACGCTACTGCTACCATTAAATATATTATATAACTTAAACTAAGGAGATTTATGCATATATTAAGAATGTTTTGTTCTTTTGTACTCATTTACTCCTATCGTGATATTATTTTATTTTAGTTTATGCTTAGTTTTTTTCACAGAAAACTTAGCAATTTTCTTGCTAATCTATACCAACAACTAAAAAAACGTTGATAGCAGCGAGCTGCTGCTTTTGTAAGATATATTAGATAATTTAAACCGACGAGATTTATGTGTTTATACAGAAATATTTTATGCTTTTGTAAGTATCCATGCCTACCGAGCTATTCCACACGATATCCTAATGGGTAGAGCACTGATCTGTGATTCGAATCCCACTGCTGACATATTTGCTTTAGTTGTTTATAATCGCCTTTAATCCTTATATCCTTGTCTCATTATACCTGGAGTGGAAATTTAGTAGACAGCAGTACTCCAGTCCAAACAATATGTATTAAGATATTATATAAATACAGTTAATAATTTTTTCTATTAATAACACTAACCATAAGGAATTTTACCTTTGAGAAGAATTTTCTTTAAGTAAAATGATTATTTTCTGTTACCTTTTTTATTCTGTTTTTCTAAATCTCTCAACAATGCTAAAATATTTAAAAGTGAAAACCTGAGAATTTATTGGTAATTTATCAAACACAAATCGCTTTCCGCGATTATTTTGTTGCAAAGAGCTTTGAAAATAACTTCTTTCAGTGAAATAACTCATAGAAAATCCGAAAAAAGGAAGATATTTTATTGTGCTCATGGATTACGGCTGAAGAACAGATCAAGTTAACAAATGGTCACAATAATCGAGTTGCTTTGTTACGGCGCCATTTCAATAAATAAGTGGAATTACCATAATAAGTGTTTCTAGCTGCCTAATAGATTTTCCATTGTGCCATTTGTCCATAAAGCTTTCACAGAAGAATCATTTAAATCAATGCCAGTTTATGCAGCAGTGAATCAGCTCTGTTTCCAAATGTATGCAAATTTGTGTATAGGGTGTGCTAAATGACTGTTCTTTTTTGCTCTAATGGGAAAATGGACCTTAAATGTATCATTTAAGTTATAAATTGTGGAAAAGCTTAATATATTTTCCGAAAAAGTGTTAATGATTTTGCATAATTTCACCTGGTCTTGTTTAATTTATCTCGTTTGATAACATCAGATTTTTTTTCAGTTAGTTAAGCATAATGGATTTCAAATTCAGAACACCATTTATCTAACATAATAGTACAAGACTAAATTTAACTTTTACATGTAAAATCTAACAAAGCATTATTTTAATCTTGTGAAAAAAAGTAAATTATAATAAATATTTATCGGTTCTTTTTGAAAAGATAAATTCGGTTGTGGGATAGTTTCTACAAATGAAGAAATGATATAGATTTCATACCCAATATAATATTTTTATATGGCCTAATATCGTAGTAACTTTGTCTAAGTGGCTGAAATGACTTCATTCTCTAGATTTCAGATTCATAGATATTAAGATAAGCATTTAAATATGCCATAAAATTTTTTTGCATGTAATAGCGATACAAGTTTTGTATGCTAAAATACATTGAAATTATACATTTTTGGATACATTTTTACTCTAATAAATTGATTTTTAGTTCTGTGAGTAGCATTGTTTCATGGCATATGCCTTAAGTAATACATGCATGAATATAAATTGATCTAATAAATTGATTTTTAGTTCAGTGAGTATCATTGTTTCATGACATATGATTTAAGTAATACATGCATGAATATAAATTGATCTAATAAATTGATTTTTAGTTCAGTGATTTGGTTTTGGTTTGGTTTGTTTTGGTTTTTAGGAGCGCTACGATCTACTTTTTTGCAACACGAGGGCTAACTGCCTTAAGTATTACATGCATGATTATAAATTGATCTAATAAATAGATTTTTAGTTCAGTGAGTATCATTGTTTCATGACATATGCCTTAAGTATTACATGCATGAATATAAATTGATCTAATAAATTGATTTTTAGTTCAGTGAGTAGCATTGTTTCATGACATATGCCTTAAGTATTACATGCATTAATATAAATTGATCTAATAAATTGATTTTTAGTTTTGTTTTATGACATATGCCTAAAGTATTATATGCATGAATATAAATTGATCTAATAAATTGATTTTCAGTTCAACGAGTAGGATTGTTTCATGGTATATGCCTTAAGTAATACATGCATGAATATAAATTGATCTAATAAATTGATTATTAGTTCAGTGAGTAGCATTGTTTCATGGCATATATGTTAAGTATTACATGCATGAATATAAATTGATCTAATAAATTGATTTTTAGTTCAATGAGTATGATTGTTTCATGGTATATACTTTAATCATTATATGCATGAATATATTTCAAATTAAATTTAAAAAGCATAATTCATCTTGTTTTAAATTTTATTTTATTGTATTACAAAAACTTGGATTTTAAAATCCTTATATCTCCCAAGTTTCTTTTCTGTTTTGGGGATAATTTTGCATAATGTATTACAATAACATTATAATTGTGTCTAAAGAAGGTTAATTTTAACACAATATAAAGTGTTTTAGGTAAAGTGTTTGGATTCACTGGATGTACAAACAGGGAATCCAAGGTATTTTTTATATCGAAAATTGTTATGAGTTTAATTCAATTCTGCTTCCGATGTGACGAATATCTAACTTCTATGGCAATGGATTTTAAAAATTTCCCAGTTAAGCTGCATTTTAGGCAGCTGAATCTGAACCCGATACCAACAGAGAAAAAAAAATTAATACTAGTATCTAATACTAGTATCAATTTAAAATGTTTAAAGAAAGAGATTGTTTGCGAGAAAGAAGTTTTAAATTAGCTGGGGTGGATTGAGTCCTGAATGGTCAGCCATTGACGTAACTAGGGCGTGGCATAGGGGGCATCTGGCACTCGCGCATCAGTCTTAAGGGAGCCTCACCATTTAGAAAATGGGGTCTGAAAGATAACAGTTCGCCTCAAGTAGAAATAAGGAAAAGTTGAAAAATAGTTTTTTTTATTATAAAATCCAATGTGATTATAAATGATTTTTAATGAATTTTCTTATTTTTTAAATATTTCTAAATACAAAACTTGTTATATATTCTTACAAAATGTTAATCAAACACTCCTAATATGCCTTAATACAAATCTGGGTATTCTTTTTAAATTTTAAAATTATTAAAACTAAATTTAAAATCAGAAATCAAAGAAAACGTCTAATTTTCTATGAAAATTCAATGTTTAAATAAAAAATATTCCCCTCAAAAAACTATTCAGTTTATTAGCGAAATAAGACCTACAAAGAGTTTAAAATTATTAAGTATTAATAGAGTAAAAATAGAAAAAAAATTAAAAATTAATGTACTGGGAACATTTTAAGAATTAATAAAATAGTTTGCTAGTTTATTCTGAATATATGATAGAAAAAATTATGTTTATATATTTTCTCACTATATATAGTGGTAGGGGCGCAGACCAGTTTTGTGCCCCGGGCTCTTAAGGACCTAGTTATGGCCCTGGGGTTGGCCTCTGAATTTCAGACGTTTTTCAAGATAGTGTCGTGCACACCTGCATATTGCTAGTAAATGTTAACCAAATCCAATTTACTGCCTCATGGCGATATTTTGTGACAGAGAGACATGGCGAGATTGGAAAGGAAAAGGCTCCAGCTTGGCGACTAACCAAAAGACTTATTTGCCAAATGTTTGAGATTTTTCTTTAGAGAGCCTCGATAAGAGAAGCCTGCTTGACTTTTACCAGCACTGAGGTGTAAAAATGAAGTACCAGAACAGACATCGCCATATCTATGGCTTAATAACACTTTTTTCATCCTCCCACGTTTTTGCATAAGATCTTAATCTAGATAACAATATAACATTTTAATGATAGTATAATAAATACGGTTTGAGCAGAGCCCTTGCTAAGTATTGGTAAACAATGTTTTTTAAGTTTTAATACTTTGTCTTTGATTTTTGCAGTAATGCCTATATCCAATTTCTTAATATGAGGTTTTAGGTAAACAGCCGTATTAAATTTGCTACTATAACATTTTATATTATATTTTCTATTGTTATTATCATGTAAGAAGATATTAAAGCGAATACCTTCGAATTTTTTATTATATAACAAGCTGTTTTGTATAATTTTAATATTAGTAATATTAATTTTACTCATAATAAAGAAAACTAGTACTAATAGTAGACTAATAGTATACTAAATTAGTAGTAGAAGAAATACTAATTTACACTTTATCAAGGTAATTAACAGTCAATTGAAAAATAAAATTGTAACATTAAAGGCCCACTTGTAACCAATTTATGATGTGAATTCAAATCCAAGAACGTAATTGTTATTCGAAGTGCATAATGTCTCCTTAATTGATTTCCTGGTGTTCTATGATCATTTAAGTTTTTAGGTTTTAAGATAAAGTTGTTATAGTTCCTTATGGCCATTTTATAAACTTGGTGTTAATATTTTATGTTTTTAATTTTATTCTCTATATAATAAAAATGGATAATGCTTATAAAGGGATATCTTAATTAATTATTTAAAACTGTTTTTTTTTTCCTAAAAGAGCAAGTGTAAAAATAATGTTACGTTGGCCTAGTGTTTGAGAAAGAAGAAATTAAAACTCATTAAAAACACATGGACAAATATCCTTTGATTAAATGATTTTACATATTAAATGTCCAAGGAATACAACTGGAATACAACTTATCATTTGTAGATATAGAAGACTCCTCTCGACTCGGCGTCGGCCCTAAAAAAATGGCATTGATTTTCCATTTTCTCGTGTAGCTCCAAAAAATGTCTGTCTCGCAAGCAGCGGATGCCAGCAGCGTTCACCCTCTTCTCTCCTCTGGTAACAATCTCGTCTTCTAAGAGAATCCAACTGCCCAGTGGAGAAAAAACAGGGATCCCTTCAAGAACGGAAGGTTCAGAATCCCGCCAACAAACGGGCCCTTCTATTGGTTGTTAGAAGTCTGAACTTTCTTCTAGTTCAAACCGGTCCTGTTCTGTACGTATTTCATGAGTAGGGCTCATGAGAAGGGGTAAAAAAGCTGAACAGAATGTAACTTATTGTTACAGCAAGACATTTCATTTTACATTAAATAAAAAAATAAACTGTTATGTTATGAAGCCTTATTAGTTCTTAACCCTCTCGCTGCGCATCCTGCGATTTCCACGGGCAACCTAGATGTAGCAAAATTTGCGCAACCCGAGATTTATTCGGGCATGCATTTTAGCCTCCTATTTAACTGTGCAACCCGCTCTTTCCCCGTTTATTCTTTCATTTTGGCTTTACTGGGATTTTTAACTGTTTATTTAGTGGTAAACTAGCAGATGGCTTTAATTGTCCACATTTCTGCAAAATGTAGAAGACTTTTTTCTAGCACTTTGAGAGCTCTTTTCATAGCTGAAAGATGTCTGGCAGAAAGCGTTTAGTAAATGATATTGCCTACACTCCTGATGATATTTTCGACGCTGATAGCGTTTCTGACTCTTATTGGAAGTATATTGAGTATAGTTATAGAGAAACTGATGAGAATTTCTCGGATTGCTCTGAGGATAGTGATGAATCTGAAAATTCATTTTCTATTCAAAATGTTCGACAGTGGTGCAAAATTGATATGAAAATATTCCACCAGTTCCTAATTCATTTACTTTCCTTGGACATCCCGGAATTAATTTCACTATGGCAAATAATGCAACTGTTTTAAACTATTTTGAACTTTATTTTGATGATGTGTTGCAAATAATAGTAAAAGAGACCAACAGTGACAGGAGAGTAACCGACCCATGAGACTAACTGCTCCACACTTTTCTAACCATATACACCAAAATCCCATCAAGAAATAGCCTCGTAGATAGTGTGCTGTCTGTTGTTAAAAAAACTGAAGTTGGAACAAAAACTTCCAAAAGAAACGCTAATTTGGTGCAAGGATTGCGAGGTAGGAATTTGCCTAGAGTCTTGTTTCGAAATTTATCATACAAGACATCATTTCTAATCAATGTTTTGTAAGTCTTTTACGTTTTTTAAATAGTATATACGTTTTGCTTTTGTGTTATGTAAAATAAATGATAATTTAACCAAGATTAATTTTCAAAATTTAGCTTGTATATCATTATTCTTCAATTTCATTATTCTGAACACCTTTTTTAGGACCTAATTCTATATAAAAAAAACTCTTTTACAAAAACTTTTTGATTATTTTAACTCTAAAATGTATATAGATTTGAAATATGTAATAAAAAAATTACTCAATTTTTGAACCTATTTTGATAAAATAAATACGCAGCGAGAGGGTTAAGGTACTATGTCCACTTTAGGAGACAAAATATCTGGTAAATAATATTTTAGATTTTATTAGTGTGATTAATACGAAGGTGCGGCTGACGCCTGTTTTACCTAAAATATTTTTTCCAATACACAGATGATAAAATTATAAACAAAACATTTTTTCCTTTAAGCGACCTTTGTGAAAATCCGATTCGTCGAAGATATCAGAAAGCAATTATGGAGATGCTTGCGGGGTGATTTCCTTATCCGAATCTTATCAGAAAGGACTATTCTGAACCTGAGATTGCACTTAAACAATTCGATTTAATCCTAAAAGGAGAAATTGTTTGGAAAATGTTTACAGCTGAAAGTAAAGACAAGACTGACTTAAAGATTTTAGTGAAATATATTTACAACACACTCAAATTCTTCTTCAATCAGCAGTTGAAGTTACTAAGGGAAATCAGCAGCATAAATCTAAATAATTTTACATTTTACTCTATTTTTAATAAAACATAATGTAGTATAGACAAGCAGAAATTCTTAGCTTCGACACAATGAATCTTAAAACACGTGGATTTTTTTTAGGATTGTATACTTCGATTTCTTTTAATGTAAATGGTATATGGAAAAGAAGAACAAATATTGAATTATACAGAACATATAAATACCCAGATATAATTAATTTTATTAGCTTACAAAGATTAAAATGGGCTGGACACCTAGTTCGACTTAATGACAATAAATCCACAAAAAAAGTTTTTAAGGCCAAACCAATGGGAACTCGAATGAGAGGACGACCAAAACTTAGATGGTTAGACTGCATTGAGAAAGACATAAGATCCTTGAAAATTTCAAATTGGAAATCCAGGGCCAAATATAGGACTACCTGGTATGGAATTCTAGAGAAGACTAAGGCCCATCCTGGGCTATCATGCCACTGAGGAAGGAAGGAATACTTCGATTTCTTGACAATCATCTGTGTTGGAAATATCTTAAGATGCAGCTTTACGCTCATTTTTCTTCCCTTTTTACTGTCCGTTACATGCCGTTTTTCTTAAATTTTAATATATAAAAAATACTTTTATTACGAATTTTTTTATACGAATTTTGGATTTGTTAATTATCTTGATAGCATTTTGGAGGACAATAGTCTCGTAATATGATCAAAAATTCTTATTGTAATAGATTTTTGCGTCATATATATTTCCAGTAACAATATTATATATTCTAATTATATCATTAATGTTTTACGCACTAATTTTTAACGTTTACATAACACTAATTTATAATATTCAAATCATAAATGGGGGTTGGGGATTGCTGGGACCACTACAGTCTACTGTTTTGCTCAAGAGAGCTTGTGAGACTGGGATCCACTGTATAATTCGCTTCCGAACGGCTATGAACAACCATGCCAGCAACGGAATTCGATCCCCGCGAACTCCGATACCGAAGAGCAGCGCTCTACCATTCGACTATCGTTCAGCTCTTAACTGGGGGGAATCAGGAGCCAAAAACAAATTTTTAATCAGTATGTTTCCAGACAGATTTATATAAGAATGGAATGCTAACGTTATATTTAAAAAAAACCATAGCTTTCTTAACTATTATTGGTAGATATTAAGTCAAAAATTAAACTAAAATATAGGCTTTTTTGCAAAAATAAAGCAGATGAAAGACGTATATTGTGTTTTTGATTACAAAATGGTACTTACTCATAAATCACGGCTCATATCTTTATTATTTAACTCTATGTTATAACTATCAGTTTATATTTTTGGGTTTATATACTCTATATTAAAATTTTGGTCGTTTAAAATTTTTTGAACCCTAGTACAGATATGTATATATATATATATATATATATAAATATATATATATATATATATATATATATATATATATATATATATATATAATATATAATATATATATATATATATATAATATATAATATATATATATATATAAAAAATATACATATATATATATATATATATATATATATATATATATATATATATTATATATATAAATATATATTATATATATATAATAATAAACAAATTTAAGTAACAGAATATATGATATATATAAATACATATACATTTATATATATATATATATATATAAATATATATAATATATATATATAAATACATATATATATACATATATCAAATATATATATTTATATATATACATATATATATATACATACATATACATATATTACATATATATACATATATTATACTCTATATTATATTATATTATGGATATTTTTTTAAATTAAAAAATATATTGATTCATCTAGCTGTCACTTTTCTTTTATTATAAATTTGGTTCATAGTTAAGTTTTGACAAAACATACATATCCGGGAAAAGTGATTTCCTGTGTTCCTTAAAAGGTTTGACAGCTAAGCAAATTTGTAGAGATCTTAATGTGTTTAATTTTTCCCTCTCACTTAATCAACCAGTTTGCTATGAAAATATTAATCATGATAAATAGGCTATTGAGGCAAATTAGAATATAGCAAATATTTTAAGAAGGATTATTCATTAATCCCCGATACAGCTGGTGTTTAGAATTTCATTTATATAGATTAATTTAACACATTTAAATGAAGTGCGTTACTGACGAATTAATCATATCCTTCGGTAAATATAACTTCTAGAAAGCCAGGTTGTGGACTATGATTTATTTCCTATTTCATAAGACTCGTTCGGTGAATCAATCAAGATTTAATTAAAATGCTTCTTGCTAATCACCGTTCTAAATAACCGATAATTAACAATATTATATAACAAAGGATTAAAGAAAATTAATATAAAAAATTAATTTATAACTTATCTATTTAAAAACATGCTTTATTCATCTTTAAAGCTTTCATCATTAAAACAGTGCATTAATATAATGTGCTATTTAAATTACTTTCCAAAAATAAATTTTTGATAAACTATTATATATATATATATATATATATATATATAATATATATATATTTATATACATATATATATATATATATATATATATATATATATATATATATATATATATATATACATATACTATATATAATATATATACTTTTTATATATATATAATATATATATATATATATATATCTTATATACATATATATATACATATATATATACATATATATATTATATATATTATTATATATATATTATATATAAATATATATATATATATTTCTATATATATATATATATATATATTATATATATAATTTTTTTTTTTTTATTATTTTTTTAATTAAAAAATATATTGATTCATCTAGTTGTCACTTTTCTTTTATTATAAATTTGGTTCATACTTAAATTTTGACAAAACATACATATCCGGGAAAAGTGATTTCCTGTGTTCCTTAAAAGGTTTGACAGTTAAGGTAACCGATAATTAACAATATAATATAACAAAGGATAAAAGAAAATTAATTTAAGAAATTAATTTAAAACGTATCTATTTAAAAACATGCTTTATTCATCTTTAAAGCTTTCCTCATAAAAACCATGCATTAATATAATGTGCTATTTAAATTACTTTCGAAAAATAAATATTTAATAAACTATTATATATAGTTTTTATATAGATTAATCGTATTAAAAATATGTTTCAATAATGAGAGCTTTGATTAAAATACTTTTCATAACATTTATTATTTGTGTTTTTAACTTCTTTAATAAAAAAAGGATTTTTTTAAACAGTTTTCCATTAACGTGAATTAAATTTATTTTTAACATAAAGTTTGAAATTTGAGGTATTTATAATTTTGATAATTAGCATAAGGATTTATACTATAGATATACAGAATAAAAAATGTTTAGCAGGAAGTATATTAATTGTTTTTTATCATAATTATATATATATATATATATATATATATATATATATATATATATATATATATATAAATATATATATATATAAAATAATAATATATATAAATAAACATATATTTAATATATATTTAATAAAAAAAATAGTCACAATTATAATATAAACAATTTTAGGTCCTTTAGTTTGTTAAAAAATTTTGTAAATATCTTTTATATCAATTAATATATATTATTATATAAAATATATTTATATTAAATATATAAATAAATATATATATATAATATATATATATATATATATAATATATATTATATATAATATATAATTTATAATTAAATGACAGTGCTCACAGTGTTTAGCACATCTATTTAAGAAAAGCCACATTTGTAGGAAGATTAAACAAGACGGGACGAAGGATTGAATACAAATTATTCCAAAAGTACCATAGGGGAATATTTGGCGCTGTGTTATAGAAAATAGAGTGTTAACAAATGCAAATTAATATGGAATAAAATTACCTTTTATTATGCACATTTTCTGATTTAGTTCAAGTGCAATATGGCAACACTTTTAAAAAGGCGTAAAATCTACATAAACACCGAAAAAGTCTCGTGATCTGCAATATCACGTACGCTGAGCAGAAGAAAAGTTCTTTATTCAAATTTCAGGTTACACCCATTGGCACAGTGCCAGCTGCTTGGGTTTTAAAAGGCAATGTGTTACGTTTCGAATCAATCGGATTGAAAGTTTATGTGCAATGTCTTCTTTTTTAGCGGAGCTTGTGTTACTGGTCAAATTCTTATACCTCAACCAGTGCAACGTCAGCCGTTCTTAGTGCTTTTAGAACGCACAAAAAATGCATAAAGGTAACGGTCCTGTGTCAGTTAATGGGCTAAAAGCAATGGTTGCGAGGTTTGAGAAAACAGGTTCTCTGAAGGTTCAGTCAGGCAGAGGACGTAAGCCTGTACCACAGGATAAAATCGAAGCAGCTACCACGACGATTGTCGACAGAGGACCAGACAAAATTGCTGCCAACTCTAGCGCTTGTGGAGTAGCTCGGAATATGAATATGCCGTACAGTACGGTATGGAAAATCTTACGAATGGTTATCAACTTCTATCCGTACAAGATCAGCCGTGTACAGGAGTTACTGTACCCCGACCATAATAAGCGATTGACTTTTGCTCTAACCTTTCTTTAAAGAATGGAGTTAGAATGATGCTTGGCAGTGGAAAATCTTATTGGGAGACGAGGCCCACTTTTACTTGAATGAAACTGTGAATACCCAGAACTGCCGAATTTGCGATGACAAATCACCACATGCAGTCACAGCAATTCCCTTACTTTCACCAAAGGTAACTGTTTGGTGTGGGTTCACAGCGGAATTTATCGGAGGTCCATTCTTCTATGAGAACATTACCCCAACAAGACCGGAAACCTGTTCTGTTACCGCAGAGAAATATCGCCACATGTTGAACAGCTTTGTCATTCCGGCACTTCAGCAAAGACAATGCCTGGGGGAAATCATTTTCATGCAAGACAGAGACCCTCCACACGTTTTCTGTAGGAGTGCAATAGCTGCTACGACAGGAATAGCTGCTACAACAGAAAAAGTCATTAGCCGCTACTTTCTAACGGCATGGCCACATCGATCGCCTGATCTTACCCCATGCGTCTTCCGGTTATGGGGTTACCTTAAGTCCAAAGTCTAATAAGAAGTGGCACAGGACCTGGCTATGTTGAAAGATAACATATCACATACTTACGGGAGATTCCTGCAGACATGTTACTTTCTGCTGTTGTGCATACTGTGCACAGAATGCAATATGTGGTCCACAACAACGGCAGCCACATTGAACCTCATTTGAATGCAAAATAAAAGGTAATTTCTGAATTGATTTGCATTTGTTAAAACTCTATTTTCTATTACACAGTGCCAAATATTCCCCTAGTAGTGATTTTTGGAACTAATTTGTTTTTTTGCGGAATCTTTCGTCTCTCGTATTGTTTAACCTTCCTACAAAATGTGGGGTCTATCTCACAAATAGATCGAACTACAGAACACTATGAGTACGGTCAGTTTAATTATAACCGTCCGGTATATTTGTGTGTATGCATCAGTGTATGATAATTATAAAATTATTAATTCAATGAGAATGAGTAATGAAGACACACGCATTCAGACACGAGAGCAATCATTTTTTCGATGTTTTTCGTTTTTCTGTGTTTTCCGTAATAAAAGTTTCAGTTATATATTAAGTTAAAATCATGCATATTTAAAATAAAAGTTTTAATAAACAAATAATTTTCATATCAACGCAAGTTTACTTAAAAATATATTATATTTAATACTTTTGATATAAAAATGAGTTTCTAAGTATGTAATAAGTTGTTATTTTGATATGAACATTTTTCTTCTCAAAATTAAAAATTCCTATGTATTTTCATTAGTCTAAGTACTGTATAAACGGAATAATCAATTACTTAAATGGAAGAAAAACAGTTACAATTTTCATAACTTAGAAAGTTTCTGTAAAAGGATGATAACATGTTTTTTTAAATCATATATTTACCAAAAAAATTCTTATTATAAAAATCCTTCTATTATATAATGGATATTCATATTTACAGGCAATTAGTCGAAAGTTCCTTTATTGACGATGTTTAAAAATCTATAGATATATGAAGAAAATTTCTCATGTGATTGTAAGTATAAATAAAGGTACAAGAAGAGACATTAAGGAAATATATTTCAGTAAAAATAAATATATTTTCTTTTCCTTTGTATTTGAATGTATTAATACATAAAGGGTAAAAGAAAAGGAATTAAGGAAATATATTTTAGTAACAACAAATAGATTTTCTTCTCCCTTTTACTTACGAGTAGAAATAAAGGGTACAAGAAAATGTATTAAGGAATCATATTTCAGTAGCAACAAATATATTTCCTTTCCCTTTTATATGAGAATATATGTATAAATAAAGGGTACAAGAAGAAAAATTAAGGAAATATATTTCAGTAACAACAAATATATTTATATTTCCTTTTTATAGGAATGTATATATTCATAAAGGTTACAAGAAAATAAATTAAGGTAATATGTATCAGTAACAACCAATATAATTCATATTCCTTTTTTTACACGAATGTTAGTATCCATAAAAGGTACAAGAAAAGTAATTAAGGAAATATATATTTTAGTAACAAGAAATATATTTCCTTTGGATAATGATTTAAATGTGCTGCAATGATAATCGTACATACTTAAAAATAATCTACAGTAATGGAACTGCAGTAAATTAATATAACTTGAAATATATATTAAATAAATTATGTAGTTATGATGAGGCGATTTTGATCAGTAATATTATCGATTCATTCATACAAGAAGTAAAATGCTCTGGATCTAAATCTGACCTCATCACATCTTTTGTAAAGGACAGAGGACCATTAAATTATATTCAACGGATATTGTTGTCTTGTACGGTAGTCTCGGGCGGGGTTCTGATCCCAGACCCAGATTAGAATCCTGTTTTCGTACTTGACACTAAATAAGATATAAGATTGTACCTTTGTGGAGTTATTTATGAGTCCCTAAGGGACAGTGCCCAATTAGAAGGGATAAGGTTATCCACGTTGGCGCTCTCAAGGCGGGGTTTAAGCAGACCAATTAGATTTTTACAACTATCCCGATTAGACGATAAGAAGGAAAAGGGGAGAAAGAGGAAATTAATAAAGTAAGAAAAATCTAAAAAAAGAGAGAAGATGTTCGGGAGTCTAGTCGAGTATACAAGTCCAACAAAACGTGTTGGGGAATCCAAGGAGAATAGCCTTGAGTTCCACAGAGACTCCGAAAACTTTGAGAACATCTAGCGACTACCACCAGTGTTTCTGTATCAAATATTACGGCCGCAAAACACAGAAGGAAGCCCCTGACCAGACCGACGAAGATCCATACATAAATCCTGATCAGCCCTGAACCAGCAGTGTTCCGGGACAATATTAACTCACAGTAAACCCTTTTACATATATTTGAAATTTTAGGTCCTCTCTTATATTTACACATTTACTTAAGTGATGAAAAATTGTCAGAACTAAATTAGAGTGGCACCTAATTTGAAGGTGTTGATAAAGCAAATTTTATGAAGATAGAATCAGATTGTGTGTACATAGATGTATAAATATATCATTATAATAATTTTTTTTATTTTAAGCTGGTTTCAGATGCTTTTAATTTAGCTTTTAGTTTATTTTCATATTTTATGTCTGTAGTTTCTCAGAACCTGTGGTTGGTTTTAGTACTAAAATGTTTTTTCACAACGCAACCAAAATAAATACCACTATACATTTCATCACAGGTTAATACCCAAATATAAACGAGAACTACACGACAGTAGTGAAAATGCAGTTCAGAATGATCCCACCCCTTTTTTTTATTGGCGATATTTTTTGAGCCAATAGTATCAACATGTCGTTTAAGATAGCGGTAATAAACATCCATATAAGAAGAATAAAATTGAAGTAAAGAAAATATTGCAGTAAAAGTCATAAATTATAAGTATTAAAAAGTAAAAAAATAGAATAAGGATAAAATTTATACACACTGTCCCAAATATTTAAATTTGTAAACGTTTAAAGAAAAATTTTTTTAATTTTCTAAATCATACGGAAGCTTAGAAAATATGAACACATATTTTATAAAAGTAATGGAAATGAAACAAAATGTACACACCATGATTATTCAAATATTCAAAGTGGTATACAAAAACTTTATACGCAGTGGCAGTCGAAAACCCTCGGATTACCATATGTGGAAATATTCGCATGCTTGGAGATGATACATATAGGTAAAGAATCAAAATCCAGGGACACCCTATATTGCAATGAAGCCCGCCTATTTTCTGTAAACCCTCACTTACTGCATAATTATCTACTTAACAAAGCACAATATAAACCGTGATTTAGAAATTTCCATGGCTGTTTATTTTGTCCAACTGTTTAATGCTTTCAAGTCATTAAGCTTTCCTTTCACAATTAATGATACAGTGAAAACTGTCAAAGCTGTCTCTGTGGCTGATGCTTCTAAAAGTATTCAGATGAATATCAATAAATGCTTGACTAATGCTTTATGAAAGAAAGACGGGCATTAGGTTTAAAGACTTTATTGAAGTTTAAATGAGATATGGAGTTTTATGTTTACTATATTTCAGAATTCAGTAGCCTTAAGTGCGAAAATCATTCCGGATTCATGAGCTTGCTCATGATTTATTTTGTTTTCAACTGCATTTCTTTTTACTTCGCCAATCGCGGAAAACTAAAAACAGCCAAATAAATCTCGAGCTCGCGACATCCGTTTACGACATATATACGTTAAACGTCCCGTATTTAATTCCATTATCTATTTCTTGGAAATAACCTAGATATCTGAAAAAAAATCAATCGGCAAATCAATACCTTATTATATACATAATGTTGTACATTACAGCTGTTGATATTAATTTGTTATACTTCAGAGAGCCGCTGATTCAAATTAAGCACAGTAGAGAGGATGCTTCAGTTCTATGTCAACAAACCACATGCATATTAATTTATGTTATCAAATTATTTGCATTAATTCTGGATAAATTTACTAAGCAACTAATACTACATTTAAGAACCGCTGTAGCTAAGTTGGCAAAAGCAACGATCTCGTAACTGAGAGGTTGTGGGTTCGGAACCTCTCGGAACGTAAGATCCGCAGTGTTCGTGCTAGGTAGCTGGGACACGTAAAATATGTTCGTGGTCACACTGTCCTCCAAGTTCTCAATTAATACCTCTGGGGGTGGCAGGACAAGTCTGTGGGTCTTCTGCTTGGGCTCTGCTTCAAAATTACGAGGATCTACTTGAGCGAAGTTATTCTTTCACCTTAATAGTGCTCATTAAAACGAAAGGAGTACTCCTTGGCCTTATTACGAGAGCCTGTAGGCTCAATCGTGCTTGGTTTG
Source organism: Pardosa pseudoannulata (assembly GCA_032207245.1). Lineage (NCBI taxonomy): Eukaryota > Metazoa > Arthropoda > Arachnida > Araneae > Lycosidae > Pardosa > Pardosa pseudoannulata. The sequence goes on along the minus strand of CM063511.1, from coordinate 99,216,399 downwards.
TCCAAGTGGTATGAGAAACTACATTTAAAAAACTGCCATTCAAGTTTTGAATTTTTTCAGATACTTCTCAAGTTTTTATACGTGTGATTATATAAACAGTAAAAGAAAAATATATTTCAGTCTCAATACATTTCCTTTGAGTTATGTTTTAAATATATTACACCAGTAATCATAAGTGATACAATCACAAGCTACTATAATGGAACTACTAAGAAACTTCTCAAGTTTGTATACGTGTGTACAAACTTGAGAAGTTTGTACATTATATAAACAGCGTATTATATACCGTGTATTATATAAACAGTAAAAGAAAAATATATTTCAGTCACAATACATTTCCTTTGAGTTATGTTTTAAATATACTACACCAGTAATCATAAGCGATACAATCACAAGCTACTATAATGGAACTACGCTAAGAAACTTCTCAAGTTTTTATACGTGTGATTATATAAACAGTAAAAGAAAAATATATTTCAGTCTCAATACATTTCCTTTGAGTTATGTTTTAAATATACTACACCAGTAGTCATAAGAGATACAACTACAAGCTACTATAATGGAACTGGGCTAAATTAATTTTATTTGAGGCACGTAATGAATTGCCTATTTCCTACGAAAGATCTCTACTGCATAATTATCCACAATGGAAGCTGTGATTTAGAAGTTTTCGTAGCCGTTTATTCGATCCAAATATTCGATGCTTTTGAACCATTAAGCTTTCCTTTTACAATTAATGATTCAGTTGGAACTGTCAAAGCTGTCTCCGTGACCGCTGCCTCTAAAAGTATTTCGATGGATTTCCATAAATGATTGACTAATTATTTATTAAAGGAGAATGAGTGTTAGCAATAAAAGTAGCGGAAATGTGTTTATTATTTCCAAGAATTCAGTAGTCTTGGATATTAGGGGTTTATTTAAATATGCAAAATATATTTTCTTCGAGTCAGCCTACAAACAATTTTAACACATTGACTGCCAGAAGCATTATTTGATGGTTTGTCCAAGGCGCCTACGTAAACTTTTCATTATGCGAAGCGTAACGAAATATTATTTGAAGCAGAAAAATAGAGTTATAAAATCAGGCTTGAAGCTGTTTCTGTAGTGGAGGGTCACCGGTGACTCCCATGGCGCGGTAGGTAATTGTTAAGATAGTCCTTTTTATCAAACAATCGTGCTTTGATTGCTAAGTGATTACTCTCATTCTTTAGCATTCAAAGAAAGTAGGAAGAACTAGAGCAAAGAATTTGTCTAAAAAATTGGTGACCTATTGTTCCGATGGCGTTTATTCACCTTTTTTTTTGCCCTGAATAATTCAATCTGACTCATCGCAATATGCACTGATAAAATGTATATTTTTCATGTACTAATAAAATTATTTTTGCATGTTGTATACTGAATTAATTTCTTCAAACCATTATAATAACAATGGTATTATAAAAAAAATTATCAGTATCCATATTTACTATAATTGTGTACTTGTATTATTTGCTGCTTCACCTGTCACCGGTGCCCCTCCCCCGGTGCTGTAGACAAGTCAAGTGCCAGTCACCGGTGATCCCCATGGTAGTCAATGTGTTAAATATCTTAAATTTCAAAATTGATCTAATCATTAAATATTTTTTAACTTTGTTCACACTTAGTGATCTCAAATATACAGCTTTATGTATTCGTTACATCGGTTAATGTTATTAGTTTTCGAACCTCATTTTAATTGTCAAAGGCATATTCACAATGTATTCAGAAGGAACCCATTCTTTTCTTTCCCTTCCCCGCTGTTTGAATTTCCGAGAATTCTGCTCTTCCACCTAGGAAAATGGGAATTAACAAAGGAATAGGGTATGACACGTTCCTAGAATTTTTCAGAAAAGGTTGTCAATTAAGCAGAAGGCAACACATTATTATCGGAACCGAGAAAGGCGTATTCCCATTTTATGCCTTGCTCGCTTACATGCAGCTTCTCGATATGGAAGCCAGAAAAGGAAATAATTTAACATTAAAACAAAAGATCGAAATTTTAAATCATTAAGATAGGTTGATTATGATGACGAACAATTTATCAATGAGCTTCTTAGAAAAAATTGTAGACGGTCAACAATGATCACTTTTTTAATTATGTAAACAATTCTTATGTTTTCAAGGATAATATACAGTACATAAATACAAGGTGTGTTTTTACATTTTGTTTTGAAATTTAGTACGTGGGAATTAAAGCGGGGGATTTCTCTAATTTTGCATATCGTTTATTGTTATCGAAATCACGGTGTCCCAAACTGATCACATTAGCGAAGAATACTGTATATACATACTTATGTAAGGGAAGTATCTGAAAAAAATCAAGCGCTTGAGGCGACAGATATATTTTCAACTATTTTTTTTTAATTTTAAAAATTCTGTTGAAAATTGGGAATGCAATGCATTTTAATATACAACTCAAAGTACATTTAAAAATTTTTATACTAAACATTTATTAAAAATTTTGAATTTTTAAATTTTTTAAATCTATACCTTTTAAAAATATTTAAATTTTTTATAGAAATATTTTTTAACATTTGCTAAAATATACTTTTTTTTTAAATATTTAAATTTTTTGTCGAATTTTTTCCTAATATTTGCTAAAATATGTTTAAAAAATTAAGATAGTCTTTTACATTCAATATAATGTTTTACATGTTATATAAGGCTTTAAACAGAAAATGTAACATTTGTTTACACAATTTTATTCATAAAATAAAATATATCGCAAATATATTTTCTTTTACTCTAAAATATATTTCAGGAGATTCCAAAGTTATTTTAGATAGTCTAAAATTAGAGTCAGTATAATTTTTTGCTGATATATAAAGAGTAAAACGAGGAAACATAGCATTTGTTAGCATAATTTTATTCATAAAATAAAATATAGTGCAAATATATTTCATGCTGTGCAACTATATCTCATTCATATTATTTAATGCCGTGGAAATCACAAGAGACTCCCATTGCGCGGTAGGCAATTGTTTCGATTGTCCTTTTTTCAAACAATCATGCTTCGATTCCTAAGTGATTACTCACATTCTTTAACAATCAAAACAGCTAGGAAAAATTAGAGCAAAGTATTTGACTAAAAAAGTAATTACATATTGTACCGATAGCGTTGATTCACCTTTTCTTTGCATTGAATGTTTCAATCTGATTCACCGCAATATGCACTGATAAAATTTATATTTTTCATTTACTAATAAATTATTTTTTATGCTCTATATAGCAATAATTTCTTCAAACCATCATAATAACAATGGTATTCTTGAAAAATTTATCACTATCCATATTTACTATAATTATGTACGTTTATATTATTTGCTTCGTCGCCGGTCATCAGTGGCCCCCACAGTGCTGTAGCTAAGTCGAGTGCTGGTCACCGGCGATCCCCATGGCAGTCAACATGTTAAATATCCAACATTTCAATATTCATCTAATCATTAAATATTTTTAATTGTATTCACACTTAGTGATCGCAAATATACAACTTAAATTTATAAAACAAGACAATAATATTTGTAAAGCTTATGCTTTTGTTGTGGTTGGTGTTACTAATGGCTATTAGATAATCCAAGGACGAGAGCTATAGACTATTCAAATTAAGGCAAAGGGTACACCTTTGTTTAAAGAGCACCTGTAGGGCTGGTCGTTTGTGAACTTGGAGGACATTCAGGCCACAAACCTATTTTACGTGCTGTAGCCGACATTACGGAACACAGCGTATCTTTGTAAGACTAGAGCCTTCAATCCACAATTTTCCAGTTATGAATTCGACGTCTATGTTGAATGAACTTCCGAGACTCTTCAAGGCACTTAGACAAGTCAAAGACCAGAGCCTACACTTATTAAGACAAAGGACTGCTCCTTTGTTTAAAGAGCACAGATAGGGCTGATGTTTGTGAAGGAGGACATTGCAGCCACAAACCTATTTTACGTTATCTAGCCGACATTAAGGAACAGAGTGGATCTTTGTCCGACTCGAGCCTTGAACCCACAATTATCCGTTTATGAACTCTACGTCTATTTCCATTGACCTACCGAGACTCTTCGAGGTACTTAGACAAGCCAAGGACGAAAGCCAGAGCCTACACGAATTAAGACAAAGAAGTGCTCCTTTGTTTAAAGAGCACAGATAGGGCTGATGTTTGTGAAAAGCACGATTGTAGTACAGGCACAAACAAATGTATAATTTGCAATATAATAATATCTTTGTAGATATAAGTATTAGTAATATGACTTCATTATGCACATTATGCATTTAAAAGTTAAAAATTCTATAACATTAGATTTATAGTATTATTTTTACTATTTAATGCTAAATCAGTAACGATTTTTTTAACTTAAAGCACGATTGTAGTGCATACACAAACGAATGTATAATTTGCAATATAATAATCTCTTTATAGATATAAGTATTAGTAATATGACTTCATTAAGCACATTTGCATTTAAAAGTTAAAAATTCTATAACCTTATATTTATAGTATTATTTTTACTATTTAATAATAAGTCAACAATGATATTTTTAACTTAAAGCACGATTGTAGTGCATGCCCGAACATGTGTATAATTTGCAATATAATAATATTTGTAGATATAAGTATTAGTAATAAGACTTTATAATGCATTTACAAGTAAAACATTCTACAAAATTAGATTTATAGTATTATTTTTACAATTTAATGGTAAATCAGAAACGATTTTTTTTTAACTTAAAGCAGATTGTAGTACATACAAAAACGAATGTAAAATTTCTAATATAATAATCTCTTTATAGATAGAAATGTTAGCAATATCACTTCATTATGCATTTAAGATAAAAAAAAACTATAACCTTAGATTAATAATATTAATTTTACTATTTAATATAAAATCAGTAACGATTTTTATTTTACTTAAATCCCGAATTAGAGCACGTTCAGACACAAATGTATAATTTGCAATACAATAATTAGAATTTATGTTCTTTAAAGTTAACTATCGAATATACTTTACTATTTAATGTAAAATCAGTAACGATTTTTATTTTACTTAAAGGAAAAATATAGAGCAGACACACAAATGTATAATTTGCAATACAATAATTAGAATTTATGTCTTTTAAAGTTAAGTATCCAATATTCTTGAAAACGTAACAAATCTAATTTAAAACTTCATTTTTAAGCGTAGAGCCTAATAAATAAGATTCTCTTTTTATTTCCAAAAAGAAAGCTGCCTGAGAGTTAAGTAAATGTACGGAATTCTACGAACGTAATACTATTTTCAAGTAACTTATATCATCATATCCTTGATAAATGGAGCAATTATAGGACTCTAAACTGCACCATACATTAAACGCCATCCATTGTGCCGTAAATATCCAGTTGCTATAGATTTCCCGCCGCCTGTTCAAAATAAATCATCTCTTAATTAAAGAAAAAGTATACTTCAAACACTTTTATAATGTGTCTTAGCACCAGTTCAATATTCTGAAAAATCTTAGAATAATAGTTTGTTTATTCTTTCGACGTATAATTCAGAAATAAACCATTACATGCGAAACGGGAGAAACATGCTTATTTAGTTTTGGAAAAGATAATATTTCTTTTTATAGAGTACAAAGAGACTATTTTGCTGTTAGCTAAGATTAATTTTTTAATAAAGAACTTTTGAAAATGTAAGCTATATTTTTTTTGTCAGAAACATAAACTGAGTATTGTAAATAATTATTTTAGCAGAAGATAACTTTATTAAACTGCAAGTTTAAGATTTCTACATGAACTGAATATTTGAATTGTTATTAATGCTGTAGTTTTCTTTGTCGAAACAGTAGTCTGCAGGTTTAATTAAAAATATTAACACATAGTATACGAGACACGTACTAGTACGTTTTCTGACGATTGATACTTGAGCACGGGTCACGTACTAGTATTTTTTTCTGACGATTGATACTTCAGCGCGGGACACGTACTAGTACGTTTTCTGACGATTGATACTTGAGCACGATTCACGTACTAGTACGTTTTCTGACGTTTGATACTTGAGAGCGGGACACATACTAGTATGTTTTCTGACGATTGATACTTGAGCACGGGTCACGTACTAGTACGTTTTCTGACGATTGATACTTGAGAGCGGGACACGTACTAGTACGTTTTCTGACGATTGATACTTGAGCACGGGTCACGTACTAGTATTTTTTTTCTGACGATTGATACTTCAGCGCGGGACACGTACTAGTACGTTTTCTGACGATTGATACTTGAGAGCGGGACACGTACTAGTACGTTTTCTGACGATTGATACTTGAGCACGGGTCACGTACTAGTATTTTTTTTCTGACGATTGATACTTCAGCGCGGGACACGTACCAGTACGTTTTCTGACGATTGATACTTGAGCACGGGTCACGTACTAGTACGTTTTCTGACGATTGATACTTGAGAGCGGGACACGTACTAGTACGTTTTCTGACGATTGATACTTGACCGCGGGTCACGAACTAGTACGGGTTAGTGTAACACTATGGTTTGTTTGTGGGTACAAAAATAACGGTATATACAGGAAAACAAAGCCAAATGTTCTTGTCTACTACATAGATTCTGGAAAAAAATTTTAACAAATAAAAACTGGTTTTAACATCAGTGGATGCGGAACCACAGAACGGGAAAAAATTAAAACTATATACTACTATTTCTATTGGATTTTTCATATTTATGATAGTATTATAAATTTATCCACTAAAAAATATGTTTTTAGTTTACAAAAATCTTATTGTTATTATTCATATATTTCTATTCATATATGTGTTTATATATTTCAATAGAAAATACGAAAAATTGGCTAAAAATTAAATAATTTTTTAGATTTAACTGAATAACTAAATTTACGCGCAAAACGCCAGCTTCCAGTACTATTCCGCTACGAAATGTACCCGCACACAATGTGTTAAATTCCCAGAGACAGGGAGTATTTTTCTAAGTATAAAATAAAACTATGTTGACTAAATTCTTTTTATATAATTCAACAAAATCTTATGAAAATATAAGCTAAAAATCAAAAAAAAAATTAACTAATAGTTTAAATAATAATTTAAACGAGAGATAACTCTATGAAACCGCAAGTTCATAGTTTCTACACGTACTGTAACTAGATTCTGAATAAAACATAAAATGTGAAGCATAACTAAATATTAATTAACCACATTTAAACATAACACACATCATATACAAATATTGCGTATATGATATATTGCGTATACAGAGGCTGTTCATACATTTTTTAGACGATGTATATTGAACTCACAAAACTAAATTACATAAAATTCTTGTGTTTGAAATGTTCTATGTAATAGCCTTTTTATGAAGTATCTTGCAGCACCGTAATTTCCAGGATAATAACGCATTTTGACGTGTCAGAAGAGGTATTCTATCCCATTAATCCTGAACAGCTTTCCAGAGTCCTGTAAGGGTTGTGGGAAGACGTCTGGATAATGCAGATTTTAAAAGTCAGAAAGCACAAAAATCCATAGGTGATACATTGGTAGATTTAGTAGGGATATCAGTGAAGGGTATGGCCTTGATACCGGTTTTTTGTTCCATTTGTTTTAGGAAATTTACAGTGGATTTTGATATGTGGCTGCTAGCTTTGCCTTGATGGAATTCCACAGATTGATGACATTGAGGGAAAAGCGATAGTATTTCATTCAAAAAAGTTGGAGATAAAATATGTTCTTGATAGTATTTGGAGTTAATCTTGACATTTTTTTCAACTCTATTTTTAACTTGCCACTATATGAAAAACCAGCAACAATCATGTATCCCTTAGAAAAATATACTTTCAATTTTTTGAACGACGTACATCTCTTCGGAATATGAATCTCGATGGAATATGAATACTTCTCTTTGGAAAGAACATAAATATAGCCTTCGTACCACTGCTTCATTAAAAACGCCATTTTGAATAAATTCAAATCTCTCAAGCCGTAGACGATAATTTTGACTTTTAAAAGCATAGTACAATTGCAAACGCCATTTTGAATAAAATCAAACCTCTCAAGCCGTAGACGATAATTTTGACTTTTAAAAGCATAGTACAATTGCAAACGCCATTTTGAATAAAATCAAACCTCTAAAGCCACAAACCATAATTTTGACTTTTAAAAGCATAGTAAAATTGCAAACGACATTTTGAATAAAATCAAACCTCTCAAGCCGTAGACGATAATTTTGACTTTTAAAAGCATAGTAAAATTGCAAACGCCATTTTGAATAAAATCAAACCTCTCAAGCCGTAGACGATAATTTTGACTTTTAAAAGCATAGTAAAATTGCAAACGCCATTTTGGATAAAAACAAACCTCTCAAGCCGTAGACGATAATTTTGACTTTTAAAAGCATAGTAAAATTGCAAACGCCATTTTGAATAAAATCAAACCTCTCAAGCCTCAGACGATAATTATGACTTTTAAAAGCATAGTAAAATTGCAAACGCCATTTTGAATAAAATCAAACCTCTCAAGCCGTAGACGATAATTTTGACTTTTAAAAGCATAGTAAAATTGCAAACGTCATTTTGAATAAAATCAAACCTCTCAAGCCCCAGACGATAATTATGACTTTTAAAAGCATAGTAAAATTGCAAACGACATTTTGAATAAAATCAAACCTCTCAAGCCGTAGACGATAATTTTTACTTTAAAAGCATAGTAAAATTGCAAACGTCATTTTGAATAAAATCAAACCTCTCAAGCCTCAGACGATAATTATGACTTTTAAAAGCATAGTAAAATTGCAAACGACATTTTGAATAAAATCAACCTCTCAAGCCGTAGACGATAATTTTGACTTTTAAAAGCATAGTAAAATTGCAAACGCCATTTTGAATAAAATCAAACCTCTCAAGCCGTAGACGATAATTTTGACTTTTAAAAGCATAGTAAAATTGCAAACGCCATTTTGAATAAATTCAAATCTCTCAAGCCGTAGACGATAATTTTGACTTTTAAAAGCATAGTAAAATTGCAAAACAATTTTGAATAAAATCAAACCTCTCAAGCCGTAGCATAATTTTGACTTTTAAAAGCATAGTAAAATTGCAAACGCCATTTTGAATAAAATTCAAGCCGTAGACGATAATTTTGACTTTTAAAACATAGTAAAATTGCAAACGCCATTTTGAATAAAATCAAAACCTCTCAATACGATAATTTTATTTAGCATAGTAAAAATTGCAGTTATTATATTGCAGGAAACATAAATCCTATAAACAGCAAGATAACAACTGAAGAGCACGAAACACTGATAAATTCGTAAAATTATCCTCGCTGAATTTCCGTGCTTTTGTACGATAATCCTGTGTTTATTAATATTTGTTTTAAACAAACTTTTTTAAATTTCTACATACTTATTTATTATTAAACTTTTTACTTAGTGCATATGTAAATTTTAAGTTTCTCTCACCACATTATTCTTTTATTACTGTATTTAGTAAGAAGTAAACAGATTTTATTCACCCTAAATTTTAGCATTATTGAAATTCTCAATCAAAAAAGTTACATTTCGAAAGAGTGAGTGAAAAAGAATAAATGTTCAAAAAGCAACTTTTGACCCTTACACACTTTTTCAAAGCTTCAGTTATAGAATTTCAATAGAATCAGTTAGTCAATGAGTTGTATTTGAGCATTATATGTATGTCTTAAACTCTTTAGTGTCACAATTGTGGTAATATTTAATTACTAGGACTTGGTTAGCAATACACTTCGTTTACGAAGTTTTGAAGAGTTACATCTACTCAAACATTTTTTTAATAACGCTAACCAAAATCGTCTAAAAAAATGTGCGAACAGCCTCAGTATTATGTATTGTGTAAATTATGTAGTTTTGTTGCCATGACAACAAAACTACATAAGTTGATCTTAATACTGAAAGTTTTCTTTATCAAATAAATTGGTCAGCGGGTTTAATTATAAAAGCTTTAGATAATTCACAGAAATAAAACATATTTTGTACATAGAAATGAATTACATAATATAAATTCCATTTATAATATAATGTAATATAACTGGGTTAAAACAAGTAAGTTAAAACTGTTTGTCATATAAACAAAATTTATCCCTCTAAATGAAGATTTTAAAAGGATATAATTTTCTGTGAAATAGCCAGTTCCCGGGTTTTACAGAAACTACATATCTGAATTGTTACTTGATGCTAAATTTTTTTTAAATAAATTAATCAGTTTATTTAAATAAAAAGTATTGGAAATCATAAATTACAATAAATTCTTTTATACGTAGAAATTAAGTAAATAGGATAAATGTAAACTTTCAATATAATTTAATACCAAAGCTTAATAAATTTAGTCTAAAACTGTTTGGTAGAAACACAGAACTGAATATTTTAAATAATGATTTTAACAGCCTATAACTTTATTAAACTTCAAGTTTCACATGAACTGAACATTCGAATTGTTAGGAATGATAATAGTTTTCTTTGCCTAAGAATTAGTCAGTAGCTTTAATACAAAATATTAATATAAATTGTTTAATATAAAATATCAGTATAAATTGTTTGATATAAAATATTAGTAAAAATAAGTACTTTTGGTAAGGAATTAACTGTGATAAGTTTAATTTTTAATGTAATTTAATATAAAAGCTTAAAAAATAAGCTAAAATTATTCGTTAGAATAATTATTAAACAGGAGATAACTGACACAAGCAAATTGTAGTAAAATAATCTGTAGTAAAATAATTGAATTGTTATTAAAGCTAATAGTTTTCTGTAACAAATAAATCCGGTGAGATTAATTAAAAAGCAATTTAGAAAATTCACAGAAAGGGAAATTTATCTGTGTACATTGAAATAATAAAATAATGTAAATTCTATTTTATAGTAAAATTTTAAATGACAACTTTTCAAAATGGAAACTAAAGTTCTTTGACAGAAACACAAAACTTATTATTCTGAATAATGTTAATATAGTAAGTTCCTTGCTTTAATACAAACTGCATATTTGATTTGACACTAAAGCTAAAATTTTTGTTTAACTAAATAACAATCGGCATATTTAATTAAAAATTATTGGCGAACTCGTAGAAATAGAAATTCTTTGTTGCACAGAAATGAATTAAATTAGTTAAACTTAAATTTTAACCTAGTAGTACAGCTTCGTAAAATATAATCTAAAATTATTTGGCAGAAACACAGAAATGAATATTCTAAATAATGATTTTAGCATAAGATAACTTTTATTACACTGCATGTTTGCGAGTTCCACGCGAACTGAAAATTTGAAATGTTAATAAGGCTAATAATTTACTTTAGCAAAACATTAATCATTCAATTCAATTTAAAAATATTAATTCTCATAAAAAGAAAATATTTTATGTGTAGAAAGGAACTACGTTTGCTAAGTTCATTTGTTTAATATAATTTAATAAAAACAGTTTAAGAATATGTAAACTAAAACTGTTTGTCAGGGAAACATTTATTGTTATTTTTAATAAGGATTTTAACAGGGTTTCAACTCTGTAAAGCAGAAAGTTCCTCAGCTCTCAACTAACTGTATAATGGTGTTGATATTAATGCTACTAGTTAACAATATCTATGCCATCAAGTTCAATTTGATAGCATTAGAAAATTTACAAAAACAGAAATCCTTTTATACATAAAAAATAAAGTAAGTTTTAATTTTTAATATCATTTAATATCACAGCTTAATGAAATAAATTTAAAATTGTTTGGCAAAAAAAAATTATTATTGTAAATAGCGATTTAATAAAAACATTTTAATGAAAAAACAAGTTCAAGAAAAAGAATAATAAATATTTAAATTTTTAGTAAAGCTAATAATTTTTCTCAAGAATTTAAGAATAGGTGGGGAGCTTTAAATTCCCCTTACGAATAAAGAAAAGAATCTATAATAACCTCTTAATATAGAAAAGATTGGGTAACTTACCCATCTCAGGGCTGGACACAAGTTGAGAATTTATGAAACGGTTGGACCTGGAATGGATAGAGACATCCATATTGGATTCTTGAAGAGTTGATTCTTGAGATTGATTCTTGAGTTGATGAAGAGATTTGATTCTTGAATTGATGCAGAGATTGGATTCTTAAAGGTTATCAAAATTCAAAGCTAGCAAAGTATTCAACTTGCTTTTATTTCTGTCAACATTTAGACTTGAAACATTTGTTTTTTTCAATTCTATAAAAATAAGGTCTGATTTTCCAGATTTATTTCTTTTCCGAAGAGGATATAGACCTAAAAGGATATAGAAAAAGATATGGAAATGATAGTTTCATTTCTTTACTTCCATCAATTACTGCAGCAATTCAACGTAGTTAAAAAAAACTTTGAATTATCTTCCTAAAGGAATTTAACGTGATTCTAAACTACAATCACAGTATCGGAGACTTTAGAGGAATATGAAGATAAACAAATTATTGAGCATGTCCCAGATAATACTCAGCCAAAAAACAAACCATTTTTTACTTGCATCATACTTACATCACAATTCTGAAAAATTAAAAATTTTACTGATCCCGTCATATGACGGGATATCCCGTATATACTAGTTTTTTTAATATAATTTCTGACCTATAAACAGCAAGATTACAACTGAAGCAAGTAACTAAAGAGCACGAAACACTGATAAATTATCGTATAATTATCCTCGCTGAATTTCCGTGCTTTTGTACGATAATCCTGTGTTTATTAATAGGTTGTTTTAAACAATCCCCTTTTACATTCTACATACTTCCATTTATTATTTTAAACTTTTTACTTAGTGCATATGTAAATTTTAAGTGTCTCTCACCACATCCTCTCTTGTTATTCTTTTATTACTGTATTTAGTAAGAAGTATATAGATTTTTATTCACCCTAAATTTTAGCATTATTGAAATTCTCAATCAAAAAAGTTACATTTCGAAAGAGTGAGTGAAAAAGGATAAATATTCAAAAAGCAACTTTTGACCCGTACACACTTTTTCAAAGCTTCAGTTATAGAATTTCAATAGAATCAGTTAGTCAATGAGTTGTATTTGAGCATTATATGTATGTCTTAAACTCTTTAGTGTCACAATTGTGGTAATATTTAATTACTAGGACTTGGTTAGCAATACACTTCGTTTACGAAGTTTTGAAGAGTTACATCTACTCAAACATTTTTTTAATAACGCTAACCAAAATCGTCTAAAAAATCTGCGAACAGCCTCAGTATTATGTATTGTGTAAATTATGTAGTTTTGTTGCCATGGCAACAAAACTACATAAGTTGGTCTTAATACTGATAATTTTCTTTATCAAATAAATTGGTTAGCGGGTTTAATTATAAAAGCTTTAGATAATTCACAGAAATAAAACATATTTTGTACATAGAAATGAATTACATAATATAAATTCCATTTATATTATAATGTAATATAACTGGGTAAAAGTAAGTAAGCTAAAACTGTTTGTCGGATAAACAAAATTTATCACACTAGATGAAGATTTTAAAAGGATATAATTCTGTGAAATAGCCAGTTCCTGGGTTTTACAAAAACTGCATATCTGAGTTGTTACTTGATGTTAATTTTTTTTAAATAAATTTATCAGTTTATTTAAATAAAAAGTATTGGATATTATAAATTACAATAAATTCTTTTATACGTAGAAATTAAGTAAATAGGATAAATTAAAACTTTCAATGTAATTTAATACCAAAGCTTAATAAATTTAGTCTAAAATTGTTTGGTAGAAACACAGAACTGAATATTTTAAATAATGATTTTAACATCCTATAACTTTATTAAACTTCAAGTTTCACATGAACTGAACATTCGAATTGTTAGGAATGATAATAGTTTTCTTTGCCTAAGAATTAGTCAGTAGCTTTAATACAAAATATTAATATAAATTGTTTAATATAAAATATCAGTATAAATTGTTTGATATAAAATATTAGTAAAAATAAGTACTTTTGGTAAGGAATTAACTGTGATAAGTTTAATTTTTAATGTAATTTAATATAAAAGCTTAAAAAATAAGCTAAAATTATTCGTTAGAATAATTATTAAACAGGAGATAACTGACACAAGCAAATTGTAGTAAAATAATCTGTAGTAAAATAATTGAATTGTTATTAAAGCTAATAGTTTTCTGTAACAAATAAATCCGGTGAGATTAATTAAAAAGCAATTTAGAAAATTCACAGAAAGGGAAATTTATCTGTGTACATTGAAATAATAAAATAATGTAAATTCTATTTTATAGTAAAATTTTAAATGACAACTTTTCAAAATGGAAACTAAAGTTCTTTGACAGAAACACAAAACTTATTATTCTGAATAATGTTAATATAATAAGTTCCTTACTTTAATACAAACTGTATATTTGATTTGACACTAACGCTAAAATTTTGTTTAACTAAATAACAATCAGCAGATTTAATTAAAAATTATTAGCGAATTCGTAGAAATAGAAATTCTTTGTTGCACAAAAATGAATTAAATTAGATAAATTTAAATTTTAACATAGCACTACAGCTTCGTAAAATATAATCTAAAATTATTTGGCAGAAACACAGAAATGAATATTCTAAATAATGATTTTAGCGTAAGAGAACTTTTATTACACTGCATGTTTGCAAGTTCCACGCGAACTGAAAATTTGAAATGTTAATAAGGCTAATAATTTACTTTAGCAAAACATTAATCATTCAATTCAATTAAAAAATATTAATTCTCATAAAAAGAAAATATTTTACGTGTAGAAAGGAACTACGTTTGCTAAGTTCATATGTTTAATATAAGTTAATTCAAACAGTTTAAGAATAAGTAAACTAAAATTGTTTGTCAGGGAAACATTTATTGTTATTTTTAATAAGGATTTTAACAGGGTTTCAACTCTGTGAAACAGAAAATTCCTGAGCTCTCAACTAACTGTATAATGGTGTTGATATTAATGCTACTAGTTAACAATATCTATGCCATCAAGTTCAATTTGATAGTATTAGAAAATTAACAAAAACAGAAATTTTTTATACATAAAAAATAAAGTAAGTTCTAATTTTTAATATAATTTAATATCACAGCTTAATGAAATAAATTTAAAATTGTTTGGCAAAAAAAAAATTATTATTGTAAATAGTGATTTAATAAAAACATTTTAATGAAAAAGCAAGTTCAAGAAAAAGAATAATAAATATTTAAATTTTTAGTAAAGCTAATAATTTTTCTCAAGAATTTAAGAATAGGTGGGGAGCTTTAAATTCCCCTTACGAATAAAGAAAAGAATCGTTACAAAACGTAACACAAGATTATAATGACTAGAAAAGATTGGGTAACTTACCCATCTCCCAGGGCTGGACACAAGTTGAGAATTATTTTGACACATGGACACCAAGGTTTTCAAAACTTTAACTTTAATGCGAATCAGATTGCAAGAATAAGCGAATTAGACTACTGACCTTCTCGTCGGCCAATTTCACCGAAGTGAGTATAATACATAGATTTTTGTGCTAGAAATAATAAAAACAAAAACAAAGTCTGACTGGCGCCTCACACCCAGGAATTAGAGTTCCGTTTTCGCCCAATAGGTAAAAGCGAATTCTTTAAAACAACTATAATCCTCTTTATAATAATCATCTGCCCGTCTGTTCTCGAATTTATGAAGCGGTTGGACCTGGAATGGATAGAGACATCCATATTGGATTCTTGAAGAGTTGATTCTTGAGATTGATTCTTGAGTTAAAGAAGAGATTTGATTCTTGAATTGATGCAGAGATTTGATTCTTAAAGGTTATCAAAATTCAAAACTAGCAAAGTATTCAACTTGCTTTTATTTCTGTCAACATTTAGACTTGAAACATTTGTTTTTTTCAATTCTATAAAAATAAGGTCTGATTTTCCAGATTTATTTCTTTTCCGAAGAGGATATAGACCTAAAAGGATATAGGAAAAGATATGGAAATGATAGTTTTATTTCTTTACTTCCATTAATTACTGTGGCAATTCAACTTAGCTAAAAAAAACTTTGAATTATCTTCCTAAAGGAATTTAACGTGATTCTAAACTGCAATCACAGTATGGGAGACTTTAGAGGAATATGAAGATAAACAAATTATTGAGCATGTCCCAGATAATACTCAGCCAAAAAACACACCATTTTTTTACTTGCATCATATTGTACATTACAATTCTGGAAAATTAAAAATTTTACTGATCCCGTCATATGACTGGATATCCCGTATATGCTAGTTTTTTTAATATAATTTCTGACCTATAAACAGCAAGATTACAACTGAAGCAAGTAACTAAAGAGCACGAAACACTGATAAATTATCGTATAATTATCCTCGCTGAATTTCCGTGCTTTTGTACGATAATCCTGTGTTTATTAATAGGTTGTTTTAAACAATCCCCTTTTACATTATACATACTTCCATTTATTATTTTAAACTTTTTACTTAGTGCATATGTAAATTTTAAGTATCTCTCACCACATCCTCTCTTGTTATTCTTTTATTACTGTTTTTAGTAAGAAGTATATAGATTTTTATTCACCCTAAATTTTACCATTATTGAAATTCTCAATCAAAATATTACATTTCGAAAGAGTGAGTGAAAAAGGATAAATATTCAAAAAGCAACTTTTGACCCTTACACACTTTTTCAAAGCTTCACTTATAGAATTTCAATAGAATCAGTTAGTCAATGAGTTGTATTTGAGCATTATATGTATATCTTAAACTCTTTACTGTCACAATTGTGGTAATATTTAATTACTAGGACTTGGTTAGCAATACACTTCGTTTATGAAGTTTTGAAGAGTTACATCTACTCAAACATTCACACCAAATAGAAACTTCATTAAAATTAACTTTATATCGTTATCGGGGTTCTCGGACAGACGTGCCCAACCCATGTAACAGCTATAATGTAGCCTCCACACTATGGCCAATTGTTCACTTCTTCCTGATGGTGACCACAAAATGAGCCAAGAGCGTGGATTCGTCCATAGGGTCTATGCGCAATTTTGTTGCGCATATGGCTGTCTTTGATCTTTCGAGAAAAAACACCTTCGAAGCCATCGACCACCAAGCTTATTTTATCGTCTGCAACCATCGACCACGATAAGCCATACCCCTTCCAGATGGTGGTAATGGCTTGCAGTGGACAATAGTGTGGAGAATCCTTTAGAGTAGCTTTAAGTCTATAAAGGCCCTTCCACACTATGGTCCACGGCAAGCCATTATCACCGTCTGGAGGTGGTATAGCTTATCGTGGTCGATGGCGCAGACGATAAAATAGCCTTGGCGAATGATGGCTTCGGAGGCGGTTTTTCTCCAAAGATCAAAGGCAACCAGATGAGCAGTGAAAGTGCGCAGTAGATCCTATGGACGAATCTACGAGCTTGGCTCATTTAGTGGCCAAGCGTGTGGAACCAACCCGTGAACCATCCTTCAAGGTCCCCATCAGGAAGTGGTGAACAATTGGCCATAGTGTGAAAGCTACATAAGAGTCGCATCAAGTCTGTAAGTTTCTAAAAATACACCAGAGACTGATAAGGGATACTCAATTCTTGTGGGATATTTTTGACTCAACATTTTTCTGCTGTTTTTTGTGCCTCTGGATCCCAAAGCTGTGGCCCAAAATTCAAATACCTGCATTTACAATTTGCAATGAAATTTAATTTCCTGGGATATTACCATGTAAAGGACCTCCACACTATGATCCACTGAAAGCCATTACCACCGTCCGGAGGGGGTATGGTTTATCGTGGTCGATGGTGGCAGACGATAAAATACCTTTGACGGGCGATGGCTCCGGAGGTTTTTCTCGAAAGATCAAAGGCAGCCAGATGAGCAACTAAAGTTCGCAGTAGACCCTACGGACGAATCCACTAGCTCGGTTCATTTAATGGCCCAGCATGTGGATGCAACCCACGAACTATCGTTCGAGGTCACCATCAGAAAATGGTGAACAATTGGCCATAGTGTCGAGGCTACATTAAAATACACCAGAGACTGATAGGGACTACTCAATTATTGTGGGATATTTTTGACTCAGCATTTTTCTCCTGTTTTTGTGTCTCTGGATCCCAAAGCTGTAGCCCAAAATGCAAACCCCTGCATTTACAGGGAATACAGAATTTGCAAGGATATTTAATTTCCTGGAATATTACCATCTATGTTAGAACAATTTAGATTGTGCCAAACATTTTTCCTTTAGACTATGATTTGAAAATCGTTGAGAAAATTAGATCTCAGTGAAAAATTTAGTATTTCTCACTTCGGCTCCAATACTAACCACTTTGAATTTTGAAAAATGCTTTTTTGTCGTGTGCCTGGGGTGAAAGAAGAATCTTTCAGCTTCCTAGGCGTCTTCATTCTTGAGATTCAGTGAACTGTGTGTGAGTGGTTAGTATTCAGATTTTATATAGAGAGATTCTTGATTACTTTAAAAAAAACCTTATGATGGTATATTTGTTATTCTGCTACACATTGGTAAATAAAATCAATATTTATCACAATTACGAAAAAATAATAAAGAGAAAACTATAAAGCATTCTTTGCTCTGTACAAAATGTGTGTATAATAGCTCTTTTAAGTACAGAATTAAAAATAAATTATGTATTGGTATATAATAATGTGAACAAAATTCTACTTTACACGCTGTACGGTAAATACAGTCAACAAGTTTCAAAAGTATATAACAGCTATAAAGTTTCAAGCACTCATAAAATGAAAACAAAAACATTTGTCTTAAAAAACTGTTTTAAATTTTTTCAATAATAATTTGGTTGTATGTTTTAGTAGTGATTGCTATAGCAATAGGATGATTGTTATTAGAAATCTCTTAAACAGAATATTAGCCATCTACGCAAAATCTTGTTTAATTGTGGAGTTGTTTCATGAACTGCGTAAGAGGTGGTAGTCAACTATGGAACTACAAATCTGGAAAACACAATAGTACGGTATTGAAATAGTTATGTTTGTGCTTATAAGTTCTCTTGTCAACACAAACATGAAAAAACGTTAGAGGTGAGACAGAGCAGAATGTTAGCGACATACTCAAAACCCTCTTTTTTAGAGGCTTTGTCTTATGAGTTATGTAGAAGGGGATGACTTACCATTGAATTTCAAAATCCTGAAATCACACTAATCAACGGTATCAAAAGAGTAATGGATGCACTTTGACCTCTTTTTGACTAAAAGGTACGAAGAGAAGGTAAGAGAACAAACAGGCAAAGAATATTAGCCACCTACACAAAACCCCTCTTTCCTAGACGCCTTGTCTTATGAGTTACGTAGGAGGGGATGACTTACCATTGAATTTCAAAATCCTGACATCACACTATTCAACGGTATCAAAAGAGTAATGGATGCACTTTGACCTCTTTTTGACAGAAAAGACACGAACAAAAGGTAAGAGAACAAACAGGCACAGAATATTAGCCACCTACACAAAACCCCTCTATCCTAGAGGTCTTGTCTTATCAGTTACGTAGGAGGCGATGACTTACCATTGAATTTCAAAATCCTGACATCACATTAATCAACGGTATCAAAAGAGTAATGGATGCACTTTGACCTCTCTTAGACATCACATGCAAGAACAAAAGGTAAGAACACAAACAGGCACAGAATATTAGCCACCTACACAAAAACCCTCTATCATAGAGGTCTTGTCTTATCAGTTACGTAGGAGGAGATGATTTCCCATTGAATTTCAAATTCCTGACATCGCATTACTCAATGGTATCAAAAGAGTAATGGGTGCACTTTGACCTCTCTTTGACATCACAGGCACGAACAGAATGTAAGAGCACAACCAGCACAGAATGTTAGCCACCTACTTAAAACCTTATTTCATAGCAGCTTATGGATTTAACCCTTTAATTGATTAAAAAAAACTTCCACGTAAATTTTTTCCGCCTTCTTATGTCATCAAAAGCGGTGAAATAAAAAAATTTTTGATCTTATAGTATACTTAAAACACACATGAATGATCATTCCATCTCTCGAGAATGAAGTGGAGGGAAAATCAACCATACTCTTCTTGATAATATAAAAAAAGCTTGCCTGTTGTAGCATTTTTTAATTTGTTTAATTTCCTATTATCAAACACGTAGATAAATAATATATAATGCAGTTATTTTGTATTTGTTTCCATTTTGTAAGACTTTTTCATGGAATCCAAGATAAAGACCACTGCATTATCTACATTAATTATTTGCTTTGACAAACTAGAAAAACAATCTAGTTGGGATTTGGGGAGCCATAAAAAATATTTTAGAGGAACACTGCTTTAGCATAATATAATGCTTTAACAGTTTATAACCAGCCCAACTGCTTAAAAAAATTATTTTTTATTCTGTTCACTATTTCATCAGACTTAAGTCAGGCAACTTTCTTTTATCATGTATATATCCAACTATAAAACCTCAAACTGGATTTTCCTGAAACAGCTATTTATTCCTGAAAAGTTCAAAGTATCGATGTTTCACGAGTCCGAAAATAACTAAAGTCTTTGTCAAAACCATATGTTCCCCAGGGAATATTTTCATTCATGAGTTAAAAGAAAACTTTTCCAACTTGGTTGAGACTCCGAAAATCAGATGATTATAAAATTTATTGGATTTTATGCTTCGACGACTGAAGAATAAATAGAAATACTGTAGTTCTATCAAAATAATACCGATCTATAAAACCTTTGCAAGTTTTCATTCAGAGCTTATATTTGGTGCTGAAGTTTTAACATTGTATACAGGATCTAAAGTATGAAAAATTTAGTATTGCCACTAAATTAACCTAAAAATGCGTCTTTTTTTTTAAACAAAATGTTATGTCTTATACAGAAACACGTATAATCTTCATATTTATTAAATTAAAACATAATCAAGTTAACGAGGTATCTTAACATATTATTAAAGGTATAAATGTCAAAGTCAGAAAGTGATGCATATCTTCCGATTTGTGATTGGTTGAGAGCCCTAAGATCTGCTACATTGAAGCTAAAGAGACCCAAATCTCCTTCAAATAAGCAAGTACGGCTACACATATTAGATTCTTTAGCATAATTCTTAACTAGAGCTTCCAGTAGCGAAAGGCAGCGCCCTACTTCTATAGATATCTTTTGTTTATTTTGATGATCAAACTGAAAATTAAAATAGGTTTTGAATAATTGCATGTACTATTTGTTGAACTGCTATATTTTTGTTGTTTCTAAAAGCTTTAGGCTTTCTTTCCCAGTTTGTTAAAGAGAAATCTGATAATAATAAACATAAGATTTCTCACAAATATAAAATTTTCGATTAACTAACTTTTTTATGTCTAACACTGCAACTTTTTCTTTGTGTTTTGAACGTCATATTTTTTATCACTTTTTAGTCTGAGCAGCTGCAATTGATATTTTAACTTTTTACAGCATTTGTTGCTTTCATTCATAAAAAAAGTATTCTTTTTCTCACATTTCGTATATTTCAGTTCAATAAGTTGTGTGCACTTGTATAGATACACATTATAAGAGTTTATCAAATATTTTTAAAAATACCATGATATATATATATATATATATATATATATATATATATATATATATATATATATATATATATATATTTATATATACATATATGTATACACACACATATATATATATATTATATATATTAAATTTAACATGATATAAAAATATAAAAATTTTTTTTGCCAATATAATGTCTTACATACACACACAGTTAATGACGAATATTTTTATTTCCTTCTAAATAATCATGGAAAACTTGAACATTATCAAAGATACGTTCTAGCTATTTTCAAATATTTTTTTTAATTTTACCTGAAAATTTAAAAAAGTAGGCTTGGTGTGTTAGTGTGTTACTACGCTCCAAACATTTAAAACTACGACCATTAACACAGCAATTTCATTTCTAAGCAGCAATACCTATATAGAAAGTATAGGTTAAAGTAAAAGTAATCCGCGTTATATCTATATCTAAATCAAGATATATATTATATATGTCAGGTTTGGAAACGTAAAATTAATAACTTAGGAGTTTGAGAGCAAAAAACGCAGTACACTTTTAAATGCAGGAGTATGAATATTTAATAACTCATTATAAAAGCACTTAAAGCGTATGGATTGAGAGAGAGCGTCTTGAAATAGGGTTGCTGCATGAACCCTCACTAAATAGGGCTTCTTGTGACGCTGTGTGTGCACGCTAGCCACGCGCTGTCATGTTTGATGGTTAACTGTTATACTCTGCAACATACATGAATAAAGATATTATCAAGACATATGCGTGACATATATATATATATATATATATATATATATATATATATATATATATATATATATATATATATATATATATATATATATATATATATATATATATATATATAATGTCGTGATCCAGTGTTAACGCGAACAGTAAACAGTCTTTATTGATAAATCATAGTTTCATTTTAAAACACACTTGAGCCAATTTCATTTGTTCTAAACGTGGAATGTGGTGACAGCTCCATGTCCACGCACTAACTGATTCTTATCACTTGATTAGTCAACAACTTCCTATGAAATATCTCTACGCTTGACCGCATTACTTCAAAACGCAAGCGTGGGTCTTTTTCATTCATATTATTATTAAAGAGTTTCCTTTTAAAAGCGTTTATAACTCACTTAGTTTCCAACTACTCACTTTTTAGACGTGACACACACACACACACACACACACATATATATATATATATATATATATATATATATATATATATATATATATATATATATATATATTTTCCTGTAATTGATTTTTTATGTATCCTTTACAATTACGTATTATCAGTTCTATTTGTAAAATAAATTTGTAGTGAATATAAAAAAAATTCTGATATCCTGCACGCAAGGCTATTAGTAAATTTTACATTGTAATACAGGAGATATAAAGCATCTTAAAATTACTTTTTTAAATAAGGAATGCCATATGCTTTTAATGAAAATTAAGATACTAAACAAGTGACAGAAACAGCAATTGAAAAGAACTTCTAGAGATATTTTTAAAAAAATTACCCAAAAACAATTTCGACAAATTTTTTAACTGTTAACTGTTTAATGCCTTTAAATGAAATGGCTGATACCGTATTTAAATAAAGCTCCTGTATTTTGTTAAATGTATGCTTTATGTTTATATTACCAATATAGATTGGTCTTTCTTGACACATCTACTAGATAACTTTAATTATGTTTTGCCTTAAGAATAATTTTATACATTTCTTACGACGTTAGAAAAACGTAAAAACTTTCAGCGAATTACTTTTGGTCGATGATATAACACAAGAGACTCGGGAGAAAAAATTGATATACAACTTATTCCAAAAATATTCCTCAAAGTTCGGAAACATTTTTTCAAAGATTTACAGCAGATATAAAAAATGGTAGCAATACGTGACTTCGAGAGGATATGGTTAAGAAATAAAATTTTACTTTTGCCGCACTTTGGAACACAATCGGAGACATGTTGAGGCCGGGAAAAAATAAAAAGATTTCTTTTCTATCCTTGTTGAACAATAACAATATAAAATTATTGTTAGAAATACTTTTCAGAGAAGATATGCTTTTAGTCATATGTTTGTTATAATGGATAACAACCATTGTTATTTGAATTAAATTACTTTATGGAGATAATATTAAAATTATTTATCCATCTTTATTTCAGTGTTATGAAATATAAATTGACAAAAAGCTAAAAATAAGAGAAATTTGAAGTATAAATTAACGTTTTTAACATTAAAGTAATATTTTACAATTTTATGTTTACTTATTGACTAGTGATTTATTTGTGAAAACATTTATAGTGTTTGAAATTAGGCAAGGCAGCCAATTTTATAATGATTTGATTTGAATGTCATGTTTTATTTGCATTAAATTTTAGTGTTATAAATTATGTGGAAAAGGTTTAGTCAGTAGAAAATAATTAAATTATATTTATTAAACCTTATATAACCGTATTATTTAAACCTACATTATAAGACACTTTAAAAAACCTTTTATTAAGATATTACAGTTTTTTTGCTGTTTTTTTTAGTACTTTTCGAATTTTTAATGCTCCTAAACTGATTAGTATGCATAAAAACATCGATACATGTTCTTGCAGCTTATACTACTGAATTTTACCTTTTGAACTTCACGATTCTAGGAACTTTCCTAAATTTTCCCCATTATTACTTCCTGAAGTGAAATCACCACAATTCAATACCAATAATAGAAGTACATCAATGAAGTCTAGATAATGACAAACCCACGTGATGCCTATAAGTGGATATCCCACTGTCTACTTGACATCTAAGGAATGTCATGACCATTGAATTTTCAAATTGGGATTGTGCAATATATATATATATATATATATATATATATATATATACAAGGAGCATATTATCATTAATCATCATTTTTAGGGACATTTTACAATCACTAACGTGAGATGCATTTGTCCCTATGTCCTGTTAGTTTTTAAAACACGTGAAAATACGATAAAAACGATAAATAAATGATATTAAAACGATAAAAAGTATTGTTTAGAAATGATGAAAGTTTTTTAATATTGCTTGTGGTCTCCTCGAACAGCTAAGACTGCTGCACACCTGTTTTCCATGGATGCGATGATGTTATCGATAAGACTTTGGGGAATACTGTTCCATTCCTCAAAAAGTGCAATCTCCAAGCCTCGGAGATTAAAAGGAGGCTTTAGTCTCCCAGCAATTTGTCGTCCAAGTATGTTCCGAATATGTTCGATTGGATTAAGGTCAGGAGAGCACGCTGGTTATTCCATACGATTTATTGTTTCAGCTTCAAACATGTTCTCCCCAAGACGAGCTGTATGCAGTCTGGCATTATCATGCTGGAAAACTAAAGAATCTCCATTGGCTGCAGCTCATGTAAGGTATGACATGAGCTCTCAGTACCCTCGGGCGTTATTGTCGAGTCCTCGTCTGCATACCGTCAAAGTACCAATCCGAATGATATGCAGGTTCGTACGTCCCCCTATGCTGATTTCCCCTTATACCATCCAATTAGCTGGTCTGTATTGTGACCTTTCACGAACGAATGTGGGGTTATTTCGAATGTCCCTTTCCCTTCATACCAAAACACGTCGGGTGTCCCACTGAATCAGCACTTGTCTGTAAACAGTATCTGGCTCCAATCATGTTGCTCTCAATCTCGATGTTCAGCAGCCCATCTTCTTCGGGCCGCACGTAGGCGTATGCAAACCATTGGCCTACGTACATAGAGACCTCCCTGATGAAGCCTATTAAGTACTGTTTGGCTAGACACCCTTCATCCTGTTGCCAAAAGCAACTGTCTTTGCAGCTCAGTAGCATTGTCTGTTCTGTTTCACCGAGCTATTAACAGTATATGCCGGCCATCAGTTGCTGTATTGGAGCGTGGCCGACCTTGAACTGGTCAACATTTAACATTCTCCGTTTCGTGGAATCGATTCCACATACTTACAACGAGGCTTCTGGTGACTCCAACAACGTCCGCGATACTACGTTATGTTTGCCTGCATTCAAGTCTGCCAATAATAAGCAATGAAATGGATTCCGGTAAATCACGTTGTTGACACATTTTCAAGTCATCTTTTCTAAAAAAAAAATTATAATAATAACTGAGCAATCGAATTTCACAATTAAGGCAGTCAAACAGACTTTTCTGCAACATCCCGATTTCTGCCCTTATATTCTTTTTCTGGTTTTTGACGTCATGAACTTTGATTTGCATATGAAGTTTTCTTCTTCTGCTTCTTTCTAGAATTGAAACTATGGATGACTTATTTTATGTTACTTATCGGTGTAAATATTAGCGTAATTTTGTTAAAACCATGTGCTTCCCTAATTTGTGTATATAACAACTAATTTTTGAGAAATAAAAGTTTGCACTAAAATTTTATGTTATAAATTATTTGAAAAAAGGTTATTCAGTAAACATTATATTCATTAACCATATGTTTTCAACTGACAATTTAGAATAGTATTATAAAAGAAGTCCTTTATTAAGATACTGATGTCTTTTAGAATTTCTTTCTTTAATTAATACTGTTAAACTGATTAGTATGTACAAAAACATCTCTACATGTTATCGTAATTCGTACTCAATGTATTTTTTACTGTTAAAGAAATTACACATGCATATAAAATATAGATTACCATTAATTTTAATTTTTCTATGGTATTTTTTCGAATTATCATAAAGAGCAATGCATTTGTCCCAACGATCTATTTCCTCTTTAAACACATATAAAATTGGCTTTTTAAGAATTTCAAAACTATCTCTGCTGCAGCTTTATACCTTTTTTGTTTTAAAACTGATATTTTTTAAACTGATAATTGTTCTTAGAGAAGAGAAAAAACCCTGAAGTCACACAATGTGAGATCAAGATTTTATTAAAGGTGTATTATATCTACGTTATTAGTCAATAAAAATCTAAACGTAACAAGCAATATGTGGCCTTGCATTATCACAACAACTAGCCACAGATTTTGAAAACAATTTTAATCAAACAGTTGCGAAAGACATCTGTTGATTCTGTAAAATACAGCAAACGAATGGAAGATTCTGAGTAGTGTCATACGCTCTGATGTATTAAATCAGAACAATGAAGCATAGATGTTGCTCCTTTCATCAACATTAATCATCCAGCATATTCAAGATTTTGGAAATAATTCCTAACTTGCTTATTTTCTAATAACAATTGTTGCTTCTACAGCATCCAGGAGACGAATATAAGTCTAAGCTCTTATATTCGTCTTCTAAATGCGAATATAAGAGGAGTCATATTGCTATAAATGTATAAGGCTTTTGGATGTATTTAAGCATAACAATCAATTATATATTTTCATTTGTCATTCATCTTTCCTAAATTCACGATTATGGGAACAATTTGCCTCAAATTAAACAGTTGTCTGGAGGCCTGTGGTCGAAAAAATTAACACATTGTGTGCGGGTAGATTTTTCAGCGGAATTGTACTGGGAACGGGGGTTTTGCGTGTAAATTTAGTTATTCAGTTAAATCTCAATAGATAGAATATTATTTAATTTTTTAACAAACTTTTCGTATTTTATATTGAAATCTATAAACAAATATATAAATAGAAATATATAAATAACAAACATAATTTTTTTGAAAAACAAAAAATATATTTTTTAGTGGATAAATTTATAATAGTATTGTAAATATGAGAACTCAAATAGAAATAGTAGTATACTGTTTTAATTTTCTTGAATTATGTTATATGTAAGCATTTTTACATTCCAGAATCTATATAGTAGACAAAAACATTCGTTTTCCTGTATGTACCGTTATTTTTGGACCCACAAACAAACCATGTTGTTACACTAGCCAGTAATAGTACGTGACCCGCACTCAAGTATCAATAGTCAGAAACGTACTAGTTCGTGTCCCGCATACAATATGTTAATAAAAAAGACCACAATAGTAGATAAGGAAATTAATGCGGGTTTTTTTGTTGTTGTTTGTTTATTTGTAAAACAATTCGTTGAAGTGAACCCTGAAGAAGAAGCTTAAAAGTTCAACAAAAGTTTTCACTGGAAATGTAATAAGATTTACAGTAATTCCCAAACTGATATTTGCAATACTTTGGTCAAAAATAACACTATAGAATGTAAAAGAGATCAATCCACAAAAATAATGGTATCAGGTGGAAAAAAAACTGTTGAAAATAGACAAATTTTCCAGATTGCAACAAGAAAATGCCTTTCAATACACCTAAAATATCCCCATAAGTTAATGAATGACTCATAACTAAATGGTGACTTGTAAAATAAGAATGCATATAAGAGAGCTTCCGAAGCCCAAACTACGTACAGCGGATAGAATTTTAAGTTGCCGGTCCGAAGCAAATTAAAAGAAATATATATTTATACATTATATATCCATCTCCTTTTCTACTTTGCTTAAATATTATATCCCAAATTTATTATCTCACGCCCAGAAGATCAGCGGTATATTTGCTTTTTATATGTGAACAAGTGTTTTCAACTATGAACCTTAGAAAGAATAATTTCAGAAGTAGACTGACAGATGAGCATCGTTCGCATTTAGCATCGTTCCTTAAAATCAGTACATCTCACTTTGAATCTCAGTATAAGGAACTTTTATAAATGAAATCGCAATTTCATTCATCTCATTTACGTATTTAAACTATTAGGTACTTTTATATTGTTTTTAAAATTTTAGAAAAATTTATCTTGGCCCACCAAACTTATTTTATTTCGATTTTTGGACAGCGGAAGGAAGAAAGAGTTTGTCCATCCCTGATCTAGACAATCATCTAGACCAGTTAAGTAACTGTTTTTCTAATCTAAAAATAATGTTTTCAAATTTAGAATTCCAGGATATAAAATTTTATGCCTAACCCATAATTTCTTATATGGAATATCTCTGTTATTGAGTTTTTTTCTATTAGTTTCCAATGTTTCCTTCAAAAACAAAAATAATATATTTATATAACACAGTGATTTCGGAAAACCCTATAGCGCATAAAAAAAATCGATCTGGATTTGTTTAATTAAACTGTATTACCGGATTCGAGATAAAGACTTTAATTCCACATATGCTCTCCGAATATTACATTAAGGCTGTCTTTGTAGTATTTTTGAGTAGTTTTATAAATTTCTAACACTCTGTATATAAGTACTTTATTTTTCCCTGTTAAAAAAAGTTCCTCGCTAAAGAAAAAAGATGTATCACCATAGACACATAATTCTAATTTTGTGCTTAAAAGTGCATCTTCTAGTTTACTTAACTGCACC
>CM063511.1:99052570-99182570 GCA_032207245.1 Pardosa pseudoannulata | reverse complement strand
ATTTTTCGTCTTCCCGTTATTTTAGGGATTTGTATGGAGGAAGAAGAAGATCGCAAGGGGGGGTTAAACCTCTAAACCCCACCCTTGCGTATGCCACTGTCTGTATCTATATTTTGATTTATATTACATTGGTATCCAACTCTCTTTGAGTAATCCTTTTCTTATGCATTAAATTCACGTAACTCCTCTGCAGTTTTTGGAACACTACCTCCGTCTTCACTAATCCTTTTTTAATCTTTTATACCAGAGTTCCAGTTCAGAGTTAAGGCTGTATTTACAAGTATCCAAATCTTGAGCGTAAAATTCTACTAGTGCTTCAAAAGCTTCTATGTTTGAAGACTGACAAATGAAAGGATCGGCAGGAAGAAGGCACTGAAATCTTTTCAAAATATCACGATGCGATACAAATCTTAAATGTAATTGTGTTATACAACTTTCTTAAAATGGAATAAATACACTAAAATATGTTTAGGGTGAAGAGGGAAAATTAGGGTGATTTTTCAGTCTTCCCGTTATTTTAGGGATTTGTATAGAAGGAGGAGAAGATCGTAAGGGGGGGAGGATTAAACCCCTAACTCCCCCTTGCGTACGCCACTGTCTGTATCTATATTTTGATTTATATTACAGTGGTATCCAACTCTACTTGAGTAATCCTTTTCTTATCTTTTAAATTCACGTAACTTCTTAAAAGGATATAGTGAACCAATAACAGTTTATTTAGTTTACCATACGTTTTGGTAAACATCGCCAATAATTTCGCCACATTTGCCAAGAGGTATCTTATTCTTAAGCATTACCGATTATTGTAATTTCCCCTATATATGAAAGCACTGAATATGATAGTTATTATTTTGTATTTCTTTAAAATAGTGTATATCAAACATTTTGATGATAATAACAAACAGAATTAAAAACCAAAAAAAATTTCAAATTTTTGCACGTTTTTCTGAAATATATATTCCACAGGCAATGGTTAATCACTTTGCTCCTAACACAACTGGCTCAAGAGAGAAAATGTATTTCAAAATCTCGTAATGAAATCGTATCTATAAATTCCACTTACGAATGCCTGTCAGAATGATAGAGACTCTAGAAACAATTACGTTCTCTCCAGCACACCTCACTATCCATATATATTTAACAAAGCTTATCGACCTGCACTTAAAAGCGGATTCCGAGCTGTTACAGACAGCCGTGCTGACCATTAGACTAAATTCCGGTTATTTCGCCTCTGATAAGCTGGGCTTCAGACTGTCGAATGCGTTTATTGAATATAATAGCCCGCAATATTTTAAAATCCTTTCAAACACGGGTGGAAGTTATTCCAATACGTGTAATTCCTTTTGAAGTTGTCTCACGCACATCTAATCAGTGCACATGACATGTAGAAATATTTGTATGTACGTGCATATATATGTGTATATGTGTGTGTTTATGCATACATATAATTATATACGTATATTTATAATAGTTATATAAGTTTATACACATTATAATGATACGTATATGATTATATACATGTATGTCTATACATATTTATGTTTATACACATATATATAATTATACACGTACAGTTGTAATATACGTATATATATATATGTATATAGAAATATATTATAAATATACATATATAATTATGTGCATATTTGTACATATATGTATGTATATATGTATATATATATATATATATATATATATATATATATATATACATAGATATATATTATAATTATACATATATAATTATGTGCATATTTGTACATATATGTATATATATATATATATATATATATATATATATATATATATATATAAAATAACATTATGCATACAATCTATATATCTGTAAGTATATAATTATCTGGTGGTATCTGGTATATATTATATGCATAAAATATGTATATATCTATACATATAATAATTATATATGTATAATATTAATATTATTTAGTTGATCTTTTTTCTGGATTTTATAACAAAATATGGTGATTATAATAATTTAGTGATTATTTATAAGGTGTTTGGAAGATAGTATATGTTTTTATTACTTTAAGAATGGTAACACTATATGTGCGTGGGGAATGCCTTCTGTCCTTAGTATTATTGCTTTTATGTAATATTTCTAATTGCTCTCGTAGGCTGAAGTAATCTTATAAGAAATTTTGGTTTAATTAAACTATTATTTCTATGTTTGTATGGATTGTGAAGCCAAAACTTTTTCATAACGTCAAATTATATATATATATTATGTGTGTGTGTGTGTGCATGCATTTATTTATAAAAAATTATATATATATATATATATATATATATATAAGTGTATGTGTGCATGTGTGTGTAATTAATATTTTGTTTGATTTTTATTCTGATTTTTTATTAATAAAAACAGGTGATTATGTTATGTTAGTAATTATTTATAAGGTTTGTAGAGATAGTAAATGTTTCTATTACTTTAAGAAAGGCAACACTATTTGGGTGGGGAAATTCCTTCTATTCTTAGAATTATTGCTGTATGAATTATTTCTAATTCCAATAGTACACTGAGGTAATTTTTCAATCGTACAAGAAATTTTGGTTTAATGGAACTATTACTTCTACGTTTGTACCGAGGATGACAGTTGTGAGCAGTAGAAAACATTTTGATCCCAAAATGGAATCACAAATCTCCAACGGTATTAGCAAATATGTTGTTTTTTTTGTGTGTGTTGTTGTTGTTTCTAATCCCAGTTGCTCGGCCAGCTAAACCAACTTTATGAGTCCACATACATTTAGAAAATCCAAAAACCCTCATGCAGTTTAAAATCAATAAAACTCATAATGTGTTCACCCTTTACTTTGTGCAAAGTCTAAAAACTTTTTGTACTTGAAAGGATTTGTATCCCACGACCTGTGTTTCGCATATGTGTGCCCTTCATGATATCTGCAAAATCGCCCGCCTTGACTCCTACCACCCTGCGTTCCTTGAGAAGATAGAAGATAGGGTAAGCTGATAAGGTTCTTCGGATGTGTCGCTTGTTTTTTTTTTTTTTTTTTTTTTTGTTGTTTTTTTTTTTTTCTTCAGGCCGGCTGTGCATCTGAAAGGAGGATTTTCCCTTTTCGGAAGGGCTCAAGTTTCCAGAAGCTGAATCCCTGAAGAAGGAAGAGAGAAGAACAGCAGCCGTTGGATTCAGAGAGTCGACACAGAGCCTGCGACTGGAGATCTCTCTGTTTGATGTGAGAGAAACACTACGTCCGTTTTGTTCTGACATGGAATGCTCGGTTATCAAATATGGTTAAGACAGGCTCCGAAACTCAAAATATGATATTTTGTTATGCTTCAATTTTTCATTCAATCTTGTAAATAAATCTTGTTTGTTGTCCTTAAAGTTTCGGAGATGATTTAATGCATTCTCAGAGACGACTGAACACACCTGTCCCAGTAAAGTAGGCTGGCAGGTCCCACTCAAGCATAGCGCCCCGGAGAAGTTGGGTGCTATTACATACATAAAAGAGACACTTCAGGTGGCTACAGACAAAGCGAGATAGGCAAATATGATCTCTTCCCAGTAGTGCTCCAACAAGAGTTTTCTAAAATACATTCGTTAGAAGGAGGAACCCTCCATAGATCCATGTGCCTCATTTTATTTTCAGAAAAGTATCTCATAAAAAGTGGAAAGCATATCTGGCTGAGAAGACTCTAAGAAGCAAATATAGAATCAATCCATTAGTTTTTATTTTAGTCTTCCTTATTTCCATGGGTATCAAGGCTGTAAAAAAAGAAGTTGATTTATGGGATGAGTCCTTCCCGAAATTCAAAAATTCTAAAAGACGGTTTCTTGGAAAGAAAACTGACGACGTTCATGGGATTGTCATCTGATTAGCTGTGGACAGACAACAATGTTCCTAGAAAGAGACCGCTCCGGCCATAAATGTCTTAAGTGGGGCCTCAGGCTTTTATGTACCACCTACCTCCATCCCCTAGGGACATTCGTGTCAAGATCGTTTTTCGTAATCTATTGTATTCCGTCTTCTTATCTGGGGTGTTCCAAGGTAAGTATTTTGAGACAGATTCTATCTTCTAAAATAGCTGCAACTTATTACGTTAGACTAGATTCTGGCATACTGCTAAAAGAGAAAGAAATTTAAACAAATAACTGAGAAAACGATTTTTAATATTAATTTTATTATTAAATTCATTGGGCAGATACTTCATTACTCATTCTAAGTTTTAAATTTGTTCATTATATCATTTTTTAATCATTTTGTTATTTTAAAATCACATTGTGTTATGGTACTCATCAGGGGTATGCATAAATAAGAAAACCTGTAGTTTTACTGAAATATTATTCACAAAAACAAAATCTCTCCCTTTGGTTTCCCTGAGAAAATAATTTCTGGCTACGGTCTTAATGGGCATATATATATATATACTCCTTATACTAATTAAAATTCATAATAAAATATAAATATAAATATAAAGTATAAATATAAATATAAATTTTCCTGATATATATATATATATATATATATATATATATATATATATATATATATATATATATATATATATATATATATATATATATATATCATATATATATATATATATATATATATATATATATAAATATATATATATATGAATATATATATATATAATGTATATTGTATATAGATATACATGTATATACATATATTTGTAATAATAAAAAAAAAAGTGAGAAATTTTTTAAACTGTAATAAATATTATTTTTCATCTAATTTAATGTAGAAAGTTATTCAGCAGGTTTAAAAAAACAGATAACGTAGAAAACCATATTTTGTCTGAGAGCTCATGTGCTATTCTTACCTCGTATTTTCGTTGCTTTGTGATTCTTTATTAAGCTTCAATATTTCTGGAGGGGTATTATCACTTTTCCTTTGATTTAACTAATCAAGATTGCTCAAGCCATATTAACGTTATTAATACGTGAAATAGGAAGTAATTATTTTAAAATTTCACTCTTTGAAAGTTAAACATTTCCAATTATTGTCAACAATGAAATTTCTTTTTATTTATAAAAGAGAGAATGTCGACCCTTGACTTCACTTCTTCTCAAGACAAACAGATCGACGCCGGACAACGGAGCGTAGCTGAATTAAACTTTCTAAATTTGTAACAATATTAAAAAATTGCGTTTTAGCATTAGTGTAACCAATTTATTAAAGAACTGGAGAATTCTATTTCCCATGAAACACAATAAGCTATATAGGTGTGCATCAAAAATGTGTTTAATTTAATAAGTGCACAAGGAAGTCATGTGTTATCAGATTTAACTAATCAAGATTGCTCAAGCCATATTAACGTTATTAATACGTGAAATAGGAAGTAATTATTTTAAAATTTCATTCTTTGAAAGTTAAACATTTCCAATTATTGTCAACAATGAAATTTCTTTTTATTTATAAAAGAGAGAATATCGACCCTTGACTTCACTTCTTCTCACGACAACAGATCGACGCCGGACAAAGGAGCGTAGCTGAATTAAACTTTCTAAATTTGTAACAATATCAGAAGATTGCATTTTAGCATTAGTGTAACCGATTTATTTAAGAACTGGAGAATTCAATTTCCCATGAAACACAATAAGCTATATGGGTGTGCATCAAAATGTGTTTAATTTAATAAGTGCACAAGGAAGTCATGTGTTATCGAGATTTAACTAATCAAGATTGCTCAAGCCATATTAACGTTATTAATACGTGAAATAGGAAGTAATTATTTTAAAATTTCATTCTTTGAAAGTTAAACATTTCCAATTATTGTCAACAATGAAATTTCTTTTTATTTATAAAAGAGAGAATATCGACCCTTGACTTTACTTCTTCTCACTACAACAGATCGACGCCGGACAACGGAGCGTAGCTGAATTAAACTTTCTAAAATTTGTAACAATATTAAAAGAATTGCATTTTAGCATTAGTGTAACCGATTTATTTAAGAACTGGAGAATTCAATTTCCCATGAAACACAATAAGCTATATGGGTGTGCATCAAAATGTGTTTAATTTAATAAGTGCACAAGGAAGTCATGTGTTTATCGAGATTTAACTAATCAAGATTGCTCAAGCCATATTAACGTTATTAATACGTGAAATAGGAAGTAATTATTTAAAATTTCATTCTTTGAAAGTTAAACATTTCCAATTATTGTCAACAATGAAATTTCTTTTTATTTATAAAAGAGAGAATATCGACCCTTGACTTTACTTCTTCTCACTACAACAGATCGACGCCGGACAACGGAGCGTAGCTGAATTAAACTTTCTAAATTTGTAACAATATTAAAAAATTGCGTTTTAGCATTAGTGTAACCAATTTATTAAAGAACTGGAGAATTCTATTTCCCATGAAACACAATAAGCTATATAGGTGTGCATCAAAAATGTGTTTAATTTAATAAGTGCACAAGGAAGTCATGTGTTATCGAGATTTAACTAATAAAGATTGCTCAAGCCATATTAACGTTATTAATACGTGAAATAGGAAGTAATTATTTTAAAATTTCACTCTTTGAAAGTTAAACATTTTCCAATTATTGTCAACAATGAAATTTCTTTTTATTTATAAAAAGAGAGAATATCGACCCTTGACTTCACTTCTTCTCACGACAACAGATCGACGCCGGACAAAGGAGCGTAGCTGAATTAAACTTTCTAAATTTGTAACAATCAGAAGATTGCATTTTAGCATTAGTGTAACCAATTTATTAAAGAACTGGAGAATTCTATTTCCCATGAAACACAATAAGCTATATAGGTGTGCATCAAAAATGTGTTTAATTTAATAAGTGCACAAGGAAGTCATGTGTTATCAGATTTAACTAATCAAGATTGCTCAAGCCATATTAACGTTATTAATACGTGAAATAGGAAGTAATTATTTTAAAATTTCACTCTTTGAAAGTTAAACATTTCCAATTATTGTCAACAATGAAATTTCTTTTTATTTATAAAAGAGAGAATATCGACCCTTGACTTCACTTCTTCTCACGACAACAGATCGACGCCGGACAAAGGAGCGTAGCTGAATTAAACTTTCTAAATTTGTAACAATATCAGAAGATTGCATTTTAGCATTAGTGTAACCGATTTATTTAAGAACTGGAGAATTCAATTTCCCATGAAACACAATAAGCTATATGGGTGTGCATCAAAATGTGTTTAATTTAATAAGTGCACAAGGAAGTCATGTGTTATCGAGATCAGAATTTCTCTCTTTCTTAATAAGAACTTTAGATAACCAATAATAGGACTACAGTGGGAAGGGGAAAGACCAATCTATAACCAATGATTATCTCGGGCTCCCAGAGTCCCAACTTTTGACCCACATAAAATGAACTTTACAGCTTTTGCTTTATAATTGTCTGCAAGTTACCAATGAACATATTTAATATATAGAACATTTATATTTGCTCATTTTCATTAACATTTAAAACTCAAATTGCCGAACTATGGCGGAATGGTTAGGGTGCTGGAATTCAGTACCGGAGTATGTGGGTTCGAATCCCACTATGGCACGGATGGTCATAGCCGTTCGGAATCGGCTTTAAGCAGTTGGTCCCGGTCTCATTAGCTCTCGTGTTGCAAAAAAAGCAGACCGTAGTGCTCCAAAACAAAACAAATACAAATCGAAGCCCAAATAAAATAACTGTATAAAGGCTTTTATATATGCTCATTTTCTTGTAAGAAGAGTAGAGTTAGCTTACAAATTTAGCGTCAGAAAGAAGATTAAAAAAGATGGATATTTTGTATAGAGATAGTGATTAACATAAAAGTATGCATTGGAGATGAATAATTGATATGTTTTCAGCACTAAAAACTAACAAAAATTTGTTTAAATATTGTTATATTTTTTTCAATTCTGTACATTTATGTATAATATTTAGAATAAATATTTAAAAAGTACATAACGCTTTATTAGCTTAAAAGTGTGGTTCATATGTGTTTTTATTCCCTTGATTCCTATTCAACATAGTAAAAAATAATATATTTATATTTGTTTATATATATTACATTTTATATAATTTTATATTATTTTATATTATTTTTTATATTTTATTTTATATTATTTCTATATTATTTTTTATATTTTATTTCATAATATTTTCATATTATTTTTTGTATTTTATTTTATATTATTTTTATATTATTTTTCTTTATATATATTTGTTTATATATCTATATTTGTTTATCTCTCTCTCTTCGTCATCTCTCTGTCTTTATATATATATATATATATATATATATATATATATATATATATATATATATATATATATATGTATGTATGTATTATATATATATGTGTGTGTATTATATATATATGTATATATATATATATATATATGTATATATATATATATATATGTATATATATATATATATACATATATATATAATGATATATAATATATATATATATATGTATATACATATATATATATATGTATATATATATATATATGTATATATATATGTATATATATAAATATATATGTATATATGTATATACATATATATTTATATATATACATATATATATATATGTGTGTGTGTGTGTGTTTGTGTATTAGAAAAATTGGTACAAAGATGTATGAAAACTCTCTGGATGTATTAAATGCATTACTATTTGAAATCATCTTTTTAAGATTTATGTTTTACTATACGAAAACCAAGTGCGGAAACTTTCGAGAACTATTCACTAAAAAAGATTTTTTTTTATAACATGACGAAAGAAGTCCTATGAAAGCTTAGGTTTTGTAGCTACAGGCTGAAAACTATAAAATCTATTTCTGAAGATGAGGTAAGAGATGCCATAAAATTTGGTTTCACTTATCAGCAGAAAAAGGAAATATATATCCTAAAAGAAATAAAAGAGTAGAGTTCAGAAAGGCTCTTCTGAATTTGTCTACGAGAAAGATATCAAACATGTTTTATCGCTCGATATTTACTACTCAAAATAAATTTCAGAATTTTTAAGGATTTATACGAGAAAAGTAATGTAAACTGAAATAAAACTGATTATTTATATTTTAAAGCTATAGAGAGCTAGATTTTAAAAGGAGTTCAAAATAATAGAAATCGGTTGATAATATAAAATTTTGCTTGATGTTATTCGTATAAAGTAAAGTTTGGTGTATATTTACACAATAAAATTTGATGTCCAGTGATTAGGCGTATAAAAAACCATGACAGGTTTATACAAAATTATAATGAAAAGACTTCATAGAATAATTATGACAAGTTTATGTAGAATTATGATGAGATATTTATATAAAATTATGATAGCACATTTAAAAAAATATTACACTGATAAATTGAATTAATACCTGTTTTACTACCTTACATTGAGTCTTCAATATATTTTTTTCACTTTTGTTCTTGCTGTTTACTTCAAACCGTTTATTGGTACCTTATTTTTTAAATTTTTTAGAAATTTTTGAAAACAGTTTATTAAATTATGGATTTTGAAACTGGGTATACTATATCAAAACATTTACTTTTTTGTCGAATTCCAGAATATGTAATGCAACTTTCAAATTGACGCTTTGAAAAAAAAAGGTTTCTGTAAATCATGCCAAAATAATTTATAGCAGTCGGGTCCATCGAAATTAAATTTCTTTTCATTGGAAAAAATACCATATCTCCAATTTGTGAGTTTGATTAAATGTTTTCGGGTAAAGTCTACGTGGCATTTTTGTGGTGCTTAAAATGAGAGGGTTTTCCTTTAATTTTTTTAACTAAACAATGGAAATTACTTAAAACATTTCTTACCGTTCGGTTTGTAGATGGTAATTGTAACTGTTCTCAAATTTGGGCAGATGACATTCCTTTTATCCACAAGCTAGCTTCCGGATTTGTCTTAATTGCCTTACAGTTAAGGATTTCAGTCGTTCTGTACGCTTCTTGCTGCCTTAATATTCGGGATTTCTGAGAGAACTATTTACTGTTGTTGTTGTCCCTAGTTGGCATGACTAAACTCAAACCAATTCCATTTCTAAAAACTTCTAGAAAGTCTAAAAATAGTAGAGGTTTGTAAAACACCTCATCCAATTTAAAACCGATGGAAATTAAAATATGCTCAGACGAAGCCTTGGCACATTTACACTTGGTGCAAGTATTAAAAAATTTCTGTCCCTGCTCAAGGAGATAGACCTCAAGTGCCCACTGGTAAAACTTGAGTGACAAGTCTTCTGTCTTCTATTACCTTTGAAAAGAAAAGCACCACCAGAGCTCCTCCTAGAATACCAATGATGATCCAGAGAGAGTTTCAATAGGTTCGTATTTAATTTCTTTTGGTCCGAGAAAATCATTTGGCTTGTACCTTTTAATTGTAACTTATCTTAAATTTGGGCAGATGACACTCTTTTTGTCCCCAACCTAGCTTCCGGATTTGTCTTGATTGCTCTGCAGTTAAGGATTTCGTTCTTTCTGTACGTTCATTGCTGCCGTAAACTTCGGGATTTCTGAGAAAACTGTTTACTGTTGTTGTTGACTCTAGTTGGCATGACTAAAATCAAACAAATTCCAAAAGTCCAAAAACTTCTAGAAAGTCTAAAAACAGTAGAGGTTCGGAAAACAGATCGTCCAATTTAAAACCGATGCAAATTAAAGCATGCTCACACGAAACCTGAGCAGACTTACACGTGGTGCAAGTCTTAAAAACTTTCTGTTCCTGCTTAAATCAGAGAGACCTCAAGTGCCCTCTGGGAAAACGTGAGAGACAAGTCTTCTGACTTCTATTACCCTTAAAAAGAAAAGCACCACCAGGGCTCATCCTAGAATAACAATGATGATCCGGAGAGAGTTTTCCTCTGGTCCGTATTTTATTTCATTTGCTCAGAGAAAACCGTTCGGCTTGTAACTGGTAATTGTAACTGATCTTGAATTTGGGCAGATGACAATCTTTTTTTTTGTCCTTCTAGCTAGCTTCCGGATTTGTCTTGATTGCCTTACAGTTAAGGATTTCGGTCTTTCTGTACGCTTCTTGTTGCCGTAATCTTCGGGATTTCTGAGAAAACTGTTTACTGTTGTTGTTGTTGTCCAAAGTTCACATGACTAAAATCAAACAAATTCCAAAAATCCAAAAACTTCTAGAAAGTCTAAAAACAGTATAGGTTTTTAAAACAGCTCGTCCAATTTAAAACTGATGCAAATTAAAACATGCTCACACGAAACCTGAGCAGACTTACACGTGGTGCAAGTCTTAAAAATGTTCTGTTCCTCCTTAAATAAGAGAGACCTCAAGTTCCCACTGGGAAAACGTGAGAGACAAGTCTACTGACTTATATTATCCTTAACAAGAAAAGCACCACCAGGGCTCATCCTAGATTAACAATGATGATTCGAGAGAGTTTCCACAGGTCCGTATTTAATTTCTTTTGCTCCGAGAAAACCGTTCGGCTTGTACATGGTAATTGTAACTGTTCTTGAATTTGGGCAGATGACATACTTTTTGTCCACAAGCTAGCTTCCGGATTTGTCTT
Source organism: Pardosa pseudoannulata (assembly GCA_032207245.1). Lineage (NCBI taxonomy): Eukaryota > Metazoa > Arthropoda > Arachnida > Araneae > Lycosidae > Pardosa > Pardosa pseudoannulata. The sequence goes on along the minus strand of CM063511.1, from coordinate 99,171,063 downwards.
AATTACCTTACAGTTAAGGATTCCGGTGTTTCTGTACGCTTCATGCTGCCGTAATCTTCCGGATTTCTGAGAGAACATGTTTACTGTTGTTGTTGTCCCTAGTTGACATGACTAAAATCAAACCAATTCCGTAATTCTAAACACTTATAGAAAGTCTAAAAAGAGTTGGGGTTTGAAAAACACATAGTTCAACTTAAAACCGATGCAAATTAAAATATGCTCAGGCGAAGTCTGGGCAGACTTACACTTGATGCAAGACTTAAAAACTTTCTGTCCCTTCTCAAAGGAGAGAGACCTCAAGTGCCCATTGGTAAGAAGTGAGAGACAAGTCTGCTGATTTCTATTACCCTTGAAAAGAAAAGCACCACCAAGGCTCATCCTAAAATAACAATGATGATCCGGAGAGAGTATTCACATGTCCGTATTTAATTTCTTTTGCTTCGAGAAAACCGTTCGGCTTGTACCTTGTAATTGTAACTGATCTTGAATTTGGGCCGATGACATTCTATTTGTCCACAAGGTAGCTTCCGGATTTGCCTTGATTGCCTTACAGTTAAGGATTTCTATCTTTCTGTATGCTTCTTGCTGCCGTAATCTTCGGGATTTCGGAGAAAACTGTTTACTGTTGTTGTTTTCCCTAGGTGGCATGACTAAAATCAAACCAATTCCATAAGTCCAAAAACTTCTAAAAAGTCTAAAAACAGTAGGGGTTTAGAAAACAAATAGTCCAATTTAAAATGGATGCAAATTAAAATATGCTCAGGCGAAGCCTGGGCAGACTTACACTTTGTGCAAGTCTAAAAAACTTTCTGTCCCTGCTCAAAGGAGAGAGACCTCAAGTGCCCATTGGCACTTGAGAACCAAACGTGAGAGACAAGCCTGCTGACTTCTATTAACCTTGATAAGAAAAGCACCACCAGGGCTCCTCCTAGAATAACAACGATGATCCGGAGAGAGTTTCCACAGGTTCCTGTTCAATTTCTTTTGCTCTGAGAAAACCGTTCGGCTTGTACCTGGTAGTTGTAACTGATCTTGAATTTGGGCAGATGATGTTTTTGTCCACAAGCTAGCTTCCAGATTTGTTTTAATTGCCTTACAGTTAAAGATTCCGATGTTTCTGTACGCTTCATGCTGCCGTAATCTTCGGGATTTCTGGGAAAACTGTTTACTGTTGTTGTTGTCCCTTGTTGGCATGACTAAAATCAAACTAATTCCATAAGTCCAAAAACTTCTAGAAAGTCTAAAAACAGTAGGGATTTGAAAAACAGATCGTCCAATTTAAAATCGGTGCAAATTAAAATATGCTCAGGCAAAGCCTGAGCAAACTTACACGTGATGCAAGTCTTAAAAACTTTCTGTCCCTGGTCAAAGGAGAGAGACCTCAATTGCCCACTGGTGAAACGTGAGAGACAAGTCTGCTGACTTCTATTACTCTTGAAAAGAAAAGCACCCTAGGGCTCCTCATAGAATACCAATGATCATTCGGAGAGAGTTTCCACAGCTCCTTATTTAATTTCTCTTACTCCAAGAAAACCTCAAACCTGTTTACTTCAGCCTTAAGCCTTCCTATTTTTCTAGCAATATTAGAACCTGACATTCCAGCTTCATTTAAAGTTAATATTTGTAATTGTTCAACATCGGATAACTTTTTTCCTCTTGAGATTGTATGAAACACACCAAATACAAAATGAATGCACATAACACATTTATATTTATCTAGACTATCAATGTGACTTGCTTTCTCAACTCTGACATTATGATAGAACTAGATACTAGACAAGGCTAGAACCATATGCTTTATAATTTTTTCAAAGTTGTTTTTTATTGGCTGCAAGAAATTAGCATAATTCCTGTTCCCCTTCTGTTATTCTAAATAAATTTTACGCGTATTTATTACGATGTTTATCATGCAAATAAAAATATAATTTGATTTATCAACAATCTCATTACTTTTTGACTTTTCTAAATTTTTCTATCGGCTTTATAATTTTTTACAGCTCTGTAGCAGTTAATAAAATGAACGGTAGTTTAGAAAATTTTAGATAATTTTAAAGCTAAAATATTATGGCAGTTAATTACTGAATAACAGTTCTGAAAATCCTTAAATAAGAGAAAACCTGAAAATCCTGTAATTTTCTGTTCTTTATGGCTATGGAAAATAACAGTAAATTTCTCAAAGTATTACCAATTTTATTATACTTTAATAGTTGCATTTAACAATAATTTCTTAAGTTATTAAAAAATACAAGTTTAAATATTCGTAGAAAGTTTAAATATTTACTTTATTATAAATGTGTGTAAAATGTTAAGTAAAATGTAAATCTTCAAAGTAATATTTAAAAATCAATCATAAAGTATTAAGTATCGTTTTAAACATCTATTATAAGTATACAAAACTATTAGTTCACAAGAATGCATATGATCGAAATAACTCTTCAAAATGTGTTAAATTTTCGTTTCAAATGAAAACATTTTTTTTTAATCCTTACTTTAGAGTTAGTAAATTTTGAACATTTATCATCATGTCTGTGACATAATTTAAAGCTTAAACTTATTCTAATAGGATGTCTGTATCAGTTACATTGTCTCCTCCTAGAACAACATTTCTAATGAATTTTGTGTTAAGATTATGCATAAAAGCAGCTCGTTAAACATGCAGCATTTCAATTAAAAGGAAACGGTAAATGATGAAATTATAGAGAAACATGTCTGATGAATTAAACGTGAGTTTACAGGAGCAGAGTTTATTAGTTTTAGCAGGAATACTTCTGGAAATTTCTGTAAATTCCTTATATTTGACACTAATTGACTGAGAACAATCTCCAGGTATAATCTTGTTCATTCAAATAATAAGTTTTCAAACTAATTAATAGTTTTTTTTTCAAAAGAAAGGTTGAAAGCCGTTCTGTTGTATTTCAGAGAAGCTGTCATTTATTCTTTCTGTAATAGCATGAAAATTATAAAGTATAATCAGTAAAATGCGTGCGTTAAAAGCACAAGTAAATTCATTTAAATCAGGAATAGTGCTTTGAAATTTTATTTATTGCTCAAATACGTAAGTTAAAACAACTAAAAGGTAAATACGGTACTGCAACAATTATTAAATGACAAATTTAATGTCATCAAATATTTTTTTTATTTAAAATAACTTTTAAGGGGCATTATATGTTTTATTATATACACCGGGTTTCTTAGAAGCTAGGTTTGGTTTGGAGCGATACGGTTTACTTATTTGCAACAGAAGGGTTAATGAGACCGGTGCCTACAGCTTAAAGCTGTGTACTACCTGTAACCAGCCACCCACCCGAAGTCGGCTATAGGATGTTGAATTGCTGGTCCGATCTAACCGTCCGGAAACAGTGGGCTACACAGGGGCCAAGTCAGTATTCCGATCATATAATTTACAATAACAAAGTAAAATGTAGACAGTCTAGACAAATAAGTACAACCAATGCAGTTTCCGGAAGTGCGGGGGATACTCCGCAGGAGTCCTGCCCAGGTTAAAAGTCCGGTTGACCCGGTGTACTACATGGAACTTTCTGACATGAGAGCAGGTATTGGTGAGGGAAGCAATAACAGCACAGGGCAGTTGAGATGGTCATTAGTGAAGGATACTTTGCCCCTTACGGTGCGTTTTTAAGCTTAAGGCCGTGTACTACCTGTAACCAGCCACCCACCCGAAGTCGGGTGTAGGGTGTTGAATTGCTGGTTCGGTCTGACCGTCCGGCAACAATGCGTTACGCAGGGTCCAAGTCAGCATTAAGTCAAGCAAGCAAGCCCATAATATTTAAAATAACAAAAGAAAATATATATATATATATATATATATATATATATATATATATATATATATATATATATATAAATGTAGAAAATCTAGACTAAAAGGTACAATTAATGCTTTTTAAGAAAGTGCGGGGGATACTCCGCAGGAGTCCTGCCCAGGTAAAAGTCCGGTGTAGTACATGATACTTTCTGACATGAAAGCAGGTGTTTGCGAGGGAAGCAATATCTGCACAGCGCAGTTGTGATGGCCATTCGTGAAGGGGTACTTTGACCCTGGCGGTGTGGTTTAAGGTTAAATTCATGGCCGCACGATGGCACCTTGGTTAGCGGTGAGCCAGTCAACCAGACTCCCGGCCTTCCTTATAAATACCGGGTTTTTTATTAAGCTCTCTACCCACAGTTCCTTGGATCTTTCAGAGGGTTTCTTAAAATGCAAGTCATGTGTCAGGGGGCAGTCGTGCAGATAGTGATTGGAGTCACCGAGTGCACCGCAGACACAATCTCCCGATGAGCTATCTGAGACCTGGAACCTGTGGAGATACTGAGGGAAAGGTCCATGGTTCGTAAGAAGGGCATTTACTGCCGCATTTCCGCTCAGTCTAGAAAATTTCACATTTCTTAAGAAACCATAGAGAACCCTACCTGTAGTGGCAGAATCCCAGTAATCTTGCCACTCGAGGAGCATCTCTTGCTTAAGTTTTTGTTTTATATACGATCTAGTTAATAGGAGTTTTATTTCTGGCTCGCGAAGTATCGCTTCTTTAGCCAGCTTATCGGCAGCCTCATTGCCGTAGATGCCACAGTGAGCTTTGACCCAGCCGAGATCAACTTTTTTGTTGGTTATTTCCAGATTTTTCAGGGTTGTCTGGATAACCTGAACTTGGTGATTCATTTGATGAAATTGGTTAATTGCCTGAAGGCTGGACAGACTGTCTGAAAAAATCTGGAACGAGCTGGGACCAGGCTGCTGGGCGATCCAGTTTAACGCTTCCGAAATAGCTTTCAGTTCTGCCTGGAAGATTGTGGCTGAGCAGTTTAAAGATTTCGACCATTGATGGATTGCTTTCTCTTTTTCATATGCTATAAATGCGGCTCCGACTCCCTCGTTAGTTTTCGAGCCGTCTGTGAAGACAAGTACCGAGGACGTTGCTTCGACTTGCTTCGCTCTAACGCTGAAGGTACGGTCTGCTGGATGGAGGTGGAGGGTGTTTAATTTGCGGTTTACTTCCGCGGGGGAGAAAGTTTCCGCGCCGATTTTAATTTTCCTTTCTAGCCGAAATAAAGCAGAGGACTTGGCTGCTTTGGTAACCGTTAAGGGATCAGAACGATTATGAACATCTATACCACAGCGGGATTTGAACGCAGGAACTTCGGCACCGAAGATTAGTTCTTTAACCATTCGGCCATCGTTTGGAAATCTAAGAAAAATCTTTAAAATAATAATTCGAAAATAATTAAAGATAGGTGCAGTTTGCAGTAGAAAATTTGTAAAAAAGTCGACTTTTGTGTGGTGAACGGAAAAAATAGTTAGAATATCCCTGTTGGCAACTGAGAGATGGACTGTGGGAATTTTTATATCGAACAATCTGAAGCAGCATACATAGAAAAAAGGGAACTACATCACAGAAAAACAGTCAGATGTTCAGACACCTTTGTCTGCTACTACTAATCTCTTTTTTTGTCGTTGTTGTTGTTGTTTTATGTTTGCTGTTTAGTATAATATGATACCAGAAATTCAACAGCATCATCTATTTGTTTCCAGTAGAACTATCCAAACTACTTTTTTCTTTCGTCACTTAAAATTAGGCTTCTTCATTATCCGTCCGAAGTATATCAAACTTATTAAATTTTCCTATGATTTTCGAAATCATTTATTTAATTTTTGTTTCCTGTATATAAATATATGAAATAATAATTCTTTCTTCTTTCTCTCTTCTGCTCATCATATTATTTTGTCCTTTTTCGTCGCTGGAGGCCAATAGACTTGTAATCTCGAGTGTTTTTTTCATTTGATCTCATTTTGCTTGCTCAGGTTGGCTCGTCTCTCACGTCAATCCGCTTCCTCTCTTGGTAGTTCGTTGAGTGTTTCCTTCAAATTAACCACGTAGCAATTTAAGTTATACGTTTTCTGTCATCTAGTTCAAACTGCTTTCACAAGCCACTGAGTTATCTCGTATTGAGAATGTAGTTCGCCTGTAACTTTAAAACAGCTGTCTGGACATTTTCTTTTATTATTTATGGTTCACATACGTTACAGATTCACTTGATGCTATATTCTAGAACAAAGTTTTTAGTTTTCTTGCTTACTATTGAGCATGAACGATTTAAGGCTATGAAGAAACTCTAGATGTTTAATACAACAGCCTAGATTCATCCAAATATTTCGTAATAATCTCAAGTAAATGTAGTCTAATAAAAGTGAGTTAAAAGATGTTATATTTTCATTATACACCTTAGTAAACTTTTAGAAGAGATGGAGTTACTTAAGTGTGAGAGAAATATTTTATTGTTATTACTTGCAACTCCAAGCCAAGACTTTGATGTGGGCAATTTAGCTTCCTGAATAAAAGGTTACGTTTATTTCTAAATGTTATTTAGCTTCTTCAATACATTACATGATCAATATAATGAACTTCAAAATAACACTTTCGTAAAACTAATAACACATTTTATACCTTTCATACACTGAAAAATTACTACGTAGTACATTTACTTCTAATTGACTGAGTTACCTTGAGCTGTATTCTGCCAGAAAACATAGAGATAAAATGTCTTGACTTGTACCTCCAGTACATCCTTGGTACCGGGCCGATTCCCCTGGTGGATCCCTCACTATGAACTGCGACAAATGCATCTAGACAGCTCTCTCCTGCTTTCTCAATAGCCATCACAGAGGCCTTGTCTTCCAGGGAGGTCAAAAATTCCACCGGATTTTTCAGAAGTGTAACCAAATTCATGCTTCTAAGGCACATATTCTTAGGTACTTAGATTTGTCATACGATGACCTATCAGGCTAACCTATGCTAGTCTATGACATTTTGAGAGTTAATAAACTTGTAGATCTCGTCTATCAGTAACTGAACTCAGAGATTAGCAACAACAACAACAACAACAACGAGGCAATATATTTGCAGAATGTGAGACTGGTAAGTAAGATGAATTAGAACGCACGCCAGACCATTAACCATTAAGGAACCCTTTAGGAAGTATTCAGCAAATTCATGCACCACTGGGGAATGGGGAGTCCAAACATTTCCTATCTGAGAAAATTGATTTTCTTTATTGATGAGCAAATACTTTTACGGGCTGGAAGAAGATTATCACGAGAAAAAGATGTGTAAATTTAAAGAAACTTAAATGCAAGAATGTGAGACTGGTAAGTAGGATGAATTAGGTCGCGCTCCAGACCACAATCTTCTAAGGAACCCTTTAGGAATTATTCAGCAGATTCATGCACCACTGGGGAATGGGGAGTCCAAACATTTCCTATCTGAGAAAATTGATTTTCTTTAGTGATGAGCAAATACTTTTACGGGCTGGAAGAAGATTATCACGAGAAAAAGATGTGTAAATTTAAAGAAACTTAAATGCAAGAATGTGAGACTGGTAAGTAGGATGAATTAGGACGAGCTCCAGACCATAATCTACTAAGGAACACTTTAGGAATTATTCAGCAGATTCATGCACCGCAGGCGAATGAGCTATCCAAACATTTCCTATCTGAGAAAATTGATTTTCTTTGAAGAGTAAATACTTTTATATGCTGGAAGAAGATTATCACGAGAAAAAGATGTGTAAATTTAAAGAAACTTAAATGCAAGAATGTGAGACTGGTAAGTAGGATGAATTAGGTCGCGCTCCAGACCATAATCTTCTAAGGAACCCTTTAGGAATTATTCAGCAGATTCATGCACCGCAGGTGAATGAGCTGTCCAAACATTTCTTATCTGGGAAAATTGATTTTCTTTGAAGAGTAAATACTTTTATGTGCTGGAAGAAGATTATCAAGAGAAAAAGACTTGTAAATTTAAAGAAACGTAAATAGTTGTAACCCAATATTCAAAAAATGGGAAAAAAAATGGAAAAAAATCTTAACTTCTGGGACGAGGAGTTGAAGCCGCTTCACCCCCCCTTCTTTCTGAGCCACAATTTCATACGGAACAACCATCCACAGCCATGTTGTCTTTATCGCGGAGTCTTCCATTGGTAATAATTTCACTATAATACTACTTCAAATAGCTTTACAACATTAATTGTATTCCATGTTGCACTTCCATGGTGCGGAGGAGAACAGAATTTTAAATGTTATTCGTCACAAATATTTCCACTAAATATTAAACTCCTGTTGTATTTGAAGGCTAGGGTACCCCATCCGACTGTAATATAAGCAAAACATGTTATTTTCAGAGAAATATATTTTTAACTGAAATTTAATTCAATATCCGAAGCAGTAAATTTGCTTCAACATGAGATTATTTCTCTAAATAAAACACTGTTTGTCTTCAAGGAATAAATATTTTTCTCATACATTTAACAATTTTTAACTGACATCCCAGCCAGAAATTTTCTTTTAAGTTTATGATGTTATTACGGTATATATACATATCAAATTTTGTTCGGGATATTATGAAAAGTTTTTGAAAGTAAATAGATAAATCCCTGAGATATATCACAGGAATTAAAGGATGAACCCCATGTCATTCATTTTACAATTTTTATATCTCTTTCGGAAAAAGGAATTTAATGCCCCTGTATTAAATAAACTACGCATTGCGTCGCAAAATTGGTTGTAAATTTCATATTCATCTAAGAAAATATATCAAACTATTTAATACACTAATATCAATCTGAATTCTTTATTTAGAACATAAGCAATTACATCGTTAGATATTCTAAGAAAAGTAGTTGTTATGGTAAATTTTGTATACCGTAGCAACTATTTAACTTAGTATAACCTAAGAATTGCTGTTGTTAATAGATTTCATACATTTTCTACAGGAGTCTTTTCGCATGGTGAAAGTGTGTTAGCTTTAATCTATAATATTTTTTGAATACTTAATAAATTTGTACAGCAATTGGATAGCTAGTGGTTTAGAAAAGCTCTCAAATTATTTAATACACAAATTTCACTTACATTTTTTTTTATTTAATGCACTTCATTCAGAATATTTACAATTACATCCTTATACGTCGTAAGAAAAACAACTGTTAAGTTATACTTTATATATCATAACAACCTAGAAACTTTTAGGTTATACTTAGTATAAACTAAAAATGGCATTTATTAACAGGTTTCCTACATCCTAAAGGAGTCTTACCGCATTGTGAAAACGTGTCCAGTTTAATTAACTATATATTTTAAATACTCTATAAATTTGTATAAAAATTGGGAAGTTCTAAAGATTTCAACTGCTATAAAATTATGAATTTATCTGTCTTAATTAATTACATTAAAAATATAGAATAATTAATATAAATGAATTTAAAATTTTATATTAAATAAGAGTCAGACTGGAAAACGTGTACTTAATAAGTAAGCCTAAATATTTTTATCAGCATGTATAGTTTTATTTAATGCAGTTTTATATAATTCCCTGTATTAAATAAATGATTCTCTCGAACATAAAAGTGGTTGTAAATTTAATGTTTATGTATGAAAAGAATTCAAACTATTTAATGCACTAATAATATGAATTCTTTATTCAGAACATTTTCAGTTATATCGTTATACATCGTAAGAAAAATAACTGTTAGGTTTTACTTCGTATATCACAACAACTTGGCAACTTTTAGGTTATATTTAGTATAACATAAATAGAGTTTTTGTTAACAATTGTTATATATTGTAAAGGAATATTAGAGCATAGTGAAAGTTTGTCTATTTTTATCGACGATAATTTTTGAGTGTTTAATAAATTTGCACAAAAATTGGAAAATTTAATACAACTGTTTAAACTGCTAAAAATTATGAATCCATTCCTCTTAAATGATTTCAATAAAAATATAGGAATATTAATATAGAAGAATTTAATAAAAAAAAATGAAAAATTATTCTTAATAATACTTATATAAAGTACAATTTTTCTAAGTACTAGTTATTTTTCAGATTATATATAGTTTTTTTTAATGCTTCTGTATTACATACACGATGCTTTGAGGTTTAAAATTGGTGTTTATTTAAGAAAACTTTTCAAATTATTCTATACACTATTAATAACAATACGACATACTTACTCAGATATCATTATATATCATAAAAAAGTAATTGTTAGCTCATACTTCGTATATCATAACAACCCTAACACCATTTGGGTTAGACTTAGTATAATCTAAAATTTCATTTTGTTAACAGTTCTTACATATTCTGAAGGAGAATTAGCATAAGTTGAAATTGTGTCAGCTTTGATCGAACATAAATTTTTAGATTTTTAATAAAACTAAATAAAACTTTATCCATTGCTAAAGACCTGTTTTAGCTGTTATAAAATTATAAATTTATTCCTCTTAGTAGTTTGTAATAAAAATATGAAACAACTAATATAGAAGATTTTAAAAGTATATAACTGTCAGATTTGATAGATTGAACTGGAGAAATAAACTTAATTGTTTTTACGGGCATATATAATTTTATTAATTATATCTATAAAATAAATTAATATCAGTCGGATTACTTACATGACAATTATGCATAACGGTATAGTTATAATCACCGCTTGCTCTCCGCGGTACACTGTTTGGGCACCACTGATTTAAAATACATATTAGTTTAAAATTAGATGTTGAAATTATTCTACAATCAATATATTATAGTATGTAGAATAGTTAGTTAGTTGAACTTCTAATATAACATATAAAAAGACTATAACATATAAAAGGAATATAATGTATAACCTTCTAATATAACGTATACAACGTATATAAAAATATACTTTGTATATGTTATATTAGGAACGTATCAAATTTTGAAATGAAATTAAAGTTATTCTACAATCAATATATTATAGTATGTTGAATAGTTAGTTGAACTTCTGATATAACATATAAAATGAATATAACGTATATAACGTATAACCTCCTTGTTGTAATGTACTTACAACACTAACACCAGTGTTCGTTTACAAAGGGGAAACACAGTAAAAATATGATACCTTATATTTGGATTAAAACATTTATTCTGGACACTACCAACAAATTGATATACTTGATAACCATCAATTATTTATGTTTTACATTCATATTTACATCCTCATTATTACAATTCTCTGTAGTTATGCATTATTCCTTAATCAAAATGTTGAATTAATAACTGAGGCTTAAATAACCGTCGTGAATATGTTAATCTGTTTTACCTCCAGGCACAGGGGAGAAGGCAGGGCTTTCCTCATGCGATGTGTCGGTCCGGGCGTTCGGGCGCAAGGGACGCCCGTGCTGGCGAGCAGAGCTTGGAATTTCGATGTCCAGCTACTCTTGAATTCCGACTTCGACTCTTTTTTCTTAACTATTTTCCCAACTCCTCACCTCGGTTTTAACACTCCTTTTTCTTCTTTGACAATCGCTTGTTTTGCGAAATTTTCCCACATCTGCACCCTCTTCGGGAGTGCAGGTGGGCTCATTATAATAGCCCCTTTTGTGAAAGCTGGCATTATTTTAGCCCCTTCCCCCATAACTGACGGTTACATCTCTGAGCGAGCTTTACAGTTACGCTTGTGCCATTTCGTGATCTATAACTTCTCCGCAGGGTTCACTCAAACTTGAAGTCTACAATTGCATCTAAATTCTTCTTGGAAATTTCTAACAGGGCTGTGCATGCACGTGCTAACCATATCGGGAAAGTACCTCGGCACACTCCTAATATAACATATACAACGTATATAAAATTTTGAAAGGAAATGATTGTTAAAATTATTCTACAATCAATATATTATAGTATGTAGAATAGTTACTTAGTTGAACTTCTAATATAACATATAAAATGAATATAACACATATAATGTATAACCTCCTAATATAACGTATATAAAATTTTGAAATGAAATGAAAGTTAATGTTATTCTACAATGAATATATTATAATGTGTAGTATAGTTACTTAGTTGTACTTCTAATATAAAATATAAAATGAATATATAACTTATATAACTTATAACCTCCTAATATAACGTATATAAAATTTTGAAATGAAAGGATTGTTAAGTTATTCTACAGTCAATATATTATAGTATGTAGAATAGTTACTTAGTTAGTTGAACTTCTAATATAACATATAAAATGAATATAACATATATAACGTATAACCTTCTAATATAATGTATATAACGCATAAATTTGAAATAAATTTGTTTTAAATTTTCATATGCTTTTAAATTCTGTTAATTCGTTCATCTAATCAATAATACTTTTCATGATTTCCAAATAAAACATAACATCTATATCACATAATATTGGAAAACAGAAAATATTTATTAAGAGAATAAATAAATTTCTGATACAAAGTCATATACCAACTTAATCTAATCTTGAACTATTTTCCAAGAATCTCTCGAAATAAAACCCTACTCTAAAATAAAACTTGATATTTTAACTTCATTGTGTTATCAAACAATTCCATATTATCCTGTCTATTTTTATTTCCTTTTAAATTTCAAATCTTTTTTTTTTAAATATTTTTGGAATCTGGTAAGGTATGCAATATATATTTATACATTAAACTCTGAATATATTTACTTTAAATTACTGATTTTCAATCTAAACCTTATTTATTAAAATATAGCTGAAATACATTCCTATTTTGAGTTTTCCATGTATTGAAATATTCTTTATTTAGTGATAGTATTGTGGATATTTGACTCGCTTAATGTATCACATAAGAACGTTTTAAAAATATATTTAAACATTTATATTTGACAAAATATCTAAAAAAACATTTTCTATATGCGAATGTTTCCAAAATGTAACTTTAGAATAGAGTACTCAATAATATTTTAAAATTAAATAAAATTAGGTTTGAGAAATTAAATTTTGGAAGAACGTGGAATCTGTTCTGTAACATGAAATACGTATAAGATTATTCGTTATGATAGAAACACGTAAAATAAAAAGTGTTTCATGTTTAGTTACATTTTGCATTCTTTCACTTTAGTAGATTTATCGAATCTTAAAATATTTCATAACTGTAAAGAAAAAGGTAAGGTATCCAGTATAATTTATTTCTTTACTTTATATTTCTTAATTTCAAGGTAAAAAATTAAATTTAAATTAATGTTTTATTCGTTTTATGGTGATGGGTTATTTTATTTCTGGAATTGTTTATAATGCTAGTGTAATATAATATAAAAATTAATTTTAATTTTAATTGCTTATAATGCTTGTGTAATATAATCTAAAATGTAATTTTAATTTTAATTGCTTATAATGCTTGTGTAATATAATCTAAAAGTTAATTTAAAATTTAATTCTCATAATGCTTTTGCAATATAATCTAAAATGTAATTTTAATTTTACATTCTTATAATGCTGGTGTAATATAATCTAAAAGGAATTTTAATTTCTTTAATTGCTTCTAATCCTTGTGTAATATAATCTAATATGTAATTTTAGTTTTAATTTCTTATAATCCTTGTATAATATAATCTAAAAAGTAATGTTAATTTAAATTGCTTATAATGCTTGCGTAGTATAATCTAAAAATTTATTTTAATTTTAATTGCTCATAATGCTTGTGTAATATAATCTAAAATGTAATTTTAATTTTAAATGTTTATAATGCTTGTTAATTATAATCTGAAAAGGAATTTTAATTTATTTAATTGCTTATAACGCTTGAGTAATATAATCTAATAAGTAATTTTTATTTTAATTTCTTATAATGCTTGTGTAATATAACATAAGATATGCTTCCCTAATAAAACATAAGACCTATATCACTAAATATTGGAAAACAGAAAAACATTTATTAAGAAAATAAATTAATTTCTGATTTCAAAATTACATACCAACTTAGTCTAATCTTGAACTGTTTTCCAAGAATCTCTCGAAATAAAACCCTACTCTAAAATAAAACTTGATATTTTAACTTCATTGTATTATCAAACAATTCCATATTATCCTGTCTATTTTTATTTCCTTTTAAATTTCAAATCTTTTTTTTTTTAATATTTTTGGAATCTGGTAAGGTATGCAATATATATTTATACATTAAACTCTGAATATATTTACTTTAAATTATTGATTTTCAATCTAAACCTTATTTATTAAAATATAGCTGAAATGCATTCCTATTTTGAGTTTTCCATGTATTGAAATATTCTTTATTTAGTGATAGTATTGTGGATATTTGACTCGCTTAATGTATCACATAAGAACGTTTTAAAAATATATTTAAATATTTATATTTGACAAAATATCTAAAAATCCATTTTATATATGCGAATGTTTCCAAAATGTAACTTTACAATAGAATACTCAATAATATTTTAAAGTAAAATTAAATTGGGTTTCAGAAATTTTATTTTCGAAGAACGTACTGTCTGTTCTGAAACGTGAGATACATATAAAATTATTAGTTATGATAGAAATACGTAAAATAAAAAATGTTTCATGTTTAGTTACATTTTGCATTCTGTAGCTATAGTAGATTTATCGAATCTTAAAACATTTCATAACTGTAAAGAAAAAGGTAAGGTCTCCAGTATAATTTTTTTTATTTCTTTACTTTATATTTCTAAATTTCAAGGTAAAAAAATTTTAATTTAAATGAATGTGTTCTTCGTTTTATAGTAATCCGTTGTTTTATTTCTGGAATTGTTTATAATGCTGTTATAAAACAATATAAAAAGTAATTTTAATTTTAATTCCTTATACTCCTTGTGTAATATAACATAAAAAGCCATTTTAATTTTAATTGCTTATAATGCTTGTGTAATATAATCTAAAAATTAATTTTATATTTAGTTGCTCCTAATGCTTGTGTAATATAATCTAAAATGTAATTTTAATTTCAAATGCTTATAATGCTTGAGTAATATAATCTAAAATGTAATTTTAATTTTAAATGTTTATAATGCTTGTTTAATATAATCTAAAAAGGAATTTTAAATTATTTAATTGATTATAATACTTGTGTAATGTAATCTAATAAGTTATTTTAATTTTAATTGTTTATGTTGCTTAATATAATCTAAAAAGTAATTTTAATTTCTATAACTGCTTTTAAAGCTTGTATAATATAATCTAATAAGTTTTTAATTTTAATGATTGTAATGATTGTGTAATAGAATCTAAAATATAATTTTAATTTCTTATAATGTTTGTGTAATATAATAAAAAATGGAATTTAAAGTTTAATTTCTTATAATGATTGTGTAATATAATCAAAAAAGTAATTTTAATTTTAATTCTTATAATAATTTCCATACATAATCTAAAGATTAATTTTAATTTTAATAGCTCATAATGCTTGTGTAGTATAATCTAAAAAGGAATTTTAATTTCTTTAATTGCTTCTAATGCTTGTGTAATATAATCTAAAATGTAATTTTAATTTTAATGCTTATAATGCTTGTGTAACGTACTCCAAAAAGGAATTTTAATTTCTTTAATTGCTTATAATGCTTGTGTAATATAATCTAATAAATAATTTTAATTTTATTTTCTGTTAATGTTTGTGTAATATAATATAAAAAGTAATTTTAATTTTATTTTCTGTTAATGTTTGTGTAATATAATATAAAAAGTAATTTTAATTTTAATTTCTTATAATGCTTGTGTAATCTAAAAAGCAATTTTAATTTTAACTGCTTATAATAATTGCGATATATAATCTAAAAAGGAATTCTAATTTTAATTGTTTATAATCCTTGTGTAATACAATCTTAAGAGTAATTTTAATTTTTAAATAAATAAAGCTTTCATTTGGGAACTTAATTACCCAGACCGAAGGCTGAGCTCGAAGCAGCTGGTATTACACTACTGTAATAAGAATAACCTTCAGTAAAACCTGATAATCTAACAAAAATAGAAAATAGTGCATTCATTTCTTCGAATACTATAACATATTTCATACCTGATAATTTATAATATCAATATACATGTATACAGTAGAAAATAATTGTGAATAAAATTATAGTCTAAAAAACTTCAATTATTGCAATATGTAGCGAGGAAATGCATTATATTCTGACATCATACTCAATCTCTGAGAAACAGTTATATCTTAAGAAGTATCAGATTATTTCCTGCTGAAAACTATGTCCGTTAATCACCTTTTATGCTATCTTTCCTTTCATTCCTCTTATCGTTCCCTTTCTGTATTACTTTTTATCACGCAACATCGGATTAACTCCCCTCATCATATTTATAACACTTAACGATAACTGCGGCAAAGCACAGGTTGAATAATTCACTCATCAGTTAAGTAAGACTCAGAGCTTATCCAAAATGGAATAAAATGTAATATAAGTAATTTCGACCACTGATTTTGATAGATTTCAAGATAGTCATGCTGGACAGCTGTTATGGTAGTAAGATGATATACAAAATGTAATGGCTCATATATATTATTTTTCATAAGTGTAATCACTGCTTTAAGGCTACAATTCACGTTTACATGTGCTAAATTCACTTAAAAATGCGTTATTTATATTTTCTTACATTGTGAAATATACCTAAAAATAACATTTGGCCAATTGTTTACAAACATGATATTTACAATCAATATAAATAGACATTGTAAATGTTATCAAACCAAACCGATTAAGGTACATTGGATACTTATTTCTGTTAATACTTGTGTATTATAATATAAAAAGGAATTTTAAGTTTAATTGTTTATAATGCTTGTGTAATATAATCTAAAAAGTAATTTTAAGTTTAACTGCTTATAATAATTCCGATACATAATCTAAAAAGGAATTTTAATTTTAATTGCTCATAATCCTTGTGTAATAAAATCTAAAGTGTAATTTTAATTTTTAAATAAATAAAGCTTTCATGTGGGAACTTTAAATACCCAGACCGAAGGATGAGCTCAAAGCGGTTAGTATTACTGTAATAAGAATAACCCTCTGTAAAACCCGATAATATAACAAAAATAGAAAATTTTGTGTTCATTGCTTGAATACTAAAATATATTTCATACCTGATTATTTATAATATTAATATACATAAACATAGTAGAAAATAATTGTGAATAAAATTATAGTCTAAAAAACTTCAGTTATTGCAATAGGTAGCGAGGAAATGCATTATATATTATGACATCATACTCAATCTCTGAGAAACAGCTATATCATAAGAAGTATCAGATTATTTTCTGCAGAAAACTATGTCCGTTAATCACCTTTTATGCTATCTTTCCTTTCATTCCTCTTATCGTTCCCTTTCTGTATTACTTTTTATCACGCAACATCGGATTAACTCCCCTCATCATATTTATAACACTTAACGATAACTGCGACAAAGAACACGTTGAATAATTCACTCAGGAGTTAAGTAAGACTCAGAGTTTATCCAAGATGGAAGAAAATGTAATATAAGTAATTTCGACCGCTTATTTTGATGGATTTAAAGATTCGTCATGCTGTTCAACTGTTATGGTAGTAAGATCTTATACAAAATGTAATGGCTCATATATATTATTTTTCATAAGTTTAATCACTGCCTTAAAGCTACAATGCACATCCACCTGCGCAAAATTCGATTGAAAATTCGTTATTTTTATCTCCTTAAATTGTGAAATATACGCAAGACTTACATCTGGCTAATCGGTTACAATCAGGATATTTATAATCGATATAAACAGACATTGCAAAAGTTATCAAATCGAGACGATTAAGGTACCTTGGATACTTATTTCTGTTAGTACTTGTGTGTTATAATATAAAAAGCAATCTTAAGTTTAATTGTTTATAATGCTTGTGTAATATAATCTAAAAAGTAATTTTAAGTTAACTGCTTATAATAATTGCGATACATAATCAAAAAAGGAATTTTAATTTTAATTGCTTAAAATCCTTGTGTAATACAATCTAAAGAGTAATTTTAATTTTTAAATAAATAAAGCTTTCATTTGGGAATTTTAATTACCCAGACCGAAGGCTGAGCTCAAAGCATCTAGTATTACAGAATGTTATTCTTGCACTGAAGGTTTTTATTACACTACTTTATTACTTTATTACACTGAAGGTTTTTATTACATTAAAATAAAAATAGAAAATAGTGCGATCATTGCTTCGAATACTAAAACATATTTCATACCTGACAATTTATAATATTAATATACACGTATACATCAGAAAATAATTGTGAATAAAATTATAGGCTAAAAAACTTCAATTATTGCAATATGTAGCGAGGAAATACATTATATTCTGACATCATACTCAATCTCTGAGAAACAGTTATATCTTAAGAAGTATCAGATTATTTCCTGCTGAAAACTATGTCCGTTAATCACCTTTTATGCTATCTTTCCTTTCATTCCTCTTATCGTTCCCTTTCTGTATTACTTTTTATCACGCAACATCGGATTAACTCCCCTCATCATATTTATAACACTTAACGATAACTGCGACAAAGTACACGTTGAATAATTCACTCAGGAGTTAAGTAAGACTCAGAGTTTATCCAAGATGGAAGAAAATGTAATATAAGTAATATTGACCACTGATTTTGATAGATTTAAAGATTCAGCATGCTGAGCAGCTGTTACGGTAGTACGGTGATATGCAAAATGTCATGGCTGATATATATTATTTTTCATAAGTTTAATCACTGCCTTAAAGCTACAATGCACATCCACCTGCGCAAAATTCGATTGAAAATTCTTTATTTATATTTCCTTAAATTGGGAAATATACGCAAGAATAACATCTGGCTAATAGGTTACAATCAAGATATTTATAATCGATATAAACAGACATTGTAAAAGTTATCAAAACGAACCGATTAAGGTATCTTGAATACTTATTTCTGTTAATACTTGTGTATTATAATATAAAAAGCAATCTTAAGTTTAATTGTTTATAATTCTTGTGTAATATAATTTAAAAAGTAATTAAGTTTAACTGCTTATAATAATTGCGATACATAATCAAAAAAGGAATTTTAATTTTAATTGCTCATAATCCTTGTGTAATAAAATCTAAAGTGTAATTTTAATTTTTAAATAAATAAAGCTTTCATGTGGGAACTTTAAATATCCAGACCGAAGGCTGAGCTCAAAGCGGTTAGTATTACTGTAGTAAGAATAACCTTCTGTAAAACCCGATAAAGCAACAAAAAAAGAAAATAATGCGTTCATTGCTTCTAATACTAAAATATTTCATCCTGATAATTTATAATATTAATATACATGGATACAGTAGAAAATAAATGTGAATAACATTATAGGCTAAAAACTCCAGTTATTGCAATATGTAGCAAGGAAATACATTATAATCTGACATCCTACTCAATCTCTGAGGAACAGTTATATCTTAAGAAGTATCAGATTATTTCCTGCTGAAAACTATGTCCGTTAATCACCTTTTATGCTATCTTTCCTTTCATTCCTATTATCGTCCCCTTTCTGTATTACTTTTTATCACGCAACATCGGATTAACTCCCCTCCTCATATTTATAACACTTAACGATAACTGCGGCAAAGAACAGGTTGAATAATTCACTCAGGAGTTAACTAAGACTCAGAGCTTATCCAAGATGGAAGAAAATGTAATATAAGTATTTCAACCACTGATTTTGATAGATTTCAAGATTTAACATGCTGAGCAGCTGTTACGGTAGTAATATGATATACAAAATGTAATGGCTGATATATATTATTTTTCATAAATTTAATCACTGACTTAAAGCTACATTTCACGATCACATAATCAAAATTCGATTGAAAATTCTTTATTTATATTTCCTTAAATTTTGAAATATACGCAAGAATTACATCTGTCTAATCACTTACAATCGGGATATTTATAATCGATATAAACAGACATTGTAAAAGTTATCAATGTGAGCCGATTAAGGTACCTTGGATACTTATTTCTGTTAATACTTGTGTATTATAATATAAAAAGGAATCTTAAGTTTAATTGTTTATAATGCTTGTGTAATATAATCTAAAAAGTAATTTTAAGTTTAACTGCTTATAATAATTGAGATACATAATCTAAAAAGGAATTTTAATTTTAATTGCTCATAATCCTTGTGTAATATAATATAAACAGGCATTTTAAGTTTAGCTGCTTATAATACTTGTGATATATAATCTAAAAAGGAATTTTAATTTTAATTGTTTATAATCCTTGTGTAATACAATCTTAAGAGTAATTTTAATTTTTAAATAAATAAAGCTTTCATTTGGGAACTTAATTACCCAGACCGAAGGCTGTGCTCGAAGCAGCTGGTATTACACTACTGTAATAAGAATAACCTTCAGTAAAACCCGATAATCTAACAAAAATAGAAAATAGTGCATTCATTTCTTCGAATACTATAACATATTTCATACCTGATAATTTATAATATTAATATACATGTATACAGTAGGAAATAATTGTGAATAAAATTATAGTCTAAAAAACTTCAATTATTGCAATATGTAGCGAGGAAATGCATTATATTCTGACATCATACTCAATCTCTGAGAAACAGTTATATCTTAAGAAGTATCAGATTATTTCCTGCTGAAAACTATGTCCGTTAATCACCTTTTATGCTATCTTTCCTTTCATTCCTCTTATCTCTTTCCCTTTTTTGTATTACTTTTTATCACGCAACATCGGATTAACTCCCCTCATCATATTTATAACACTTAACGATAACTACGACAAAGAACAAGTTGAATAATTCACTCAGGAGTTAAGTAAGACTCATAGCTTATCCAAGATGGAAGAAAATGTAATATAAGTAATTTCGACCGCTTATTTTGATGGATTTAAAGATTCGTCATGCTGTTCAACTGTTATGGTAGTAAGATCTTATACAAAATGTAATGGCTCATATATATTATTTTTCATAAGTTTAATCACTGCCTTAAAGCTACAATGCACATCCACCTGCGCAAAATTCGATTGAAAATTCGTTATTTATATTTCCTTAAATTGTGAAATATACGCAAGACTTACATCTGGCTAATCGGTTACAATCAGGATATTTATAATCGATATAAACAGACATTGCAAAAGTTATCAAATCGAGACGATTAAGGTACCTTGGATACTTATTTCTGTTAGTACTTGTGTATTATAATATAAAAAGCAATCTTAAGTTTAATTGTTTATAATTCTTGTGTAATATAATTTAAAAAGTAATTAAGTTTAACTGCTTATAATAATTGCGATACATAATCTTAAAAGGAATTTTAATTTTAATTTTAATTTCTTGTAATGCTTGTGTAATATATTATAATCAGGCATTTTAAGTTTAACTGCTTATAATACTTGTGATAGAAAATCAAAAAAGGAATTTTAATTTTAATTGCTTAAAATCCTTGTGTAATACAATCTAAAGAGTAATTTTAATTTTGGAATAAATAAAGCTTTCATTTGGGAATTTTAAATACCCAGACCGAAGGCTGAGCTCAAAGCGGTTAGATTATTGTAATAATAATTATTTTCTGTAAAACCCGATAAAGTAACAAAAATAGAAAATAGTGCGATCATTGCTTCGAATACTAAAACATATTTCATACCTGACATATAATGCTTGTGTAATATAATCTAAAAAGTAATTTTAAGTTTAACTGCTTATAATAATTGAGATACATAATCTAAAAAGGAATTTTAATTTTAATTGCTCATAATCCTTGTGTAATAAAATCTAAAGTGTAATTTTAATTTTTAAATAAATAAAGCTTTCATGTGGGAACTTTAAATACCCAGACCGAAGATTGAGCTCGAAGCGGTTAGTATTACTGTAAGAAGAATATCCTTCTGTAAAACCCCATAATGTAACAAAAATAGAAAATAATGCATTCATTGCTTCGAATACTAAAAAATATTTCATACTTGATAATTTATAATATTAATATACACGTATACATCAGAAAATAATTGTGAATAAAATTATAGGCTAAAAAACTTCAGTTATTGCAATATGTAGCGAGGAAATGCATTATATTCTGACATCATACTCAATCTCTGAGAAACAGTTATATCTTAAGAAGTATCAGATTATTTCCTGCTGAAAACTATGTCCGTTAATCACCTTTTATGCTATCTTTCCTTTCATTCCTCTTATCGTTCCCTTTCTGTATTACTTTTTATCACGCAACATCGGATTAACTCCCCTCATCATATTTATAACAATTAACGATAACTACGACAAAGCACAAGTTGAATAATTCACTCAGGAGTTAAGTAAGACTCAGAGCTTATCCAAGATGGAAGAAAATGTAATATAAGTAATTTCAACCACGGATTTTGATAGATTTAAAGATTCAGCATGCTGAGAAGATCTTACGGTAATAAGATGATATGCAAAATGTAATGGCTGATATATATTATTTTTCATAAATTAAATCACTGCCTTAAAGCTACATTTCATGCTCACATAATCAAAATTCGATTGAAATTCGTTATTTATATTTCCTTAAATTTTGAAATATACGCAAGAATTACATCTGTCTAATCACTTACAATCGGGATATTTATAATCGATATAAACAGACATTGTAAAAGTTATCAATGTGAGCCGATTAAGGTACCTTGGATACTTATTTCTGTTAATACTTGTGTATTATAATATAAAAAGGAATCTTAAGTTTAATTGTTTATAATGCTTGTGTAATATAATCTAAAAAGTAATTTTAAGTTTAACTGCTTATAATAATTGAGATACATAATCTAAAAAGGAATTTTAATTTTAATTGCTCATAATCCTTGTGTAATAAAATCTAAACAGGCATTTTAAGTTTAGCTGCTTATAATACTTGTGATAGAAAATCTAAAAAGGAATTTTAATTTTAATTGCTTATAATCTTTTTGTAATACAATCTAAAGAGTAATTTTAATTTTTAAATAAATAAAGCTTTCATTTGGGAACTTAATTACCCAGACCGAAGGCTGAGCTCGAAGCAGCTGGTATTACACTACTGTAATAAGAATAACCTTCTGTAAAACCCGATAATATAACAAAAATAGAAAATAGTTCGTTCTTTGCTTCGAATACTAAAATATGTTTCATACCTAATAATTTATAATATTAATATACATGTATACAGTAGAAATTAATTGTGAATAAAATTATAGGCTAAAAAACTTCAGTTATTGCAATATGTAACGTGGAAATACATTATATTCTGACATCATACTCAATCTCTGAGAAACAGTTATATCTTAAGAAGTATCAGATTATTTCCTGCTGAAAACTATGTCCGTTAATCACCTTTTATGCTATCTTTTCTTTCATTCCTCTTATCGTTACCTTTCTGTATTACTTTTTATCACGCAACATCGGATTAACTCCCCTCATCATATTTATAACACTTAACGATAAGTGCGACGAAGCACAAGTTAAATAATTCACTCAGGAGTTAAGTAAGCTTATCCAATATGGAAGAAAATGTAATATAAGTAATTTGACCACTGATTTTGATAGATTTAAAGACTCATCATGCTGAGCATGTATTACGGTAGTAAGATGATATACAAAATGTAATGGCTCATATACATTATTTTTCATAATGTGACGACTTCAATAATCTAAGTGAGATGTAACGTGGAGAATGGATCACAGTCAAGATAAAATTGGAAATTACTTTTATTCTTGATTAACTACGGCTATTTACATTGGGATTCTAATTCCCAAATCATGAAGAACTGCAAAGGATGGTTGCCTGTATAACTTCCTCACGACGATCACAGTCGAAAGAAAAAGGGATTTAATAATCTCATACAAGTGGGGAGTCTTTTCAGGGAGCAATGAAAACCCAGTTTATACCCCGTTCGGTATCAGAGACTCTGCCGCTCCCTATATGAGCAGACTTTGCGAATCTCCCAAACTAGAAAACTGGCTCTGGTTTAATAAAAAAAAAATAAATAAATAAATAAATAAATAAAATGCCTCCACGGGATCAAGCACCTTCGTAAAAAAATGTCGAAAAGCCCTAAATCGCAAAATTGTAGTCTTTTTATACCTAGGGGTCAGTTACGGTCCCGCCCACTGTTTTTTTTTGGGGGGGGGGCTAGTGAGTTAAGATCCCAGTTACTTGAGAACTCCAGCTAAAGTTACAGTTAGATTTTTTAGCTGAATTCTCATTCGCTGGCTCTCTCTTTCCGGAATTCCGGAGGATTCATTAACGGGATCCATCAGGAGGCGTAATCGTCTATTCAGTCCGATTCTCAAGATCCCAGACTCTTCGATGCCACGCTATTGTCCTGGTAAACAGGTAGGATCCGATCAGCTATTTCGAAGCGTGCTCGAAACA
Organism: Pardosa pseudoannulata; assembly: GCA_032207245.1. Lineage (NCBI taxonomy): Eukaryota > Metazoa > Arthropoda > Arachnida > Araneae > Lycosidae > Pardosa > Pardosa pseudoannulata. The sequence goes on along the minus strand of CM063511.1, from coordinate 99,146,858 downwards.
AAGGGGAGTCTTCACAATAAGTTTAATCACTGCTTTAAGGCTACAATTGACGCTCACGTGTGCCAAATTCGCTTGAAAATTCGTTATTTCTATTTTCTTGCATTGTAAAATATACCTAAAATTCAGACCTGGCGAATTGTTTACCAACAGGATATTTATGATAAATATAAACAGACATTGTAAGAGAGCCGCGGTAACTCAGCCGGCAAAAGCAACGCTAAGATCCGCCGTGCTCGTTAAAGGTAACTGGAGCACGTAAAATATTTCCACACATTGTGGTCACAATGTCGTCCGAGTTCTCAATCAATACCTCTGGGGGTGACAGGCTAAATCTATGGGTCTTTTGCTTGGTTCCTACTTCAAAATTACGAGGACCTTTAAACGAAATTCTGTTGTGTAGAGGAGAGACAAAAGTTTAAAACATGCTTTACATAAAAAAATAATGTTTTTTTTCAACCCTGTCTGTTATAGTTAATACCAATATTACCAACTCCAATTAATCTACAATTTTTACTTATGTCATAGTGAAAATTTACGTAGTCACATTTTAAAATAAGAAAATATAACAATTTAAATGAAATAATGTATCAAAATAATATGACATATGTTATATTTAAGTATAAAATAACAACATAATTACCTTAATTTAAATATTAGACAGTATAACAGTAAACCTTCCCTTACCTTGTTTTTCTATCAGAAAATGCAATTTGGACGCAGGGAAATGTGACAAGATAAATATATACTACACATATTAAATACATCATGATTAAAATTTTTCTAGCTTGGGTATATAAAGGAAAACATCTTTAAACATTGATTCCACACCCTTTCATTAAAAATTCCTAAAATACTTTTCTTAATCTTTAATTCATTTTACTACACATAAAGCATTTTAATAAGCTCTCATTATGTTTTAATATATTTTAAAAGCTTCATTCTGCAGCGGCAATTTTTCTTTCAAACTACAAATTAAATTTTTTTTTCTCTGTTCTGGTTAATTTGAATATTTCCGGAAACTTGAATGAAAAGCTTTTAATTATATCTTTTAAAAAACCAGAATTCGAAATTAGCCGCAGAAGGAACAGATGTTTATTACCTATGACAAGTTAATTACATTCGTAATGTGTCGTAATGAATTGGAAAGAAAACTATTTCGCAAACATTCTCCCGTTCTCAAATGTAATTACTAAAACATTCATCAGTGGTTTTTCATTTGCAAGAATGTCCCAGAGACTGGATTTTTTTTATCTCACAGGTAAGGAGTTATAAGCTTTTTAAAACTCCTGTGCTTGATTCCATACACAAATATTTTAATAAAAGGTTTTTTGTTGCGTCACGTTTCTAAAACCTAATTATTTATTTAATGCGGTACTCTATGGTGTTTTTACTTAAAGAAATAGCTTGCACAACTTCAACTAGAGGTCTGATTGTTACCTCAATGTGGATAGTTTGAAATTAAATCATTAACAACCTAATATCAATGGGAAAAAGAGAAAATTGTAATTGATTCGATAGTCTTAACCCTCTGACTGCTTAATTTGTAAAACGAAATCTCATCAAAAATTGTGTATTATTGTATTGCATATTTTAAGTATATATATAAATTGAAGACTTGAAATACGCATATTTTTTTTTAGAAAAGATTTTTTATTTTGACTTTTATCATGAGAAACTAAGCTGTCAGAAAAACTAATTTTTGATGTTATCACATAAAAAATTTATATTCTAATAAATTTCAATTGAATAACAGTTAATTTCTATTTATAACATACTATCTATAATTCTCTAATATAACTATAGTTATCTAATATCTATCTATAGTTATCTAATATAACTATAGTTATAGTGATATAATTCTCTTTATTACATAATTAAATGTCTAATACTGTAAATGATTTATTTCACTGGTTAAAAGGTGAAAAGGCGGGATGTGTTTTTTAATAAAGGCAGAAAACACATGCCCGCGAAAATCGCGGGATAAGCAAATTTTGCTACATTTGTATTGCCCGTGGAAATTGCGGGATGAGCAGTCAGAGAGTTAATGTTATTAAACAAACTCAAATTTAGGACAAATACAGAGGCTGTTCACACATTTTTTAGACAATGTATATTGTAGTCACAAAACTAAATTACATAAAATTCTTGTGTTTGAAATGTTCTATTTGATAGCCCTTATTCTGAACTATCTTGCGACACCGTAATTTCCAGGATAATAATGCCTTTTGAAGTGTCAGAAGAGGTATTCTATCCCATTCCTCCTGAATAGCTTTCCAGAGTCCTGTAAGGGTTGTGGGACGACGTTTGGATAATGCAGATATTAAAAGTCCGAAATCACAAAAATACATTGGGAGATTTTGTAGGGATATCAGTGAAGGATATGAACTTGATACCGGTTTTTAGTTCCATATCTTTTAAGATTTTTACAGTGGTTTTTGATATGTGACTGCTAGTTTTGTCTTCATGGAGTTCCACAGATTGGTGGCACTGCGGGTAAAGCGATGGTATTTCATTCAGAAAAATTGGAGATAAAATATGTTTCTGATAGTATTTGGAGTTAATCATGACATTTGTTTCAACTCTCCTTATTTTTAACTTGCCATTATATGAAAAACCAGCAACAATCATGAATCTCTTATAAAAAGGTTCTTTCGATTGTTTGAACGATGTACTTAAATTTTTTCTTCCCTTTTATGATAATAAATGGCTCCTTTTTTGTTGCGATCCTTTAAATATACCTGTGTTTCATCTATTCTGACAACTTATTTCCACTTTTCTTTGGATAAATGTTTCTCATACAGAATTCTGCAGCTTGTCCTGCGTTCAGCGATATGCTTTAAAGAAAGACCATGCACATTGCGTTTTTTAGCTTTCTTAAGATTTAAATCAAAGTTTATCATTTTGTAAACAATGGACACCGAGCATTTTAATGATTTTACAACTGTCCTTTGACTAGGGGGATTTTCTTTTAACATTAAACAACGTACCTTTGCAATAGTCAAAGATGTTCGTTTTTTCTTTGGATACTTGTTTGAAATTTTTGTCCCAATTGAGGCTCCAAATTGACGTTTTTTACTTTCTTTTTGGCGATATTACCAATTGATGCTTTAGAAATCACAAAACCATGACTCTTTTTGGATAACGGAATATGAATACTTCTCTTCGAAAAGAGCATAAGTATAGCCTTCGAACCACTGCTTCGGACAGACAATATTTAAATCATGTAAAATAAGAAAAGAATAAATGAGAGAGTTAAAGGAATAACGTCATGGTGTTGGAAAAAAATGTTATTTTTACCTATTTATTATGTGATAAATTGATAAATTTAATCTCCTGCTCTTAACCGTAGACAATAGAGCTTGAAATAATGGCATTAAACACTCGAAAAGGGGGGAAAGTTGTGGATTTCGAACGTTTTCGAACTCCCTTTGAATTTTACCAACCCTAACTCATCAAAATTCCAATATGGATGCCTCTGCCGAATAACTTAGTCTGTTATTATATAGGGGATAAGAGTTGAGACAGTCTTGGATATTTCCCATTTTCTTTCATAAGTTTGTAAATTATTTTGATATTTATAATTTATTCAAATATATATATTTTCTGTAAGCAAAGAGATTCTTTTAGAAATTGTGAAATCAGTTACAGTACCGAAACTTTAATGAATTAAGTACAAGATTCTATTCTGGAATGTTTTCTTAGAATGTAGCTCGACTTTACTAAATTATATGTCTCAGAAAATGTAGAACATCTCACAGCAGCATCTAAGTTATTGCAAGAAATACTCTGCCCTGAAATTACTTAAAATGAGTAATGGAGAATTGGCGTGAGCATAAAAAGGTTACGTGCAAGTTCTAGAGCAACGCATCTAGAAGAATCAAAAATTCGTGGGACAAAGGGAGAACATTTGTTGAGTTTTCACAACGTAAGTGGATAGTTAACTTTTGAGTTAAACTGTTACTGCTTTGATACATATTTGATCATTATTGCTAGTAGGCGAGTACTCTAGCACTTTTCACACGAAAATGCAATTTCATTTCAGCTATTCAACTTGTTTTTAAGAACATTAATAGTAATGGAACACGCGTTAGATTAGAATTATTCAGTCATAAGAAGTGAAAGTAAGTATTCCTCAATATTAATGAATGAATATGACATTTTTAACCCCTTCCCTGTTTTGCCCGTACGCCGTACGGGCACAGCTTTCGGGCCTTTACTGATTTGCCCGTACGGCGTACGGGCAATCTGATTTCTATTTCGCTTGCACTATTTCGGCCGTATTTTTTCCAATTTTAGTAACAAATTATTCGTATAGATGGCCAGTAAATGATAGTTTGCAGTTTATTGTATTTTCTACTCTGATTGGTTCAAAAGCGCGGGTTTTTTCGCATGTTTTGTATCAGAAGACGAATTGTTATCTTTCAGTGTATAGCTTTCTGGTTATATTTTACTAACCGCCTGATAATTTTATTGATGTAAGAGTTGAATATATTTTTACTTTTAAATAATGGATAATTCTATGGAGCTAATTTCTTGTGATTCGAACTGTAACTCGGAATCAGAAACTGAATTATCTGTAAATGATAGCAGCGAAAGTTTACTATATGACCTGGATAGTAGTGACTCTGATAGTAGTACAGATGGCATCAGTCAAGCAAGACAATTTTTTTAAATTAATTGTGATAATCCTTCGGATCCGCCTCCTAGATTTGCTTTCACTCGAATTCCAAAAATTAACTTCGATATTGATGAGACTAAAGGTAAACTTCAGTTCTATGATGCTTTCATAGAAAGAAGAAAAGTTGTAATAAATGCTTAAAAATATTAGAAATGTTAATTTTAATACCATAATGTAAAATGAACAAAAAAATGTGACATTTTTTTGACCGAATTTTGGAAAAAATGAAACAGTCAAAGGGTTAAGCTCCCTTATATTAAGAAATTTGTGAAACAAAAAAACGTAACAAAAGTGAATGTCTCACGTCCTGAAATAAGTGTCAAGTTGCCAAATTTGGTGCTATATTTGCATCCTGTCGATAAAATTAAACGTCATGTACAGTATTTGAAAAATACAATTTGTTTACGGGTATCTGCTTATACACTTTCGTTGTTTTAAATGACCACGTTAACTAGAATAATCCAATACAGATGAATTAGAACTGGTGTTAAAGAGAATGTTCATTTTAAGCACCACCCAGTTTTTTTTTTTTCTTTCTGCACAACGAGCATTCCATAGAAACGGGGGGCATGTGTTAGATTAATTTCCCCATCGAATTCTAGATGGCGTTATTCAGCGGTGGTATAAAACCAAATTATATGTGTGATAGACTAGGCTGACAGGATTCGGCGTTGGATTTTAAATGTGTGTAATTCTATTCATTTTCCTGTATTAATCTATGAAACATGTGTTTAAAACCTAGCATAATTTATAATTCTTTATTCATTGCTCCGTTTATTCTCCATTTATCGTGACGTATTGTATAATAAAAAGAAAGTGTGTTCAACAGCCACTTTCTGTTTTCATCATTAATTCAATTTCTACAGATTCTTCATGCAAGTCCCAAGAATAAACAAAAGGTAAGCAGTTACCTGATTTGATTCTTCATTACTGTTGAACATTTACAGTTATTAACTTAAAATAATTCTTAAAACCCAAAGTTCAAGATTCATGATTAATTCAAATTCGAAATTCATTAACTATTCAATCCAATATGTTGAACTACTTTTTCTCACTTTTCTATAAAGAATATAATATTTCAAATATATATTTTTTGTGAAGCAATTATAACACCTAAGGAAGAAATTTTCAAAAAACAAAGAATTTCTGTTTGTTTTCACACCCGTAACAGCATATTTATAGTTTTTTAAACATAAAAAGAAGAAGAGGAAATTTCTTTATTTTTTGCAAAATTCTTCCTTAGGTGTTATAATTGCTTTACAAAAAAAAATTTTTTTTAAATATATTCCCTATTAAAAAACTGATAAAAAGTAGTTCAACGTGTCGCACCTGTTTCTGTGGAATGGCCAACAAGTTCTAAAGGCGCCTCCACACTATGGTCCACTGCAAGCCATCACCACCGTCTGGAGGGGCTTTGGCTTACCGTGGCCGATGGCGGCAGACGATAAAATAGCCTTGGCGGACGATGGCTTCGGAGGCGGTTTTTCTCCAAAGATCAAAGGCAGCCAGATGCGCAACTTAAGTGCGCAGTAGACACTATGGACGAATCAATGCGCTCATCTCATTTAGTGGCCCAGCGTGTGGATGCGACCCGTGAACCATCGTTCGAGGTCACCATCAAGAAGTGGTGAACAACTGGCCATAGTGTGGAGGCTACATAATATTGCTTATTGAGGAAATATAGCGCCTTTGTGAATAGTGGTGAAATTATTAAAAAAAAGTGTTGTTCATGCTTGTATGAGTTATTGTAATTATTCGTAACACATTTTTTATGTAAAACATGTAATTGTTTTGTTTGAGATACTAATTCGACATACTTAGTTGAAACTTACTACCATTAAAGAAGTTTGTAAATGATCAACCGATAATAATTATCCCAATTGTGATTTTACATCCTTCATTTTCGAAATTAAAGTGTTAACTTTGCTCTAAGGCTTAGGGCAGTGATGGGCAACTTGGTGCTAATAGCTTTGAAATCATGTTTATTTATATTTATAGTGGTAGTTCCATTTCTAATTTAAAAACACAGAAATATGTGAGCATTTTTTGCTCTTGTTAACTAGAATAATTCAACATAAAGGAATTAGAGCTGAGAGAATGTTTATTTTAAGCACTTTTTTTCTTTTTGCACAAATATTAGTACTGCATAATTAAACTGAAAAGATGGCGGACAGATGGCTCCATTGTAAATAGTGGTGAAATTATTAAAAAATAATATGCTTCTGATGCTTGTTTGGATTATTCTAATTATTCGTTAAGTATTTCAACTTTAAAATGTCTACTAAAAAACGTAAAGATGATTCAGAATTTCATGCTCAGACAATCGAATGGGTTATAGAAGTATTTTTTATAATTGTTAACATTTTATAATAAAATATATTGTCAAACAATTTTTTAATCTTTTCTTTCTTATACTGATCATAAAAAAATATTTCTCATCTGTGGCTTAGGGCAGAATTGTAACTTTAATTACCCGATCAGATCACCTGAAGTAATAATTATGCTGAAAAAGAATGCTGCATAATAATTACGCATTACGAATGACTATTCCTACTGATTATTTGTTTAAATATCACGGGGGGAGATAAATAATACTTAACTAATCTTATTTTTTACTTATCATTTTGAAATTAGAAAACAACAAAACGCATTAAATTTTCATATAAACAAATATCTATTTACCAGGCATGTTTTTTTAAAGGGATATAACTATTATTTTTCTTTCTAAGGTGAAATCTGTGATTATCTTTTGATAAACTCACTTAATTTGGAGAAGAATTTTAAATTTACAAAATATAGGGTAATCGGAAAAAAAAGTTTTTTTTTAGTTCTTTCTAACAACAAAAATGTAATATTTTTAATGGATCTCTAATACCCGTGAGATCAGAGTTGGGGAATAATGCTATAAAATGCAATATTTTTTTAATCTAAAATTATGCCGATATTTTTTAGTGATGTTACCTAACAAACAAATTTTAATCATTTTATGAAAACCGCATGTTGAATAATTAAAAAGATCTGAGATTCATAAATGAAAAAGAACGCATTTTTATTTTAGTTCTTAAAATACTACAGTTTTTTAATCAAATAGAATATATCGCATGTACTTACGATGAACATATTAGCAAATATTTAATTTGTAATTCCTTATACAGACTAAAAAAAATTTTATAATCGCGAAAAATTTCAGTATTTATTTTGAAATTAGAAAACAACAAAACTCATTAAATTTTCATATAAACAAATATCTATTTTCTACACTTTTTTTATTAAACGGATATAACTTTTATTTCTTTCTAAGGTGAAATCTCTGATTATCTTTTGATAAACTCACTTAATTTGGAGTAGAATTTTAAGTTTATAACATGTAGAGTAATCGTCAAAAGAAAAAGTGTTTTTTATTTCTTTCTAACAAAAAAAATGTAATATTTTTAATGGATCTATAATGCCCCGTGAGATCAGAGATGGGGAATACTGCAAAAATATGCAATATTTTTAATCTAAAAGTATGCCATTATCTATTTTTTAGTGATGTTACCTAACAAACAAATTTCAATCATTTTATGAAAACCGAAAGATGAATAATTAAAAAAAACTGCGATTCATAAAAGACAAAAGAAACGCATTTTTATTTTAATTCTTAAAATACTGCAGTTTCTTTCTTAATCAAATAGAATAAATCGCATGTACCTACGATGAACATATTAGCAAATATTTAATTTGTATTCCTTACACGAATTAAAAAAAGTTTTATAATCCTGAAAATTTTCAGTGTTCATTTTGAAATTAGAAAACTACAAAAAGCATTAAATTTTCATATAAACAGATATCTATTTACCAGACTTGTTTTTTATTAAACGGATATAACTATTATCTCTTTCTAAGGTGAAATTTGTGATTATCTTTTGATAAACGTACTTAATTTGGAGTAGAATTTTAAATTTTAAATTGTAGAGTAATCGTCAAAAGAAAAAGTCTTTTTTAGTTCTTTCTAACAACAAAAATGTAATACTTTTAATGGATCTCTAATACCCGTGAGATCAGAGTTTGGGAATACTGCTATAAAATGCAATATTTTTTAATCTAAAATTATGCCGCCATCTATATTTTAGTGATGCTACCTAACAAACAAATTTTAATCATTTTATGAAAACCGCATGTTGAATGATTAAAAAGATCTGAGATTCATAAAAGACACAAAAAACGCATTTTTATTTTTATTCTTAAAATACTGCAAAGGTTTTTTTAATAAAATAGAATAAATCGCATGTACCTACGATGAACATATTATCAAATATTTAATTTATATTTCCTTTCACAAAGTAAAGGCAGTTTTATAATCGTGAAAAATTTGTGTTCATTTTGAAATTGGAAAACAACAAAAAGCATTAAATTTTCATATAAACAGATATCTATTTACCAGACTTGTTTTTTATTAAACGGATATAACTATTATCTCTTTCTAAGGTGAAATTTGTGATTATCTTTTGATAAAGTCACTTAATTTGGAGTAGAATTTTTAATTTACAAATGTAGAGTAATCGCCAAAAAAAGTCATTTTTTAGTTCTTTCTAACAGCAAAAATGTAATAATTTTAATGGATTTCTAATACCCCTGAGATCAGAGTTGGGGAATAATGCTAAAAAATGCAATATTTTTAATCTAAAATTATGCCTCTATTTATTTTTAGTGATGTTACCTAACAAACAAATTTTAATAATTTTATGAAAAGCGAATGTTGAAATTAAAAAAATCTGAGATTCATAAAAGAAAAAACACACATTTCTATTTTAATTCTTAAAATACTGCAGTTTTTTTAATCAAGTAGAATAAATCGCATGTACCTACGATGAACATATTATCAAATATTTAATTTATAATTCCTTTCACAAAGTAAAGAAGGTTTTATAACCGCGAAAAATTTCAGTGCTCAGATTTGAACGGAATTACATATTTTCACCATGCTTGAATCACTTTTGGCAAGTTTCAGAACGTGTGTTATTCAAGAAAACTTAAATTTTTCAATGTAACTTTTGCCAGTGTAAATTTAAATTCGTTTGATGAACTTCAATTTTATCACTCTGGTCAAATGCAGCACATTTGTAAGTATCTACACAATAAAAACTTAAATAATTGAAACCTTAAATATTCATTTTGAGCATCCCTGGCCGCATTTTCACTACTTTTTTTGTGACGTGTGTACATACGTACACTGGTGTGCAAAACTTAAGCAGCAATTTGGTTTTTTTTTTTTCATAACTACACGAGAAATCCTCTGGGAGACATGAAATTCAGAAATATGGGAGAGTATTATGTACGTAAAGGATGACGAAAACATCGCTGTTGAGGAACTACTGGAAAGTTAAGACATCACTGGAATGGATTGGACAGCGCACTCCCCTGATTTAAATTCCATTGAACATGTGTGGGATGCTTTGGGGAAACGCATTGCAGTACGCTTACGTCCTCAGTTGAACACCCAACAACACAAACATATGCTGATTTCGGAATGGGCACTCCTACCGTAAGGAATGTTGGACCAGCTGGTTCTGAGTATGCGGAGACGGTGCAAAGAAACCATTGCAGTTAGGGGACGGCATATCCATTATTAAGGAACATCTGCTTGTTGTTCTTCCTCTTGGATAGATAATCATGCATCACGATACTATGCGTTCAATAAAGCTTGTTTTTCTTTGACTCCATACCGTATGCATTGTATTACTTTTTCAGCGCCGATGCTTTCGTCATCCGTTAAGTACATACTACTCTCCCTCATTTCTGAATTTCATGTCTCTCATATGATTTCTCGTGGAGTCATGGCAAAAAAGACCACCTGTTGCTTAAGTTTTATATACACCAGTGTATATTACATAATTCAACTCTATAGAATTGAAATTGTGTATTTAGGACGGCTAAAACATCTAGTTGTGCACCTTCTCGTTTGATTACATTCTTCTCTCTGTGTAACAAGAAGTCTCAATATAGGAATTTCAAAATTACCGGTTCCCGACAAATGGAAATAATCAAGTTCTCCTGTATTGTAGAATTGATCTATACTACTGTACATGGTTGAATATTTCTATTCGTTGCTGAATTAGTATTATATAGTTTTTAATATTATTTAAAGATAATACACTTTAGCAATCGTGTAGTTCTATTTATTCAAGAATTGAAGTTTCGTATCACACGTTCAAATAAAATAAGTTTAAATGAAGTGCAGCAAAAATATGTATCCATTTAATAAAGCTAAAAACAAGTCATGTGGTGGCCACATAATATTTTGTATGTTCTACTGTTAGTTCTTGCTATTCCTTCTACCAAATGTTCCTTAAAAATATTCTTCTTCATAAACTATAGTTAAAGGATATCTGAATGTTTAGGGTGCTGAACTTCAGTATTTGAGATCGTGAGTTCGAATCCCATTGCGGCATACATGTTCGCAGACGTTTGGAATTAGCTTTAAGCAGTAACTCTGTAACATATCAATACATAAAAGAGAAATTATTTATTTAATAGATATGTACCAGGGATGGTTATTACATAGCATGAGTGCCAAGTTTGACACACCAAAATATATTTTTAGAATATTTGAAAGATCAATAAAAATAAATAATAATAAATACTGTTATTGCAAATATAGTCTTTTTAATGACATGAATTGATGTTATTTTGGTGTTATATAAATCCAGGGCCGTATCCAGAAATTATTAGGGGGACCAAGGTAGAAAGACATCTATATTACTAAATGATACTTCAATTAATGAAAGGGAAAGCACTGTATTTCCCGAATACAGTGCAGGAAATACAGTGCTGTATTTCCGGCCAGCAGCCCAGCAAGACTTTTATGGTCCCAGCGATTTTTTCTAAAAGAATAACAGTTCATGTTCTTGAACAGCTAGGCAGATAGCACACACACACACACACACACACACACACAAACGTGAGAGATTGTCTATCTACAAAATGGTCTTTAAAAGTTTCGGGGGGGAACAGTCCCCCAAATTCCTCCCCCTGCCTACGGCCTTGTATGAATCTTAAAAAAGCGAAATATGAACCTGCCTTTCCTAGATTACATAAAACATCTCTTATAAAATTGGTATTGGGTTGCCAATCCACTCACCCAATATAGTTATTATTAAAATGTTATTTTTATGGTATTTTTTATAAAAATATTCTATTTCATCACTATGTATTTTATTATTTATTACAAATGAACATTATACGGTTAAAACAAATAGAAAACATATTACCGCATTTAATTTAAATTTCAATGAACTTTGATTCTGTCCCCGTGATAAAATTCTATGTTTTATCTTTGAACTACTCGATAATGAGTTATTTCAAAAATAATATGCATTAAAATACTCATTTTTTTAAACTGTGATTTCAAAAATTTTAAAAATGTTCAGATGTATAATAATACCTATACAAATATGCAAAAAGGGGGATACTTTTATTTTGAAGCAATCCTGATTTTAGAAAGTAGAAGTTTGTTACCTTTAAACAATCTACCTTATCTTAGAAAATCCTTTTTTAACAAACCATATCACAGACATGTTGCTAATCTAGCTGAAATATTAGAATCATTTCGTTTGGATTATGAAATGTAACGTAAGGCAACGAAGTAAACGATAGACAGAAACTACATATTTGGCACTTGTAACGCACTTCCAGGTGGTTTTTGCTAAATTCGTTGAACATTATTTATTACTTCCCAGTTGACAGTAAACTTGCAAGCATACTTTAACTGTTATGAAAGAGAGAACTGCTGTTCAAGCTTTAAAAACATCATATAATCCCACTTTCAAAGTGTCAGTGAATTTTTAACAGCTTAATAAAACACTCGCCGTTCTTTGTACATAGTTCTTTCTCACTCGCTCAAGGTTAAAATTTAATCTGTAAGCGAAACTCAAAACGCTGATAGCTTATAAATCAAGCAGAATAAACGTAATAATCATCTCGCAGAAAAGGATCTTCAAAATATACTTGCAGCATTATTACTCTTAGAAAACAAACCAGGTTTTCTAAGACATGATAGGTCAAATTAGCAATTTTAATGCCAGATTTAAAGGAACTTGTTTTTCGATTCTTTTAGAAAACCCTCATTAGTAACGGCATTCTTATGTCAAACGGAAACAAAATGGAAATAATAATAATTTTTATGCATTTTTAAATCATATTAACTCCTAAAATCACAGGTCATGATTTTGTTACACTCATTATCAGCTTCTGTCTTTAAGTCCACAATTTATAAATAATCTTAAAAAAATACTTAATAATTAAAGAATGCTGTGTAACTGAACTAATTCGATTTGTTACAATAGGCAACACAAATAATTCAAAATTATTTTACATTTTACAGTACTTTAAAAATGCAATAAAGCATAACACACTAAAACAATTGTAGGACAGCCGATAGTTGGTTGGTTGGTAGCACTATGGTCTATTGTTTTGCTATACGAGGGCAAATCAAATAACTCAAAATTATTTTACATTTTACAGTACGTTAAAAATGCAATAAAGCATAACACACTAAAACAATTGTAGGACAGCCGATAGTTGGTTGGTTGGTAGCACTATGGTCTATTGTTTTGCTATACGAGGGCAAATCAAATAACTCAAAATTATTTTACATTTTACAATACTTTAAAAATGCAATAAAGCATAACACACTAAAACAATTGTAGGACAGCCGATAGTTGGTTGGTTGGTAGCACTATGGTCTATTGTTTTATACGAGGGCAAATCAAATAACTCAAAATTATTTTACATTTTACAGTACTTTAAAAATGCAATAAAGCATAACACACTAAAACAATTGTAGGACAGCCGATAGTTGGTTGGTTGGTAGCACTATGGTCTATTGTTTTGCTATACGAGGGCAACACAAATAACTCAAAATTATTTTACATTTTACAGTACGTTAAAAATGCAATAAAGCATAACACACTAAAACAATTGTAAGACAGCCGATGGTTGGTTGGTAGCACTATGTCTACTGTTTTGCTATACGAGGGCAACACAAATAACTCAAAATTATTTTACATTTTACAGTACTTTAAAAATGCAATAAAGCATAACACACTAAAACAATTGTAGGACAGCTGATGGTTGGTTGGTAGCACTATGGTCTATTGTTTTGCTATACGAGGGCAACACAAATAACTCAAAATTATTTTACATTTTACAGTACGTTAAAAATGCAATAAAGCATAACATACCAAAACAAATTGTAGGACAGCCGATAGTTGATTGGTTGGTAGCACTATGGTCTATTGTTTTGCTATACGAGGGCAACACAAATAACTCAAAATTGTTTTACATTTTACAGTACGTTAAAAATGAACTAAAGCATAACGCACCAAAAAAAATTGTACGACAGTCGATGGTTGGTTGTGTTGGTTGGTTGAGGGTATTACAGTCTACTGTTTTGCTACACAAGGGCTAATGAGACCGGGACATACAGCTTAAAGTCAATTGCAAACGGTTACGAACATCCATACCAGCAGTGAGATTCGAACGCATTGATAAGAAGTTCGGAGGGACCCCAATATTTGTTTGTTACAACTGAGTGTTTGTACAAATCACTCAAATCACTGAGTGAATTAAATTTCGTGTAAAACGGGAACATGAAAAATCGTAAAAATGATGCACATATATATATATATATATATATATATATATATATATATATATATTATATATATATATATATATATATATATATATACATATATATATATATATATATATATATATATATATATATATATATATATATATATATATATATATATATATATATATATATATATATATATATATATATATATATATATATATATATATACATATTATACATATATATGATGAACATAAATTTTTTGATATTAATATAAAATATATATATATCAGATATATTCATATTAAATATATGACATATATATATATATATATATATACTATATATATATACAATAATATATATATATCTATACATATATATATATATATATAATATATATATATAGATATATATATATATATATATATATATATATATATTAATATTATAAATGAGCCTTGGTAGCTCAGTTGGTAAAGACAGCGAACTCGTAACTGAAAGATTGCTTGGTTCGGGACTCAAGAATGTTTATGATCCGCCATTTTCGTTAAAGTTGACCGGGGCATGTAAAATGTGTTCATGTTCACAATGTCCTCCAAGTTTTCAAATAATACCTCTGAGGGTGGCAAGACAGGCCTGGGGATCTTCTATGTCCCTGCTTCTAAATTACAAGGACCCAGCGGGGGTAATGCTACTCGCGTCCGTAGCATACCCGCTGGGTCCTTCTAATTTAGAAGCAGGGACCAAGCAAAAGACCTCCCAGGCTTGGCCTGCCACCCCAAAAGTATCGTTTGAGAACTTGGAGGACATTGTGACCACGAACATATTTTGCGTGCCTCAGTTACCTTTAACGAACACGGCGGATCTTAGGCCGGGTCTAGTCCCAAACCCGGAACCTTTTATAGTGCTTTTAAAATGTATTGGCGCTTCAAACATTTTTCTTTAGTCATCAGTTACTATAACAGAAATATTACACTTTTTCAGTACTTCAGTTGAGGATTTGATTCCGTTCATACGACTTGCTTTTCTCTCTTCTCGTATATAATTATTTTTTGCTCTTATCTGATATAAGTCATTTTTTATCTTTTTATTCATTATTTTATTTAAAAGTTTTATATTTAATATTTTTCTTCGTAAAACATTTTCTGTAATGGTATTCTGATCTTAGAAAACAGTCCAAAATACTGTATTTATATACATTTAAAATTGTTGAATAATCCTGATACATTTTTGGAATTATTTTATCAGACTCAATAAGCAAGCTGATTTGTGGTATTTCCAAAAGAACAGTTCAAATTACTCATAAATTTTTATGTGTAAAATATTAAATGTTCTTCAAAGATATATTATAAATAAAAATACTTTCATCTTGAACCGAGAGCCCTTACGATGCATGACACCCCTTAACATAGTGGGAAAAAAGAGTAAAGTCATTCCCCAACTGTCGTTACCATAGTTACTCGTGGTCATCGAGGAAAAATCAGTAACCTTGAAGTGCCTATAGAGTTTACATAGAGTTATAGTTACGGAATTGCTGCCTTTGCCGACTGAGCTACCGCGGCTAATGTTACTCGAATATGATTGATTAGTTACACCTCAAGTTGACTCAATATATTTATTTATCACAATATTTTGAAGAGTAGAATTTTCCAATGTATTTCTCATTTATGAAAGCTTTTCTGTCTTCTTTTTAAAGCTAAATACAATATTTTCTTTTTTAAGTAAGTTGGAAATACATTTGAAAGATTAGTATGTCATTGCTGTCACTATTTTGCTTTTGCATCTTAGGAGAAGCATTGTAGAGAGTAGAATGTGACAATTGGAATCAAGTTTAAGGATCGCTTTAACCCTTTAAAGGGCACCAAAATAAATTCATGGGAATTTAATGAAATTTGTTTATAAATGTTATCTATAAGCCTTGTATATGTAAAATATATAAAAGTTTTTTACATTCCTTAAAAGGGTTTGTCTTATAGAATACCAAATTAGGGTTTGAGAAGTGGCTTAACTGACTAACCCCTACCCTTGTACAATTTGAATATTATGCCTTTTTAAAAGTTGAACTATACTGGAAGAACAATAAATGATAATCCTTAAACTGGTATAATAAATAAATAGCTTAACAACGTGTTGTTTGTATAGATACTTTTATTTGAGGTCATAAGTAAGATAAATTGAATCTGACTTCTCAAGTACAGAAAGTTTAAATACATAAATTTCAATAGAAAAAGAAATAAATAAGTTAAACGTAGAACTATCATCTGTTATATATTTAAAATATCAAAAATATAATATGTATAAAGTGTATAATCTGTATATATAAAATGTATAAAATATGTAAAATATAAAAAATATATAATGTATTTTTAATATATAAAATGTATAATATGTATATATAAATATATATAATACATATACATATAAATACATACACACACACACACATATATATATATATATATATATATATATATATATATATATATATATATATATACATATATATATATATACATATATATATATGTATATATGTATATATATATATACACATATATATATATATATATATATATATACATATATATATATGTATATATATATGTATATATATATACATATATATATATATATATATATATATATATATATATACATATATATATATATATATATATATATATATATATATATATATATATATATATATACATATATATATATATATATATATATATATATATATATATATATATATATATATATATATATATATATATATATATATATAGTCGAAAACTCATCCATGTCTCCAAAAGCTCTTGATTCTACATCATCGGCTTCCACATATCACAGATGTATGAGATTGGAGCCGTAAATAATTATAAAAAGATAAAGTAAAGTAATCCAAAAAGTAAAGTTGTAAAATAAATATGTTTAATATGTGGTTTTGCTACGAAACCAGTGTCCGTTAAAGGGTTAAGGAAATATTTTATTTCTTATAGAACAATATATTTTATAAACTTTGGAAGGGAATACACTTTTTAACATAGTTAAATTTTATATATAATATTTTTTGCTAAAGAATAATGAGTTTTATTTTATACTATCATAAATTATAACTATACATGAAAATCAACAACAACACAATGCATACTACAAGCAGAAATCTTCTACCCCTGTTAATAGTAAATTTGCCACTTGAAGCTACTTCATTCATTTGTTTGGACTTAGGATAAATTAGTTTTATTCCATTCTAAAGTTATTCGAATAACTGTTTCCTCATGCAGGTGGCAATATCCGCACTAAATGTCTCTATGCCAGTACAAGACTGCCAATCTGCAACCCATTTAGCACCACCCTGAAAGCACGTGTAGCTTAAAGTATGCGACGGACAAGAGGAACATTACCCCCGCTGGGTCCTCGTAAATTAGAAGCATGGACCAAGCAGAAGACCCCCCAGGCTTGGCCTGCCACCCCCCAAAGGTATCGTTTGAGAACTTGGAGGACTTTGTGACCACGAACATATTTTACGAGTCCTAGTAACCTTTAGCGCACACGGCGGATCTTAGGCCGACTCTAGCCCCGAACCAGCAACCTTTCAGTTACGATAACATTACCTTTGCCGACTGAGCTACCATGGTTCACAACATAAATTTATACAATTATTTACAGAATACCATTAATTTTAATTAAAAATATGAAAAATTAATTATGAGCTTCGGGTTTTAGCATTATTTTTTTTTCTCGTCACTTATGAAGCGAACTACCGTTTCTACCAAAATGGCGGAATTCCACATGAATTACGCCCTTGTCGCGCATGGACTAATAAATCCCCTATATAATAATAGCCTAAGTTATCTGTCAGCCTGTCCTCAAATTTATGAAGCGTTTGGACCTGGAATGGATAGAGGCATCCATATTGAATTCTTGATGAGTTAATGCTAGCAAAATTCAAAGCAAATTCAAAAACGTTCAAATTCCATCCCTTCTCCCCTTTTCGATCGTTTAATGCCATTATATCAAGCTCTATTTTTCCCGGTTAAGAGCAGGCGATGATTAAATTCATCAGTTTATCCCATTATAAGTAGATGAAATTAATATTTTTTTCTAGCATTACGACGTCGTACCTTTAACCATCTCATTTAATCATTTCTTATTTTAAATTATTTAAATATAGTCTGCATTATTTTCAAACATTTTGTCCCGGAATTTAGATATGACGTAAATAATTTTCTTTTATATTCGGCTTAAATAATAGATTAGGTACATATGTGATAATTTTAAAATTAATCATCGATTATTTTTGTTGCATAGAAAATTTTATCACCGGTATTAAGATCAAATACTTTTCTTAAAAGTATACGAGTCTATTTCTCGGGCTAATAAAAATCTAGAGTTTAAGTTATATATCTTTAAAAATTAAGAAGTTTGTTTGTGTGTTTGTTTTTTATACATAACCACGCGGTTTGCAATCGATTCGCTAAACTTTGGACATCAGTCATATATACTGCCAAATAATCACTGTCAATATTAAAACCTCTGCTGTCCATCCTATCACGTGATATGACGAGATAAACTAAGGTTGGCATCTAACATGTGGTCAGTAAAGATAAACAAATTATTGAGCGTGTACCAGATAATTCTCAGCCAAAAAACAAACCATTTATGTACCTGCCTCATAGGGTACTTTACAGTTCTGGAAAATTCAAAATTTTAATGATCTCGTCATATAACGGGATATATGTTAGTAATAAAGAAGAAATCTAAGATAACGAACAGCATTTGAGCAATTAAATCCCTATGATATTTGAATAAATTTTTCGAATTAAATATAAACTTTACACATATATGATAGAGAATAACATATATAACGCATATAGTCAGGTTTGAGTATAGTTTAAAGAATATTACATATTCACAAATTGAACATGAGAGATTGAAGATATTTTGCAAAGACAAAACTGAGAATTATTAGAAAAATAAATATTATCATTTCAAAATCAGACTGCATTATCCTAAATTCGAATTCAGCTACGTACATATTTCGAACAGTTATAATTAAATTGTGTTTAAAATTATGCGCATTTATAGCGCCCCTAAAGCAATTTACATTTGCTCCCACGTAATGTTCCGTTGAAATTTAAACGCTTTCAGATTAACTTAAATTAAGTATAATATCAGTATTCATCATTCTAATTTATGTTTGCGAAATCTTTAGCAAATATGAATTAATAGATAACCGCATCTTTAAAACCTAATGAATTGTGTTGGGAGAAAACAATTTTCAGCTTTGATTTCATATCTTTAATTATTGAGATATAGTTAATAAATATCTCTATGGATTTGAATTCCCTTCAGGTCGACTTGCAGGGGCAACTCAATTTGAAATATTTAAGCAAATCCAATTAATTTATGAAGTGTTTAGTATAAATATTTACTTAACGATGAATAGCTTTATTGCAGAATTTTATTTTGCTTTCATTTAATCAGATCTGTACAGATACTTCATTAATTTATTATTTTTATTGAATTGAAAGATCTGTAATTTCCTTAAAGATTATTTTGAAAAATCTATTAAAACATATTTATTGCAACTTAGATATAGAATTCTGTTCCAATTATTTTTCCTAATTCTGTGACGTTCTGGAGAAGTGGTAGGTGATGGTCATAGACTGAATTCTATTAAATTTTGACTAAATAATTTATTCAAGATTTAACTACAAATATATACAAAATTAATTAAAAGTTATTAATTAAGAAGTCTAGCCCCACCCTGTAAAAACGCTCTTCAGAAATCCCAAATAGTTAATAACTGACGGAACCTACCCAAACGACCTGGCAAGAAAAAGGATATGATTATTGGTACTTGGAATATACCAACTCTTTATAAGAGTGGCGCATTGAGAAACTTAATGGATGCTTTTGAAGACCACCAATTAGGCGGTTTGACTCAGTAGAGAGGGACTTACTGTCAAAAAGGGAAACTGGAGGAATCTTGTAGCAGATAAGAACGGCTGGAAAAACTGCTTGGTTCAGCCTTGTCCTGTAACAGGCTGTAGTGCTTTAAAAGAAGAATTAAGAAGTCTAGTGTAGAGATAAGCACTAAAATAAAATACTGGTTTACATTGAAGCGGGTCACTAACAGGTGCAAGAAACAGTTCACAATTTAGTGCAGGTACTGGACTCTGCTATTATTCTTAACGGTATGATGTTCCGGAACAGTTTTCTTCCACACGGAGTTTCCAAGGCTGACAAAGCGCTCAGTAAGACTCAGTAAGGCTCAGTAAGCGTTCAGTATCTCGCAGACGTTCCGTGGAAATTCTTGGATGTTCGATGAACCTGGGTGTGAGTGTTTCACTCACAATTAACTACTTCGAGACACGAAGTAAAAATAAACGTAGCGGTAATGAGATCCCAAAGTCAGTGGTGAACTTTCTATCTTTAACCAGAGACGTTGGCAGTCTCTAACGAAAAGCAAACTCCGGCAAATCGGAGAGACAGTGACACCCTTCTCGAGCTCACAAAAAAAAAACTCCTATCCCCCTCTTATCTTCTTATCCCGTTTTCCCCTGACATCATTCTTTCCGGAATCTTCCAGAAAACAGGATGACTGAACTCTACGGTCAAATGACCCGCCTAGACTCAGCTAACTCGTTTCGAGATGTAGCATGAGTTTCTTTAAGTTGGTCGACCGGCAATCATCCGCACATTAGTGAAACAAATAACTTGGCTCATATGTGGGAAACAGTGAACTCCCATCGTCACTCGGGTCTATAGTGTCATCTAAATCCCTCGGCACAAAGCGGCAGACAGCTAGGCTCCAGCGTACTGACACCTTTAATTAAATTTCGGGCGATGGCCACCCGCTTCTGTTTGTGTACGAAAAACCGGTACACAAAGAGCTATGTTCACACTGTTTAGCGGCGCGTGTTTCTGTCTAAAGATTACAGTAGGTCACAGCTTCCAAGGACCTTTAGGCCGACACTGGGATTTTTCTCTTATTTCCCGGATATGTAACGGGGCATTACAATTCAAAGACACTTGTATTTGTTAAACATTTACCTCCACAAGCCTCCAGATGGATTTTGACCCTTTTATTATGAAAGCACCATTAAAAAGTATACTTTAATTCTACATATAGTTCAGGAAAAATCAAAATGATAAGCACAAAGATGTAGTGTAGTTAAAACAGAAAATGTATTTTTAATTTTTGGAAAACAATTAAAATTACACATTTGATTAATCAAAGTTTAACAAGTATTATTATACGAACAAAATGGTATTCTTTAAATATATATATATTTGGAAGTAGAAATCAATTAATAAAATCAAATGTATGCTTCGGTGTAATAGAGTCGCTTCGAAAGGAAAGGTCAAAATTAAATCAGAGAGGATTCTGGGAGTACAGCGAAGTAACTATTTTTTCAAAGGCTTACTATGTCATCTATTCAAATTTCCACACCATATATTACTCCCTATGAGGTGGCAACACAAAAACATGACAGACTTATTCGGACCCAACCTTATTCGAACCGATGCCCATCGTGTAGACGCACAATACACTAATCACTGTACAATCTGGGCGGTTTGTTCTCTGAGTAGGAGGGACTGAACGATGGATGAATTGCAGGTCGCTGTTCTTAGGTACCGGAGTTCCCGGGTGCGAATCCCGTTAGATGTATGCATATTTGTAGCCACTCGAAATCGGCTTTATACAGGAGCCTCGGTCTCATTATCCTTCATGTAGCAAAACAGTAGACCTTAGCGTTCCAAACCAAATGAAGCCCCAAGTAGATACTTTCTGAAATCATATTAATGCCGCATACAATTCTAAGACTGTTAAAAGTTTTATTTCACACGAAGTAGGTTATTACATACATTAGTAATTTCAAAACCAACAAAATAGTATTTTTCGATTTTTTTTAAATAGAAAACATACGATGTGTGAATAATTTGCATTTATTTTTCAAAATTTGTATTTCTTTATTTTTTACAAAAGCTCAGTTGTCAAAGAAGTTAACTTCATAACTGGATAATAAGAACGGCCATTCGATGGTTCTTTTAAACACACACTTTAAACAATATTTACAACTGCCTTATTATAAGGTAGGCAAAATTCAATCGGCACCATATTATTAGCGTGGTACGCTTCACATCACTCGTCTGCCAACCAACAGAACTTAAGAAAAACCTGACGCTCATCATCAGCGCCCTCTCTCTTTCCTTTTTCACAGGTCCCCACCTGTGGATTTCAAAGCCCACACACATAGGGTTCTCTAGTAACTAAATTAATATGCATGAACATTTAAGAAATTTACACATTGATACAAAATGCACTCTAGACACTGACATCAATAAAGACAAATAACTTCAAGATAATAAGTAATGTTATGAAAACAACTAGAATACATGAAACTCAAACACTGACTTATAAAACATAGAATATTAGAAATATAGTACTAAACATGAAATTCACAGTATTGTTGTGTACACTTAAAAGTCAGTTATTTCCAGATTATACAGCAACTGCACTGGTCTCTTATAGTTACCTGCTTGTGTTCCAATCATACAGGATCTAATCTTACCATCTCTGCCAGGATAAGTTTCAATGATTTTACCCATCGTCAACATGTTCCTTGGGAGACAATCATAATGCAAGAGAACTACGTCCCCTGTTTTAAGTTCTCAATACAATTTCTTACTGGACACACATTTACAGATCTTAAATTAAGCAAGTAACTCTTTATCCAGCAGTTACAGAAATGATTTAGCAGCGTTTGATGATATTTATATTTTCTCCGTAATAATTGTCTAGATACTGTTGACTCGTCTTTGTATACTCTCGAAGCTGGAAGTGAAAGTAACCTATTACCAATTAAAAAATGAGACGGACTTAGTGGGGATGGTTCTGATAGATCATCATTCATGTAATTGGCCTGGAATCAATCATCGCTTCCATTTCCACAAAAACAGTTTCTAGCTCAAAAAAGGTGAAAGTAGATCGATTAATTATTTTTCTTAGACACGTTTTAATGCACTGCAAGACACGCTCAAGTGGCAAAGGTGCTATGTCCTGGGTTCTAGATCGCACCTTATACCTTTTACACACAAAATACTTGATCAAAGTTGATTTCGGGAGCTGGCGACCTTTCAAAATCCAAAATTTCTCCCTTACTTGAGCTAGAGTAGATTCTATTCCAGCATGGAGAACTTTGTCCTGACAAGCCAAAATTATTAGCTCACTTAGCTTGTCCTTGTAAGATAATACCCATGGATGTTTTACTCCAACGTCTAAATTAGAGAATTGAAGTCTCCCACTGAGACGTAGAATACAATGCCCGCCCAGCTCGGGGTTGAGCGAAGAGTTGACTTCTTATCTAGAGGATGATCATTAGAAAGAACTGAAATCTCATCTCCAAAATGTTGGTTTTGAGTCATTCTCACCCAGTAAAGTTCTGCATTCAGAATTTCATCCGCGCTTAAAGGCCCAGTTACTTTTCTTCGGTTTGTTCACAAATCTCAGAGTATAAGCGGTAATTCTGTAAACTTTAAGCAATTTTCTGAATTTTGTCAAGTCTAACAAAGATGAATTGAATTCTGGATAAAAAGTCTGACAGGTATTAACCGCTTGTGATCTCCTTTCATGAGCAAACATTTTTTCATTAATTTCTCTTGGCTGATTCATTGGACAATTACAATCAGCCTGAGTAAGCCAACTTAGCCCCTGCAACGTACGTGAATTTTTTATCTGATTTGAGGCATTTTCCCCGCAGGATAATGAATCAGCGGGATTTGTTTTTGCCGCTGCAATGAAACCACAATTGAGGGACGGTAAGTGACTGAATTTCTGATACCCTATCAGATACAAAGGGCTTCCAATCTCTGACATGTCCTTTCACACAATGAAGAGTAATTTGGCTATCACTCCATAGGAATATTCGATCACACAGTTCAGGAAGCAGTCCAGTCAAATATTTTGCTAACCTTGCTGCTACTAAAGCGGCCATCAACTCTAAACGTGGAAGAGTTAGTGATTTCAATGGTGACACTCGAATTTAGCTGTGACGAAGCTCGTAGATATTGAACCATTCGATTTCAAATACCGAAAATAAGCAACTGCACCATAGGCTTTAGGACTACAGTCAGCAAACAAATGAAGACTCACTTCGTTTTTCATGAAATCATGAAAATATTTCCTGGGAATTTCAACTGTTCTAAGTGATTTTAACTCCGATTTCCATTTTAACCACTCACTGATTATTTCTGATGGAAGTGTTTCATCTCAATCTACACCTAGAGTCCATATTTATTGTATCAGTATTGTTATCCTTATTAAGAAAAGTTGCGTTATTCCGATGACAGTATGAATAATTCTAGCCACAGTATGGAGAATTGTTCTTTTTGTGACCTGGGTATATTCAAGCATACGGTCAAAATTGTCGCAATACAGTTTGATTTTGTCTGTTTTGGGGGTCCAGATCATGCCTAGAATTTTTTACTCCTTCAACTCTCCTACATTATAACCCTTTCCATTCAAAACGAATTAAGTTTTTTTCTGAATTAGATTTTAATTTCTTCAGATTTATTCCAGCATCTTTAAAGATGTTAACTGCGTCTGAAGATAACCTACATGCATCTTTAACAGTATCACAACCTTAATACAAATCATCTACGTACATCGAAGAGTTTAACATAGCGTAAGCTTCAGAATTCGTGTTTTGATATTTTTTTTAATATGAAACTTATTTACCATTGCTAAAATCACAGTACTACAACAAAAACCATATGGGAGGTTTGCAAACCCCAGAATTTTGTAATTTTTCCCGTTATTTCACAACCAAAGAAATTTTAAAAAAATCCCTGTCCTTATCCAAAATCTCTATCATCAAAAAGGCTTTAGCAATGTTTCCGTTAAAAGCAATTTCAAATTTCCGAAATTTTAAAATTAAGTCTAATACCAGCGGATTTAAACTAGGTCCAATGTCTAGAAATTCGTTTAGTGACTTCACTCCCTTAGCTCTGGAAGAGCTAGTATCATATACAACCCTACAACGTGTTGTTTCGGTGGGTTTAATCACTTCTCTGTGAGGCATGAAATGAGATCTTTGTTTCTTGCGAACATTCCCTCTTTTAACATTTCCTCTATAACTTTTTTATATTGTTCAAATATCGAAGGATTTCTTATTAATCTATTAAGATTCTCAAATCGCCTCAATGCCACCGAAAAATTAATCTTTAAGTCTTTTGCGTCTGATTGTCACAATAATCTTACTGAATATATATCATGTATCATGTTTATTCCCTTCTGAAAACGCTCATCCTGCTCTTTTTCCTCATTAGCCACTGACGTGTCATCGTTAATGCCCATAAACTCCAGACTCCACAGTGTTCTCAAAGAATCTTGTAAACAAGAAGCCATGTTTGCAAGTACTTAATTCTGAGCTATTAAGCAGTTTTCATTGAACTGCATACCCGAACATAGTCGAGACCACATAAATCTCCCTTGAAAGGGAAATTTCCCCCCCTACTATCTGCCAAAAGTAATCCACGCCTACAAGTACCTCTACATTTACGATGAATCACACATATCTTCTATTTCCAACCTCAAACTGTTCATTCTCTTTAACGTTTGTTTTGAAACAACGCTGAGAGGCGCCTCGGTGATTACGTCACTCTCTAAGCACTTGACTCTCAATTTATTACTTTTCTGTTTATTGGAAACGAAGAATTCCACAACTGGGAGTGTTTTGGGGGGTAGCGTTTTTCATCCCGAAACAGGACAGAGACAGTTTTTCTTTACCTATAATTTTTAACCAAAGTCTTTTAACTAGATCAATATGTACAAAACGTATTGATCCGCTATCTAAAATTAAATTCGTTACTAATGATTTTCTATTAGAGTAGGCCAAAACCGAACAAGTTTGTAATAAATCGTTACTCGAAACACTGTTTAACACCGAAAGTGTTTGCTCATCTGGAGTGCTTCCAGATTGTACAGTTTCGTTTTGCTAAGATTCAGATAACTCATTTTTTCTCTCCTTTTAATCTCATCGCGTTTTGTTTCGATTTTGGTGATTAGTAGATACAGATTCGTGGTCCGATTTAAATCCGCATTTACTACAACTTCTTTTATTTTTACAAACCCTGCTCATATGAAACCTTTTAAAACACAAATAACAACGGCTTTCATCGCGTAATTTACACAGTTTTTCTTTGACACTCTTATCACACGAAAATGAGTCGTGAAATTTGTCACAGAAAATGCATGTACGATTATCAACAGTATTAAAACTAGCAGCCGTGGGTACATTTCTGAAGTATTTTTTTACTCTCAAGCTGTGAATTTTCAGAGCGTGGAGGCATGGTATTCTTCCTTTCGGGCATCAAAAAATTAAAAACTTTGCGACATTCAACTTCAGTTTTAATAAAATTCAATAAATCTGACACTTTTATTTCCTCTCTAAATTTTTTGCTTCTATTAAATTCTAGCACTAGATCTATTTTAATTAATTAATTTCAACAAAACAGGAATTAATAATTGTCTGAAAGAACCTTTTGTTACATTCTGTGCCACTAAATTCCGAACAGCAATTTCTATAACATCGTACAACTTTCTTAAGCCCTTAACTATGCGTGAACTCCGAACAGGTTCTAAATTTAAAAATTTATTCATAAATTGACTTACTATTATTTTTTTTCCAAACCTATCTTTGAGTGTCTTTAAACTTTCATAATTTACTTCATTTAATTCTAAATCAGCTACTACGTTACTAACTGGGCTTATAGGCAACGTTTTCAAATATGTAAAATTTTTCAATTTTGTTGAGAGTTTCGTTATTATGAATTGTGTTTTCAAAATTATTCCAAAAACAGTGAATTTCGTAGGATCATCTAAATATTCTTCTAATAGTAATTTCGGAAGTTTTACCGAATTCTGAGCTACTTGAAAAGTAGATCTATTTTGATCAGTATTTATTTCTTGTACTTTATCGCTTTGTAACATTAAATTTATTCTTTTAATAATTCGCTAACACTTTTCCTGGTACTCTTCGGAAGTAATTTCGTCCGGTTCTTGAGATTCTAATTCAATCATATTATGAATTTCATCATCTAATTGTTTTCAATTTCCTTTTTTTTCTATTATTAGCTCATATGACTCCTTTGAGTCATATTTGTTTTCTGATTTTAAACTATCTTCAATTTTCTTTAAAAGTTTCGAAACTACAGTTCTTAAAACAGTTCGTTTACCTTTTAATCTTTGAAAAATTTCTGCCATTTCTAAATTATATAGAATGTACCCAAGACTGCACAAAAGTACCAAATGAATGCTGTGAATTCTCTCATTCTATTTAAACACTTACCGCTCTTCCGGTTCCCTCTGAGGCATGATCCGAAACCAAAACTTTATCTCCATCAAACGCACTTCTGGCAATTCTTTCTTTGGCGGCCGATGCTCCACTAATAAGAACGGCCATTCGATGGTTCTTTTAAGGCCCCTCCACACTATGGTCCACTGCAATCCATCATCACCGTCTGGAGGGGCTTTGGCTTATCGTGGCCGATGGCAGCCGACGATAATATAGCCTTGGCGGATGATGGCTTCGGAGGCGGTTTTTCTCCAAAGATCAAATGCAACCAGATGTGCAAACTAAAGTGCGCAGTAGACCCTAAGGACTAATCAACGCACTCAGCTCATTTAGTGGCCCAGCGTGTGGATGCGACCCGTGAACCATCGTTCGAGGTCACCATCAGGAAGTGGTGAACTCCTGGCTATAGTGTGGAGGCTTCATAAAACACACACAGATACACTTTATACAATATTTTCAACTGATTTATTATAAGGTAGGCCACATTCAATAGCCACCATATTATTAGTGCGGTACGCTTGACATCGCTCGCCTGCCAACCAGCAGCACTTAAGAAAAGCCCGACGGTCATCATCAGCTCCCTCTCTGTTCCCTTTTCCACACTGGACGAGTCTCCATCCGGCCAAAGTTCAGCCGGGCTCATTAATGGCGGCTGGTGCAGGCAAAATGGGTTCATGTATGTAATATTCTTTAAGTTCAAACAATTCCTCTGGAAATGGCATGCCAATCCTGGGGAGAGGGTTGCTTCCGATTTATGAGGACCCATTTTGAAACAAAAATCTTTCTTTCTGGCCAAACAAAAGACACACACCTTCGCCTTAATTTGTGTGACCTCTAGCTCACGTGTTCTTCTCATCCAATTGGCTCTGGCAACAGTAACAACAACGATGTTGATTCATCTGATATTGCAAAAGAGGAAACTGCTAAAGTAGAATGTACACTCAAGAGCCAAAACATGATGACCACGACTACATTTTGCAATGAACTCGCCTCGATGACGTGGAATGCACGTGATCAAGTGGAAGTTGTATTTAACTGCTGCTAGAGAGTCTAAAGAATCATTCTTTCACTTACTTCTGTCTGTGATGGGAAAGGCTGCGGATCTAAGCGATTTTGATAGAGGGCAAATTGTAATGGCTCGAAGGCTTGGAACAAGTATTTCCAAAACTGCACGATTCGTGGGTTGTTCGTGATCTACAGTTGTTAGTACTTATGCAAAGTTGATGAATGACGGTGAAACCAGCAGTAGACGACATGGTGTTGGACATCCACAAGCTATCAAAGAAAAAGATCGTGGGAGACTGTCTCGCATGGTGAAGCAAAACTGGATCCAGACAGTGGCTCAGCTGGCAACCCAATACAATGTAGGGCCAAGTAGAATAGTATCGGAGCACACAGTTCAGCGGACACTGTTGGGGCTACGCAGCAAACGTCCCACTCGTGTGCCTTTGCTGACCAAGCGTCATCGACAACTGCGCCTACGCTTGGCCCGGGAACATTGCGACTGGTCCATGTATCAGTGGGAGAGAGTTGCCTGGTCAGATGAATCACGGTTTATCATTCATCACACCGATGGCCGTGTCAGGATAAGCCATCTTCCAGCCGAACAGTTGCTTCCACAATGTACAGTAGGTCATACACAGGTGGTGGCAGTATTATCTTTTGGGGGACATTCTATTGGGCTTCTCTGGGACCCGTGATTGGGGTAGAGCAGACCATGAATGCTACAAGGTATCTGAACATCATTGCGGACGAGTTGCCAACTTGCATGTCCTTTGTTTTTCCAGCTGGAAATGAAGCATTCCAACTGGGCATCGCCCCGTGTCACAAGGCTAAAATTGTGTTGGAGTGGTTCCAGGAACATGATGCTGAATTCCAGTTAATGTCCTGGCCTCCTAACTCACCGGATCTCAATCCGATAGAACACATTTGGGATGTCATGGGACGATAGCTCAAAGTTAAAAAACCACCAATTCACAATATCTCGGATTTTCGAAACCGTTGCTTAAACATCTGGTACAATATGTCTCCGGCCATCTACCAAGGCGGGTTGAAGCTGTGTTGCGTGCCAAAGGTGGGCCAACCCGTTATTAACAGGTGGTCATAATGTTTTGGTCCTTGAGTGTGCATGTACCAGCTCAGTCAAAAGATACAGTTATACTGCAACAAATTAGACGATTTATTGAAGCTGAAAATAATAATACACTTGAAGCTTAATATGTTATTAGGAAAGCTAATTATATTATTATTCAAGATCAATATAATAATAAAAATAAATATACTCCTTTTAATTCTGTAAATTGCCTGACTATTTCATATGCCGAGAAAAACAAAATAAACAAAATTTATAAAATTTATAAATAAAACAATGCTGTTTAATTTTTTTACTCTTTTACATGGACCTATTAGAAAAGTTAAATAGTGTGTCACGTGCTTAATTTAAGGGGAAAAAATAATTCGTATTTAATATATTCCGAAATGCTTTGCATTCCCCTAGAAATTCTAATTACACAAGATTAACTGTACTTACTAAAGTATGTCAAATAGTAAGAAAACAAGAACTCCTGATACTTGTATAATGATTTATTGAAGCTGAAAATAATAATACACTGGAAGCTTATTATGTTATTAGTAAAGGTAATTATATTATTATTCAAGCTTAAAATGATAATATAATTAAATATACTCCTTTTTATTCTGTAAATTAAATGACTATTTCATACGTCGAGAAAACAAAATAAACAAAAATTTTTAAATAAAAAAATGCTGGTTAATTTTTTTTATTCTTTTACATGGACATATTAGAAAGATTAAATAGTGTGTCGCGTATTTAATTTAAGGAAAAAAATAATTCTTATTTAGCATATTTCGAAATGTTTTGCATTCCCTTAGAAATTCTAATTAAACAAGATTAACTGTACTTACTAAAGTATGTCAAATACTAACAAAACAAGAATTCCTGATACTTGTATAATGATTTATTGAAGCAGGAAATAATAATACACTGGAAACTTATTATGTTATTAGTAAAGGTAATTATATTATTATTCAAGCTTAAAATGATAATATAATTAAATATACTCCTTTTTATTCTGTAAATTACCTGACTATTTCATACGTCAAGAAAAACAAAAGTATGTTAAATACTAACACAAATAACCGATACTTCATTTATTTATTGAGCATTATATTATATATATATGAAATTCAGATCATAAAATCACACACAGTTTATTTTTAATTCTGAAATCCGTACAACAGGCAGACAGCTTTACAACTTCGTGCAAACAGACAATGTTACATACTTTTAAAATTCCTATAAAAGATACGAATAATCAAGCACAATTGATCACGTGATAAATACCCTGTTTAAAGGAACTCTAACTATTGGCAAAAGTAGTAGACAGAGGCTGAACTAATTATAGGCGTGTCTGGAGGGAAAAATCAGAATTACGCGCAAATCCGAACTCACTTTATGAACAAAAGTTATTGAATTAATATTAAAAAGACGTAAATAAGGGATTTTAATAATACATTATATATATATATAAAAAAATAAATATATATATATATAATGATTTATTGAAATAATGAGCTGAAAATAATAATGCACTTGAAGCTTATTATGTTTTAGTGAAGCTAATTATATTATTATTGAAACTTAAAATAATAATATAATTAAATATACTCCTTTTTATTCTGTAAATTACCTGACTATTTCATACATCAAGAAAAACAAAAGTATGTTAAATACTAACAAAACAAGAATCCCCGATACTTTTATAATGATTTATGAAGAGCATATATATATATATATATATATATATATATATATATATATATATATATATAATGATTTATTGAAGCTGAAAATAATAATGCACTTGAAGCCTATGTTATTGGTGAAGGTAATTATATTATTATTCAAGCTTAAAACAATAATATAATTAAATATACTCCTTTTTATTCTGTAAATTACCTACTATTCCATACGTCGAGAAAAACAAAAGTATGTTATATACTAACAAAACAAGAATCCCCGATACTTATATAATGATTTATTGAAGCTGAAAATAATAATGCACTTGAAGCTTATTACGTTATTAGTGAAGCTAATTATATTATTATTCAAGCTTAAAATAATAATATAATTAAATATACTCCTTTTTATTCTGAAAATTACCTGACTATTTGATACATCAAGAAAAACAAAAGTATGTTAAATACTAACAAAACAAGAATCTCCGATACTTTTATAATGATTTATTGAAATTATTGAGCATTATATATATATATATATATATATATATATATATATATATATATATATATAATGATTTATTGAAATCATGAGCTGAAAATAATAATGCACTTGAAGCTTATTATGTTATTAGTGAAGCTAATTATATTATTATTGAAGCTTAAAATAATAATATAATTAAATATACTCCGTTTTATTCTGTGAATTACCTGACTATTTCTTCATACGTCAAGAAAACAAAATGAACAAAAATTACAAAAATTTTTAAATAAAAATATGCTGTTTAATATTTTTATTCTTTTACATGGAACTATTAGAAAGGTTAAATAGTGTGTCACGTACTTAATTTAAGGGGAAAAACTAATTCGTATTTAGTATATTTCGAAATGTTTTGCATCCCCTAGAAATTCTAATTAAACAAGATTGACTGTATTTAGTAAAGCATGTGAAATACTAACAAAACAAGAATCCCCGATACTTATATAATGATTTATTGATGCTGAAAATAATAATGCACTTGAAGCTTATTAAGTTATTAGTGAAGCTAATTATATTATTATTCAAACTTGAAATAATAATATAATTAAATATACTCCTTTTTTATTCTGAAAATTACCTGACTATTTCATACATCAAGAAAAACAAAAGTATGTTAAATACTGACAAAACAAGAATCCCCGATACTTATATAATGATTTATTGAAATTATTGAGCATTATATATATATATATATATATATATATATATATATATATATATATAATGATTTATTGAAATCATGAGCTGAGAATAATAATGCACTTGAAGCTTATTATGTTATTAGTGAAGCTAATTATATTATTATTCAAACTTAAAATAATAATATAATTAAATATACTCCTTTTCATTCTGTAAATTACTTGACTATTTCTTCATACATCGAGAAAACAAAATAAACAAAAAATTTTAAATAAAAAAATGCTACTTAATTTTTTTTTATTCTTTTACGTGGACGTATTAAAAGGGTTAAATAGTGTGTCACGTACTTAATTTAAGGGGAAAAGCTAATTCGTATTTAGTATATTTCGAAATGTTTTGCATCCCCTAGAAATTCTAATTAAACAAGATTGACTGTATTTAGTAAAGTATGTCAAATACTAACAAAACAAGAACCCCCGATACTTATATAATGATTTTATTTCCACTAGCTTATTAACGAGAGACTGCAAAGGTCCCAACATTATATATATTTAGTGTTTTATTAAATTAAAGGCGTATTTACTCCTCGAATCATTTATACAGAGTAATTTCCTTATTACAAAGCTAAACAAACTAACTTCTCTTAGTTTATGTGCAAGAAAATTCTTTCTCTTAAGAAATCCGCTCCTGAATTAAAAGGTGGTAAATTTAATAGTAAAAGTCTTATCTGGGGAAATGCAACTGCATATAACGAACAAAGGACATCCGTGACATTAGTTAAACAACATTTATGTCTCCCGCGAGGCTCACTATGGAGAATTTAATGAGAACGTACACCGTTTCGGAACGGCGCATATTTTCAGTTAACATCGCTTTTTTTAAACAAAACCCGATATAAAATGGGCAGTAAAATATTTTAATTTATGTCGATTCACGACTCTTTCTTTTACACCCTCGTAATTATTCAACCATAACGTGATGTATAGATTTTTTTTTCTTTGCTTATCTGAACTATGAATTACAGTACATAAATTTCTGGAAACGAGAAGAAAAGAATAGCAGTTAATTCATTACATGATACATAGTGGAGTAAAATTTTTTAAAAGAAAATAAATTCATTATTTTGAAAATAAAAAACTAGAATGTTATGTCTTGGTTACGTATCTATTTACGTAATGTATGTGATGAGGCGTTTAGATCAGTAAAATAATTCATGAATTCATACGAGAAGTAAAATGCTTGGGATCTAAATCTGACCTCATCACATCTTTTGTAAAGGACAGAGGACCATAAATTATATTTTCAACGTATTTTTTCGTCTTGTGCGGTAGTCTCGGACGGGGTTCTGATCCCAGTTCCGGATTAGAATCCCGTCTCCGTACATGACACTAAATAAGAATGTACCTTTGTGGAGTTATTTATGAGTCCCTAAGGGACAGTGCCCAATTTGAAGGGATAAGGTGTTTCCACGTGGGCGTTTTCAAGGCGGAATTAAGAAGACCAATCAAATTTTTACAACTATCCCTATTGGATGAACAGAAGGAAGAGGGGACAAAGATGAAATTGATATAAAATAAGTCTAAAAAAAAAAGGAGGAAGTGTTGAAAGTGTTGAAGGTGTTGGAGAGTAGAGTCAAGTCGAAGGGAGCAGAGCAGTCGAGTCGAGAAGACAAGTCTGACTGTCAGAGTTCGAAGGTCGAGACAGAAAGACTCAAGGACAGAGTACGGGGATCAAAGGAGTGGAGCCCAAGAAAGACCTCGACATCTCGCAACGACCAGAGGTTTCCAGCTCATCCGCTTTTCAGTATCACCCCGAGTTATATTAGAAGGCCCCTTATCAGCGGTGATACCGGAGTCCGCATTATCATCACATCAATCGAAAGGTATCTACAAGAGCTCCCAAGAGTACAGCCTTGGCACACCCAAAAAGTTCCACAAAGGTACCTATTTATATATTTTTGAAATTGAGATTAGGTCCTCTCTCCTATATACATAAAGTTAGCTAAGTGATAGGAAGTTATTATTGTCATATAGTAATTGGTGTGGCACCTATTTTGATTATATTAAAATTAAAATCGTATGTAACTTAATGTGAATCTTGTATATTAATAATGTATATATATATATATATATATATATATAATTGTAATAAACTGACTTATTTTTACTTTAAATCTGTTTTCAGTCGTTCTTAATTTAGCGTATTACTTTATTTTTATATCTTTAGTCTCTCAGAGCCTGTGGTTGGATTTAAACTTAAAATATCTTCACAGCGCAACCCAAATAATATTGTCTTTGGGACTAAAAGAAATAAACAACCACTATACATTTGATCACAGGTTAATACCTAAATATAAACTAGAGCTACACGACAATGTAAGTAGATATTTCTTCATTATGTCACTAAGTGACTTTCATACTAGTTTATACACAGAAATTAACAATTCAGATGACAGGAAGACACTCACATACACAGTAGAACCTCGATTAACCGAAACTCTCCATTAACCGAAGTCGGTTTCTTCCTCACTTTTTTTTCACTTTATACTATCATCCGAAATTTTCTCTTTACAGACATGCATTTTTAAAGTTTTCTTTCCTCCCACATTCCTTTTGTAGGCAAGCCGTCCTTTCCAAATTTCGAGTGAAGATAAATATTTAATTCTCTTTTCTTGTATTCTTTCTCGCAAGAACAATTCTCGGTATGAACGATAATTAACCGAAACTCTCCATTAACCGAAGTCGGTTTCTTCTTCACTTTTTTTTTTTTTTACTTTCTACTATCATCCAAAATTTTCTCTTTACAGGCATGCATTTTTAAAGATTTTTTTCTTCCCACATTCCTTTTGTATCCAAGCCGTCCTTTCCAAATTTCGAGTGAAGATAAATATTTTGGAATTCTCTTTTTTACAATTTTTTCTCGCAAGAACAATTCTCGGTATGAACGGTAATTAACCGAAACTCTCCATTAACAGAAATCGGTTTCTTCCTCACTTTTTTTTCACTTTATACTATCATCCAAAATGCTCTCTTTACAAACCTGCATTTTTAAAGTTTTCTTTTATTCCCACATACCTTTTGTATGCAAGCCGTCCTTTCCAATCTACAAGTGAAGATAAATATTTTGGAATTCTCTTTTCTTGTATTCTTTCTCGCAAGAACAATTCTCGGTATGAACGGTAATTAACCGAAACTCTCCATTAACAGAAATCGGTTTCTTCCTCACTTTTTTTTCACTTTATACTATCATCCAAAAATTTTCTCTTTACAGACATGCATTTTTAAAGTTTTATTTCCTCCCACATTCCTTTTGTAGGCAAGCCGTCCTTTCCAAATTTCGAGTGAAGATAAATATTTTGGAATTCTCTTTTCTTGTATTCTTTCTCGCAAGAACAATTCTCGGTATGAACGGTAATTAACCGAAACTCTCCATTAACAGAAATCGGTTTCTTCCTCACTTTTTTTTCACTTTATACTATCATCCGAAATTTTCTCTTTACAGACATGCATTTTTAAAGTTTTCTTTCCTCCCACATTCCTTTTGTAGGCAAGCCGTCCTTTCCAAATTTCGAGTGAAGATAAATATTTTGGAATTCTCTTTTCTTGTATTCTTTCTCGCAAGAACAATTCTCGGTATGAACGGTAATTAACCGAAACTCTCCATTAACAGAAATCGGTTTCTTCCTCACTTTTTTTTTCACTTTATACTATCATCCAAAATTTTCTCTTTACAGACATGCATTTTTAAAGTTTTATTTCCTCCCACATTCCTTTTGTAGGCAAGCCGTCCTTTCCAAATTTCGAGTGAAGATAAATATTTTGGAATTCTCTTTTCTTGTATTCTTTCTCGCAAGAACAATTCTCGGTATGAACGGTAATTAACCGAAACTCTCCATTAACAGAAATCGGTTTCTTCCTCACTTTTTTTTTCACTTTATACTATCATCCGAAATTTTCTCTTTACAGACATGCATTTTTAAAGTTTTCTTTCCTCCCACATTCCTTTTGTAGGCAAGCCGTCCTTTCCAAATTTCGAGTGAAGATAAATATTTTGGAATTCTCTTTTCTTGTATTCTTTCTCGCAAGAACAATTCTCGGTATGAACGGTAATTAACCGAAACTCTCCATTAACAGAAATCGGTTTCTTCCTCACTTTTTTTTTCCCTTTCTACTATCATCCAAAATTTTCTCTTTACAGACATGCATTTTTAAAGTTTTATTTCCTCCCACATTCCTTTTGTAGGCAAGCCGTCCTTTCCAAATTTCGAGTGAAGATAAATATTTTGGAATTCTCTTTTCTTGTATTCTTTCTCGCAAGAACAATTCTCGGTATGAACGGTAATTAACCGAAACTCTCCATTAACAGAAATCGGTTTCTTCCTCACTTTTTTTTCACTTTATACTATCATCCAAAATTTTCTCTTTACAGACATGCATTTTTAAAGGTTTATTTCCTCCCACATTCCTTTTGTAGGCAAGCCGTCCTTTCCAAATTTCGAGTGAAGATAAATATTTTGGAATTCTCTTTTCTTGTATTCTTTCTCGCAAGAACAATTCTCGGTATGAACGGTAATTAACCGAAACTCTCCATTAACAGAAATCGGTTTCTTCCTCACTTTTTTTTCACTTTATACTATCATCCGAAATTTTCTCTTTACAGACATGCATTTTTAAAGTTTTATTTCCTCCCACATTCCTTTTGTAGGCAAGCCGTCCTTTCCAAATTTCGAGTGAAGATAAATATTTTGGAATTCTCTTTTCTTGTATTCTTTCTCGCAAGAACAATTCTCGGTATGAACGGTAATTAACCGAAACTCTCCATTAACAGAAATCGGTTTCTTCCTCACTTTTTTTTTCACTTTATACTATCATCCAAAATTTTCTCTTTACAGACATGCATTTTTAAAGTTTTATTTCCTCCCACATTCCTTTTGTAGGCAAGCCGTCCTTTCCAAATTTCGAGTGAAGATAAATATTTTGGAATTCTCTTTTCTTGTATTCTTTCTCGCAAGAACAATTCTCGGTATGAACGGTAATTAACCGAAACTCTCCATTAACAGAAATCGGTTTCTTCCTCACTTTTTTTTTCACTTTATACTATCATCCAAAATTTTCTCTTTACAGACATGCATTTTTAAAGTTTTATTTCCTCCCACATTCCTTTTGTAGGCAAGCCGTCCTTTCCAAATTTCGAGTGAAGATAAATATTTTGGAATTCTCTTTTCTTGTATTCTTTCTCGCAAGAACAATTCTCGGTATGAACGGTAATTAACCGAAACTCTCCATTAACAGAAATCGGTTTCTTCCTCACTTTTTTTTCACTTTATACTATCATCCAAAATTTTCTCTTTACAGACATGCATTTTTAAAGTTTTATTTCCTCCCACATTCCTTTTGTAGGCAAGCCGTCCTTTCCAAATTTCGAGTGAAGATAAATATTTTGGAATTCTCTTTTCTTGTATTCTTTCTCGCAAGAACAATTCTCGGTATGAACGGTAATTAACCGAAACTCTCCATTAACAGAAATCGGTTTCTTCCTCACTTTTTTTTCACTTTATACTATCATCCAAAATTTTCTCTTTACAGACATGCATTTTTAAAGTTTTATTTCCTCCCACATTCCTTTTGTAGGCAAGCCGTCCTTTCCAAATTTCGAGTGAAGATAAATATTTTGAAATTCCCTTTTCTTGTATTCTTTCTCGCAAGAACAATTCTCGGTATGAACGGTAATTAACCGAAACTCTCCATTAACAGAAATCGGTTTCTTCCTCACTTTTTTTTCACTTTATACTATCATCCAAAATTTTCTCTTTACAGACATGCATTTTTAAAGTTTTATTTCCTCCCACATTCCTTTTGTAGGCAAGCCGTCCTTTCCAAATTTCGAGTGAAGATAAATATTTTGGAATTCTCTTTTCTTGTATTCTTTCTCGCAAGAATAATTCTCGGTATGAACGGTAATTAACCGAAACTCTCCATTAACCGAAGTCGGTTTCTTCTTCACTTTTTTTTTCACTTTCTATTATCATCCAAAATTTTCTTTTTACAGACAAGCATTTTCAAAGTTTTCTTTCTTCCCACATTCCTTTTGTATGCAAGCCGTCCTTTCCAAACTTTGAGGGAAGATAAATATTTTGGAATTATCTTTTCTAGTATTCTTCCTCGCAAGCACAATTCTCGGTATGAGTGTACTCTTCCCCACTTTCCAACATCCCTGTTTTAAAGAAAAACACACCTCATTTCAAAATTTGGAAGGTCATGCTCTGTGACGACTTCATTGTTCTCGAGTGGAGAGATAGAGTGAAGAAGGATCACAGTCACGATAAAATTGGAAATCACTTTTATTGAGTAAATACGGATATATACAAAGGGATTCTACAAAACAAGTCGAAATGGAATGGATTGTCGCCTGCATAACATCACCACGACGATCACAGTCGAAAGAAAAGAGATTAAATAATCTCTCACAAGTGTGGACGCTCTTCCAGGGTGCAATGCAAACCCAATTTTTCCCCCGTTCGGTAGCAGAGACTCTGTCGCTCCCTATATGAGCGGACTTTACGAATCTCCAGAACTTAATAACTAGAAAGCTGGCTCCGGTCAAAAGACGCGAAAGCCTCCATGAGGTCAAATCACCTACGTAAAAGAAAAATGTCGAAAAGCCCCGAGTTGAAAAATTCTAGGCTTTTTATACCTCGGGGTCAGTTACGGCTCCAGTTACCTGGGAACCCCATTTAATTTTACAGCTAGTTATTTTTTAGCTGAATTCTCAGGAGGCTTCAAATCAGCTGATTCCGGTCGTTAGTTCTGGACAAAGGGGAGGTCTTCACACTGCCCAGTCCTAGACCAATCGAATGTTATTGCACTAATTACGATACTACATATTAAACTAGATGATTATTCATGAATTCTCGATTCTACGAAATTTTCGATTATCCGAAGTAAGTTTGGTCCCAATTACTTCGGATAATCGAGGTTCTACTCTATTTTCTGGTTTGACTCTTCTAGAGAGTTTTTCGATATCGGTAGCAAGCCATTTTTTATTAATTTTTAAGTATTCTTCATTGGATTAGTGAATTCGTGAATGTCACTGTCTCAGCATTTGCACTGACATTTTTACTATAAACTTGCCCGTGCTGATACAAGAGTTGAAGGTTCAGGGTAATTGGGTTTTACGAAGTATCTAGCGAAGTGGAAAGTCTTCGCTTTAACCTCCGAACGTGAAAAAGATCAAAACATCAATTTAGGCATCAATGCCAAAGAAACCAAACAAAAATTTAAGGTATCCATCTCAGTTCGGAGAACTTTTTTCATTAAATGTAGAAACTAGTTCATGTTTTTACATTTTTAGGTTTATTTTTTATATTGTCATAAAGAACTGCACTTAAAAAATTTGTTCATGGAGAAGTTTTTATAAAATTTCTAATAAATGAAGAAAATTAAGTAAAAAAAATCGGGGTTTTTCAAAACGTCTAACTTTTTAATAAATTAAATTAGTTCAATATTTTTTGATGGAACACATTTCTTATACACTGGACTAGTGAATCACCTAAAATCTTTGCTTAATTTACATTTGGTAAAAAATTTTGGTCCTTCAAAATCATACACATTGAATTTGTAACGAATTGTCATTACCATTATATATAACTAACATCATTAAAAATTATCCAAATTTAAAGCTTTTAGGTCATTTACTTGTAAATACTATCAAAAGCATCCATAAAAAGTTTCAACAAAATATTTTAAGAACTTTTTGAGAAATCACATTTCAAATCTCAACATTTTATAAAAAATACCGTTCTGAGAAAAACGTATTTGAAGTTTATGAAAGCAATTTTAACTATTAAAAAATTAAAATACATGTTTAAAATTCCCCACTTTTTCTTGCTTCAAAACTTCCTAATTGCCAAGTTGCTAATTATTAAAAATACTAGAAAAATGTTTAAACTAATCTTCATGAAAATTTAAAAGTTTTGTTCAAAAAATGTTCGTTAAAAGGCTTTAAATTCACAACTTCCGGTTCCTAAATCGCTACTTCCGTTTTGTTTTGACTGTTGTCACTGATGTTTAAACAGCTGTAACTTTTCTTTAAAATGCCGTAGAGACAAAACAAAAACAGATTTACAAACCCAAAAGTTCAAATTTTACAATAGAGTAATAAAAAATTATGATTTGGGGCAAAATATGACGTTTTTAACGTAGATGGATACCTTAATACACTCCAGCTTCCAAGGAAGAAAGGAGATGAACAGTTCTTAGAAAAAATTATGAGTAACCAAAGCCTTGTCATATATATTTATATTAATTGGAATTATATAATAAAAACTAAATAAAATAAAAATTTTCTTTGACCTAAGTAGGAATTGGCTTAAAATTTATTTTATACACATTACTTGTGTTTTAATAATTTCCATTGCACTACAAGTTTTAAAATAGATTTGTTACAAATTATAAATATAATTAGTATTGTTAAATAGCATTTAGCAGTAGTCAAAGATTTTTATATTTATTAAAATATACAGGACCTAGGATAGAATTGACAAAAGCATGTCTTGAAATCTTAAAAATAAAACCACAATATATACATTGCTAAAAAAATCTTATATAATTATTGCTTATATTTAGTAGGAACGTTTAACCAACGTTCATTAGGAAACTAATTAATCTGTAACATCATTAATATTTGTTTCATGCTGCTATTCTTTGTCTGTGTAACTCGATATGTTTAATTATAATTTAGCTGTGTAATTACCTGTAATATATACTATTATAAAAAATCCAGGCAGAGAGATACCCTAATTATTCTAGAAATTCAAATTTAATTCCTCGCTTAATATCATTTCAAATGATAGCACAATTAGTTTCCTAACGGGGTATTATCTGCCTTTTTAAAATTAAATAATTACATCAAACCGAAAGAATTAAAGAACATACGGATTCGTTCGTTAATTTTTTTCAATGTCTGCTTCTCTAATTACAAGAATTTCATCCACAAATTGACTGAAAGTAACTGAAATGATTTATTTCTATAGACATATGGACGAAAATTGTAAGAAAAATAATTCAATCTGAAGAAGTCTGATTGAAAAACTAAGTAGATGTGAAAATATTCTTAAAAGGGAAATTTTGTTTCTTTACGTTTAAAACTTTAACCCTCGAGGCGCCAAAAGGAGCATTATTGATGTAATGTACTTTAGTTGTTACCCTATCGTGGTCGAGATATATCACAGGCGACTTTCGAGTCATAATGAAGAAAAAGTGGCCAGAGATGGGAATTTGGTACCATAAATTCCCCTCTCTGGCTACTTCTGATGTCAGATTCACGACTTCTAAGATCATTGTGACGCAGAAGTCGCCTGTAACTTATGTCGACTTCAATATGGTAGCATACAAGGTCAAAAATAAGACAGATTTCACGCTGTATGGCACATCTCAACTCATAAAGAGTCTAGCTTTCATTTCAAACAGAAGGGCAGCATATTGGTAGCTAATTAGCTATCTTAAACAGGAAGATGAAAGGTAAGGGCATTAAAGTGGTTCGTGACGTTGCGTGAAATCGCTCTGTATAAGATTTTTACACACTCTTGACAATTGATACTCATAATACTACTGGACTACTGGATTGGCGCGTAGGCGTTGAAATTTCTCTCGCCAATTTATATTCCTAATCAAAAACAACCAGATGCTCACTACTTGCACAGGAGATTCTATGGACGAATCCAATTGCTCGACTGATTTAGTGGCCCAATGTGGGGATGCAACCAGTCAATCATCGTCCAAGGTCGCCATCAGGGTCACAATTGCAATGGTGAACAATTCACCATAGTGTGGAAGAGGCATGAAAGTCTTATCCCATGTCGCATTAAAAAAGCATTAAAAATTATTAAAAAAAGTCTTCCTTAAATGCAGATAATGTTAATTAAAACAGAAGTCACCAAAATTTTTGAATGGTCCACAGAAAAAACGGATGTTTACTTATTGTAACCTGCAACATCAACTAGCAAACAAAACTAACACAACTAACAAAAAGTATCATTAGCATTCAGATTAAAAATTTATTTTTATTTAAACCTGAAGGTTTATTTTATCGATCTCGATAGCTTAATTATCTCAATTTGTTATAAATGTCCTATCGCGTACTGGTAAGATATTAAATTAATTTTAAGCTTAGTTTGAACTATATTTATATTCTTATTCATTAATCAGGCATAATAATTCAATTAAAAGAAACGAAACATTTTCCAGTCTACTTAGAACAACCTTTTATTCCATCACAATTTTTTATAAAAACTTAACAGCAAAACCAAAACTTGTAAACGATAAACTTGTTACAAACTGCAAACGATTTTTAAACGAAAAACAAATCATTGAGTCTGTGCTACTACAGTCCCTTCAACCTGGATTTACCAAAGGACAGTTGGACAGCCTATCAAAATTGACGTTAT
This sequence comes from Pardosa pseudoannulata, assembly GCA_032207245.1. Classification (NCBI taxonomy): domain Eukaryota; kingdom Metazoa; phylum Arthropoda; class Arachnida; order Araneae; family Lycosidae; genus Pardosa; species Pardosa pseudoannulata. Next base: position 99,103,802 of record CM063511.1, on the reverse strand, counting down.
GTCAATGTTTTCCTTCTTGGGTACCCGGATTTTATGGGAGCAGAAATACGGGGAATTAAAATCCAAAGGTAAGTAAAATCATTTATATATTTATCCAATTTTACTTAACATGTATTAATATTTTATTAATGCTAATCACAGCTCTTCTGTTTGTAGACATAGACAAAAAGTCAAATAAATATACACATATCATATACACGCACATTTGTAGTAGCACCGCTTTTTATAAATAGAGATGGATGTAATATTAAAATAAAAATTAGAGAAGGTATTTATTGTGAGACTGGGAACGGGAGATCCCGATCTCATTAGCCCTCGTGTTGCAAAATGTAGATCGTAGCGCTCCAAAACCAAACCAAAACCAAACCAATTTTTAGATATTTTAAATTTGATGAAAAGAAATTTAAAATCTTTAAAAGGTTTTACTTAATTATTTATAAATTTTTAAATAGCAATACAATTTTATGCCTTTAATATTAATCTTAAATTAAAAAATGTATAAAGTTTCTGAAATTAAATTTAATTTTTAAAGTAATATTATTATTAAGCATTTTAAAAATATGGTATTTTTTCAAATTAGTCACCAATTTTATCGAAAAATATCACTGTGAATTGATACACTTAAGAAAGTAAGCATCTCTGATGAAAATATTTATAATACCTCGAAAATACATAACCTTCCCCTCCCTCGAGTTATTTATTAGATAATATTAGATATTTATATATTTTAAAATATATAATTTATCAAACATTTATTTTACTTGAACTCTGTGATAATACTCGAAAATTAGCAGTTTTCAAAGTTAAATAGCTCTGGTTAATCAACAGTCCTTTTAAAGCTATAGATGTATTTTTATATACTTTAATTGTTCTAAATTAGTAATATTGAAACAAAAGCAAGCATTTATTACCGAAAAATGGTCTTCACAAACCCATAGCAATGATTTGTATCATAATTTGGGGTTTAATTTCTCATCCCTTTTCATCGCATTTGTCCGTGTATGGGAACTTGAAAACTTTGTAAACGCTGAAAAATATCTTCTCATTGCAATTAGTTGTATTTTTACACAATGGCACAATACAATATTTATAATAGGATTTTTAATGCCAATGCGATACTTCACACAGAAATAAATTTAAAAGTCGCCTTTTAACATGTAAACAACATAATCGGTCGGTGTTTCCGTGAACAATGACGTCACAAACTCAGGAGGAAAAGTATCGTTTTTGAGAGACGTTAAAGAGTCCGCTATAAAGCCCATTAGAAATCCCTAATTAGGCCCCCAAATGAAAGAAAAATAGGTACTGTCCTGCTTACTTTTTTGTCTTCTAATGTTTAAAATTAAAATTAGAAAACGTGAAAATTTCTTATTAAAAATCGATATTGCACTCGGCTTTAAATAAACGCAGCTCGCAATCTTTCAGTGACGTTGCTGGACCCCAAATTCTATATGGTGGATAATCAAAAACATATATCACACTACAAATGTAAAAAGCATAAGTAACGTTTTTTAAATTACGATATAACATTCTTACTTTTAATAAGTACATTTTGTATTAATAATATAAAATGTCTGATTATTATTCCATAAATATATTTCCTGCATCTTTTATTTTAAATTCATATAATTAGTGGACCATAAATAAGAATTATATATGTAGTGGTCCATGAAGTTCTAAAGTTTACCTACCGCTGATTCAAAATATAGTAAATGTCACGTTATGAGGGGGTTTGGTTTGGTTCGGTTTGGAGCTCTACGGTCTACTGTTTTGCACACGAGGCTAATGAGACCGGGACCTACTGCTTAAAGCCGATTCCGAACGGCTACGAAACATCCATGCCATAGTGGGACGTTATGAGGGGGAGAAATAATGTTAAGTATTACATAAAATTACTATTATTAAACTAGGTAAATAACTATTGCCAGTTTTTAGAAAATGCTTACACTAATCTGCAAATAATTGTCTCGTTTTGTGGAAAAAGAGGTTTTATTAAGACAACGGTAAACTTTAAAATAGTTTCAAAAACTTCAAATGATTTGTCTAGTAGTTTTTTATTAAATTTTAAAAAATTGTTTATAGATTTCTACAAAATTTTACCAAATTCTTCTAATAATTTAAAATAACTCAGTGTATCTAGATTAAATTTAGAGTTTGATTAGGTTATTAAAATTTAATTTTGATTTGGAAAGATTTAAATTTTTCATGAAAAAATTTCCCATACAGACATAAAAATATTTCATATAAATTAAATGCTGGTTTAATCAACAAACTAATACCTATTTTTTCGAGTTGAAATGAAGCAAAAATTAACAAAAGAAATGGAAAGAAACCAGCAAAAAACATTTTAAAAATTAACTTTTTAAAAAACACTTGATCTAAAAATTATCTTTCAATGGGATTAATTTACTTATGTTTCATAAATGTGTATAAAAAGTTTCGAAACTCTAATAATTTATAAAACCGTTTTGTCATCTCTACTATTCTCGTGAGAATAATTTATTGAAATGATACACAGCATGTGTATAGTCTGTGGTTTCACATAAGAGAAGCGGAAAATTTCTAATAGTAGAATTCGCTTTGCAAACAACATAAAGTAAAACAGAATTATTCTGCGATTTATTTATTGCTTTCTGGGCCTTCAAGTGGACTGCGTTTGAAATGACGTCATTTCACTCAGCTGCTGAGGCAGCGCCAGTTTCAGATTCTGTATCTAAACTGAAACTTTTCGGTATCATGAGATTCCATTGCGCACATAGAATAAGGATGAGGCATGCGCATTTGTTATCCGTGACTCAGTTTTTCAGCGTTGTGACTTGACGCTGTTCTTTATTCTTGGCTTGTTGTGAATTTCTATTGACATTTAACATTTTCCATGGAAATTTCTTTTTAAGTAAGTTGCAAATTACTCTTTTTTATTTATATTTCAATGTTATGATTAGTGTTTTGATGAATGAAGTTGCATACTAATACACTCTTCTATACATATTTATATGGAACACTAGTAACGCCAAGTTCTCTAAAACATGAAGAAATTAATAGGAGAAATTTTAAACATTTTTCAAATTCTTTTAAAATTATTTCCTTATGAATGCATTTTTGATCTATTTTTGATATTTTAATATTTTGATTAATATATTACTTACTTTTATTATTTTCCCTAAAACGTTTCTGTTTCAACCAGGCAATTATTGAGAACAAAACACTGTTTAGGTATTGTGAACTTGAATTTGCAGTTACGTGTCCCTTAGAAATTTTGTTTTGAGTAAACGTGTAAATTATTCTTAAACATCTTTATTGTTTTCTATTTGGCGATTTTTATTGCCCAATCTCACCTTTTTCGTATGACGTTATTTTGATTTAATATATTCTTTCTTCTCTTGTTCGATTTATAAGTTTGTTTTCTTGTATTAAGTCATGAGTATCCATGAGAATATAATATTGTATAAATGAAATTAATTTTTCTGTAAATTTTCCATAGAAATATCGTTTTAAGAAAGTGCAAAAGTTATTTTTTATAAATTCGTGCTGCTATGTTATAGTTAAGTATCTCGATAAATGAATTTGAATTACTGCATTCTTCTCTGCGTAATCATGAAAAAGTAACAATGAAAATTTTACAAAATTACATTATTACTAGTACTTTAAAAACTGTTTTAGTACTTTAAAAACTCTCTTTTAATGGATGGATTTTTATGCTGTATTTATATTTTTTCATATTTTGATTTAATCAGCTTTAAATATTTTGATTAAGAAGTATGTGTTCCTGTTTCAACACGTAAGCATCGAAACAAATGTTTTTGTAGAAATTCTAAACTTGAATTTGCATTATCTTTCGATAGAAGTTTCATTTTAAATGTTCAAATTATTCTTTTTTGGCGACGTTTAGCGCGTATTAAGATGATTGTTTATTTTGTTTAACGCTGAAAGTATCAAGAACAGAATATGTTTCATGTAAACTTTATTTTATCTGAGAAGCTTATTTTTCTGTCTCAATTCCGCAAATATCGAAAACAAAATATTGTTTAGGTATTATGAACTTGGGTTTGAGGTAACATTTTCCATAGTTATTTCGTATTAAATAAAAATGAAAATTATTCTTTTGGCGACTTTATATCGCATTCCGTGCCATCTTTTTCGCCTAATATACCCAGAAGGATTTGCTAAGGCGGTATTCTAATGTAGCATTTTATATTTTCATTTAATATATTTTACTTTTAATAGTTTATTAATTAAGAAGCATATTTATCTGTCTGAAAATATCGAGTATATATTACTTCTATGAACTTTAGTTTGTAAATTTTTCCATGGTGATAGCATTTTCAATATGTGTAATTTTTTTTAAATTTATATTGGAATGTTATAATTATTGTTTCGATAAGTGAAGTCGACTTATAATAATTCTATATATATACTTTTATGCAATAAAGAAAATGTTTAAAAAATATAATATTTTTAGTACTTTAATAATTGTTTTCTTACGTATTCTGATTCTGCGTTTAATATTTTAATATTTGTTTTCTTTTATTGTGATAATTTAAAAGCCTATATTCATTATTTACCATTACATTGAGAACAAAAATACAAAATGTCTAATTCGTGAAAGTTTCATCTACGGTTGCTAAATCAGAAATTAATTTCATATTTTGCATTAGAAATTGTTTATTGAATATTTACTAGTCAATAACTGGTAATTTAATATTTTGATTTATCATGAAACTTTTTTTTCTGTTTTAATTCCACAGGCATTGAGTACAAAATATGGCTTATTCTTTTGAGTATCAAATAGTGTTCCAAAATCAAAAATTAGTTTTAAGTTGTGACATAAATTTCAACCAAACTTAATGACTCCCCACTTCGTTTTCAAATTCCTTTTGATTCGTGTAACACTGACAACTCATTTAGTGGTCCAGTTTGTGGATGCACCTGTGAACCATCGTTTCAAGGTGGCCGTCTTGGCCAGCACTACAGTGGTCAATCATGGATATACATAGTGTGAATGGAGATGGATTCCACAAGATTTTGCAGAATGATTCAGGGCAACCTTGGGACGGCTTTTACCAGGTCAAATTATTGTTTTGAGTTGAAGGGCAAGTAAAGAAAGAACACTTTTTTAAAATCTATATTGCTTTTGCTGACTCTATTTTGACTCAATTTGATTTATTTTCCTTTTAATTATGTACGGAAATTATTAAAATCTATTAAGTAACTTAATTCTTCTGTTAGCTTTTAAAATGTGATTTCTAATAATAATTGTTCTTGTTTTCTGTTTATACTGTTTTTAGTTCTCTTTCCATTTTAAAAGCGTTTCGTGTTTCCGTATACTTAATTTTTAGTTCTCACCAAATATGTTTCGTTTTTGGATTTTAAGGACTTGTACATTTCAAGATGAAAACTCTTATAACAACCTAGTTTTTATTCAGTGTATAAAATAAAAATTCTATTTAGTTTGAATTAATATTTTCTTTAGATCATTAAAGAATACTCTAAATTTATAAAAAATTATTTAATTTTGTTATTTAAAGTAATACATTTTTGCATATTATAGCAACATATTTTTGACTTTTATATAAAATAAAAAATTTTCTTCTGTTCTAAATTTAAAAAATATTTAGTTTCGTTATATCCAGCAATACATTTTTATGTATTAATCTGTTTTTGATTCGATATATGAATAAAAATTTTCGTTCTATTCTAAACTTGTAAAAATTATTGAATTTTATTATATAAAGCTATATATTTTTGTATGTAACAAAACAGCTTATTCAATACAATAAATAGAAAAAATTATTCTTTTGGCGACTTTATATCGCATTCCGTGCCATCTTTTTCGCCTAATATACCCAGAAGGATTTGCTAAGGCGGTATTCTAATGCAGCATTTTATATTTTCATTTAATATATTTTACTTTTAATAGTTTATTAATTAAGAAGCATATTTATCTGTCTGAAAATATCGAGTATATATTACTTCTATGAACTTTAGTTTGTAAATTTTTCCATGGTGATAGCATTTGCAATATGTGTAATTTTTTTTAAATTTATATTGGAATGTTATAATTATTGTTTCGATAAGTGAAGTCGACTTATAATAATTCTATATATATACTTTTATGCAATAAAGAAAATGTTTAAAAAATATAATATTTTTAGTACTTTAATAATTGTTTTCTTACGTATTCTGATTCTGCGTTTAATATTTTAATATTTGTTTTCTTTTATTGGGATAATTTAGAAGCCTATATTCATTATTTGCCATTACATTGAGAACAAAAATACAAAATGTCTAATTCGTGAAAGTTTCTTCTACGGTTCCTAAATCATAAATTAATTTCATATTTTACATTAGAAATTGTTTATTGAATATTTACTAGTCAATAACTGGTAATTTAATATTTTGATTTATCATGAAACTTTTTTTTCTGTTTTAATTCCACAGGCATTGAGTACAAAATATGGCTTATTCTTTTGAGTATCAAATAGTGTTCCAAAATCAAAAATTAGTTTTAAGTTATGACATAAATTTCAACCAAACTTAATGACTCCCCACTTCGTTTTCAAATTCCTTTTGATTCGTGTAACACTGACAACTCATTTAGTGGTCCAGTTTGTGAATGCACCTGTGAACCATCGTTTCAAGGTGGCCGTCTTGGCCAGCACTACAGTGGTCAATCATGGACCATACATAGTGGGAATGGAGATGGCTTCCACAAGATTTTACAGAATGATTCAGGGCAACCTTGGGACAGCTTTTACCAGGTCAAATTGTTGTTTTGAATTGAAGGGCAAGTAAAGAAAGAACACTTTTTTAAAATCTATATTGCTTTTGCTGACTCTATTTTGACTCAATTTGATTTATTTTCCTTTTAATTATGTACGGAAATTATTAAAATCTATTAAGTAACTTAATTCTTCTGTTAGCTTTTAAAATGTGATTTCTAATAATAATTGTTCTTGGTTTTCTGTTTATATTGTTTTTAGTTCTCTTTCCATTTTAAAAGCGTTTCATGTTTCCGTACACTTCATTTTTAGTTCTCACCAAATATGTTTCGTTCTTGGATTTTAAGGACTTGTACATTTCAAGATGAAAACTCTTATAACAACTTAGTTTTTATTCAGTGTATAAAATAAAAATTCTATTTAGTTTGAATTAATATTTTCTTTAGATCATTAAAGAATACTCTAAATTTATAAAAAATTATTTAATTTTGTTATTTAAAGTAATACATTTTTGCATATTATAGCAACATATTTTTGACTTTTATATAAAATAAAAATTTTTCTTCTGTTCTAAATTTAAAAAATATTTAGTTTCGTTATATCCAGCAATACATTTTTATGTATTAACCTGTTTTTGATTCGATATATGAATAAAAATTTTCGTTCTATTCTAAACTTGTAAAAATTATTGAATTTTATTATATAAAGCTATATATTTTTGTATGTAACAAAACAGCTTATTTTAAATTCAATACAATAAATAGAAATTAATCTTCTATTGTAAATTTATAAGGTACTACTGAAGAACCAGGTGCACCCTTTCATCTTTGGTGATTTTTAAATGGCGCCAACTGTGCCAACCCCTTCGCGTGAAGTAAACGTTGTGAGCGGGAGCGGATTATCAGCTGAAATCACGTAGCTATACTTACAGTATACTGGATTTTGAGATTTTAAAAATAATTCCTGATTTTTAGAAACAAAACAGTTAATAAAACTTTCACTTTATCCTATACTATAATACGAGGAATGGTTGTCAAGTCGAAAATCGCCCCAGAATTAATAATCTCCGGTAAACTTGGGGATCTGGGGTTTTGGGCCACGAGGAATCGATTGGCGCCGGTTTTGAAGCTCTACGGTCGAGCAGTTCGGAGTTACAGATAGGGCCATTTTTGGCTTACGGCCAAAGGAACATGATGTCAGAATATGCGAATTTCGTGTGAAAATTGGTATCCGGGGGTTTTCGGCCATGAGGTATCGATAGGCGCCGGTTTTGACGCGCTAAGGTCACGTAGTTCGGCGCTACAGATAGGGCCGGGTTCGAACCCCGGTGCGGGCAAACTGTTTTCTCATGCGTCCAAACCAAGTGAAAATTGGTACCCGGGGGTTTTCGACCACGAGGAATCGATTGGCTGTAGTTCTGACGAATTAATAATAATAATAATAATAATAAAAGTCTATTGATTTGTCTTTATTCCTTGATATCGGTTTCCATTTTTATTTTAATAGTAGTAATAATATTCTTCTGGCTGTGGGTTTGTTTACTAACCTTAGTTGGAGGTTCCGTCGATGGTTTGCAGAGTTGTCCATTAGTTTATTAATTCTGGGGCGATTTTCGACTTGACAACCATTCCTCGTATTATAGTATATGGCTATATAGTATTGTTTCTTATGTATGTATGTATGTTTGGTTTTTCTAAATAAATTTGACAAAAATATTGAACTTCAACACACTTCAATCTTTACACTGCTCACTTTGTACCATTTCTTTAATTGTATATTTTTTTGTTATCAATTACATTTTATTTCCTATGACTTTTCAAACTTTACCTTTGTATAGAATAGTTCCCTTTCCAAACAACTTTGTTTAGAATAGTTTACAATGGTGCACTTTAACCGGTTATCTTTTCACTAATGGTTTCACAAATTTTCTTATGGCATGTATTGTTTTGATAAATCACAATTGAAAATTTAAATCTTCGAGTTAGCTTTGATACCTGTTTTCTCCGAGCGGAGCTCGGTCACCCGGTACTAGGATATAAAACCAATAATAAACTAATAAGAAAATATCGCACAGATTAACTCAAATTTTCAAAGAACATTAAAACATTAGTACTTTTTACATTAATTTAAGATTTATTTGGGATTTATAGTATTAACCTATTTTTAACAAATCATTTCGTACAAAAACTAAATACCCTTGCGGTGGCTATGAACAATTACATCACCGCATATCGTAACTCCTGACCTGACAGAATTATAATACACGGTTGCAGCTTGACTGGAATCTTGGTGCGGCAACCGTAACTGACTTTCACTTGTTAAGTAAACACCCCACTTTGTTACGGTGATAAAGTGTACCGTATGCAGTTCTATCTGTAGCACGATCCTTCGTGCACGCTTATCTTTATTTTTGATTAAATGTTTGTTAAGTTATAATTTATAGTGTCGACCTTATTCCATATTAACCACGTGTATCTAGTTGTCGGAGATCGTGTATAATATTATCGTATTCATCGTACACCCAAATTCCGCACCCTGTTATACAGGGTATTCAGTTAAACACTATTTAAACTGAGAACGTAGGAAACTGAGATTAAACTATGAAAATTATGAGAACATACGACCATGAACAAAACCGATTACTGAGTTCAGTTAGTTGCAATGAAAACAGTAAGGGAGGGGCTCTGTTGAAGTGTTTTCAGTTGGCAGACGAGTGATGTGAAGCGTATCAATAATAGTCTTGTGTGCTGGTTGAAGGTGGCCTACCTTATAATAAGGCACTTCTAAATACTGTTTTAAGTGTCTATGTGAACAAAGTGTATCTAATGCAGCCTTCACACTATGGCCAATTGCTCACCACTTCCTGATTGTGGCTTTTATCGATGGTTCACGGGTTGCATCCTCTGTCCCTGACGATGACAAGAATTTAAAAACTTAATTTAAATTATTAAATATTGTTTTTTATATTTATTTATTTTTCTTTGGGCCTTTTTCGGATTTTTAATGTAGTTTATTTACTTTTAAAACACTTATTTTTTATATTTTCAAATTTTTCGATTTTGATCACTTTAAATCATTATTTTCTGTGTATTTTGTACGAATGTCACTGGCTGCAAAAATATTTTATGTTTTTCTATCCCTAAACTCTCTACTCTAGTTTTTGTGCTATGGACTCCCGAATTCACCCTTCTATCTCTTTGCTCTTTTATGTGTTTATTTTTTCGCTCGTTGCCGTTCTTGTGCTTACTGACAGAAGCCTCTGGATTGACGGGCTCGGCCCATATGGTCCAGTTGCATTCACACGCTGGGCCACTAAATGAGCCGAACGCGTGGATTCGTCCATAGGGTCTACTGCACGCTGTAGTTACGCATCTTTGGAGAAAAAACGCCTCCGAAGCCATCGTCCGCCAAGGCTATTTTATCGTTTGCCCCCATTGACCACGATAAGCCATACCCCCTCCAGACGGTGGTAATGGCTTGCAGTGCACCATAGTGTGGAGGGGCTTAAAAGAACCATTGATTGGCCTTCCTTAATAGTTGCATTGGGGAAGAAAGCAGGGGTCACTTGATAATGACCGGAAACTAGACTCTACATGTTTGAACCCCCTCCTCTACCTGACTTAGGGGAACACTTTTTTTTAATCAACATTAAATTGAAGATTTTTTTTTCTTTTTCGCATTATCATATCTTTTTAAATTATCAAAGTAAATTCATGGGCTTTTTCAGCATTTGTTCTGTATTTTTATTTAATTTCTTTTGCTGAATTTAAAAAAATAAGAACTTTTACATAAGGTGAAAAGTGAAAGCTTGTTTTTTTCTGACATAACTGTGCGCAGACTTAAAACACAGAATTAGTTTCCTTATAATTTTTGGCTCTTGGTAAAAAATAAGTATTAAGTATAGTCCTCTACTTATTTAAATTTTTAAAATTGTCGGGATAAATACACCAGAGGATTGCTAAAATAAGTAAATGTGCAAAATTTCATTGCAATTGGTTAAGTGAATCTGAAGAGTTCGTGATATGAGTCAGTGAGTGGTAATTTGGGTTATATATATATATATATATATATATATATACACCTATCATTGATATCAACATATTCTCTTCTAAATATATTAAAATTATTTAGTTTCGTTATATAAATTTCATGCATTTACTAGACAGTGCTGACTATTTTTCTATTAAATTGATACAAGTTATTTTGGTATGTCCTTTTTCATTTTAAAATAATTATCAAGAATTTATATTTATTTTTTATTCATTTTTATAGGTCTATAATATGACAGAGCTTAACTTCAAGGTAATCTTAGTCACATATAATGAACTTAAAGATTGGGAGCATAAGTCGCTTCTTGATCAAGTGAAGAGAGCAGTTGGACAATGTGGACTGAATGTCACTTCCATTCATTTTTGTAAAGTTAAACAAACGGAAAATGAAGAACATCCTGAGATAGAGGAGTTTGGTTTAGAAATCGTAGCCAGTAGCTTATCGGACTACAGACCAAAAGAAATTCAATATCAAAATCTTTGTTTAAAATGGAAGGACTGGTGGCGTTCTCTTCCTTGTTCATACCTTGAGTTTTACGATAAAGATTATTTCATAAACCCTGACTTATCGTGTCACACAATAGAATTTAAGTCCTTAGAATTTGGAACGCTGCCTCATAACGGTAATTTCTACCAACATGCCCTTCTAACACCAATTATCATACGAGAAATTAGTTTTTACCACGATACTCGTAGTGTAGAAATTAGATACGACGATTTTCGCCTATATTTTTCGTATGACAATATTAGAAATGTTTTTGTCAATATCGACCTTAATCCATTTAAAATATATTTTGATTTATGCAATCCACCTGTTATATTTCGCTTTTCTAGAAATTTTAGAGGTATTGAACGGAAATATCGAAATCTCAATATGTCCACTCCTTCTGGTTTGCAACCACTCATTGATACAGATACACTCGGAAGATGTAATGTTATATGTGTATCTGCCATGGATTCGGACAAAATTCTTGGAATTATTTCAAGTATACATTATGCATGCAGTGAAAAATCGGTCTATTACACCGTTATTTCCACAACTCGAGCAGTTAAACCTTCCGATGCTATTATCCCATACATTCCACATTTTGGATGTGCTTATCTCCTAACTGCAATGTTCAAAAGGAACTTCATAATGCACTCCCAAACTCCAAATATAAGTGCCAACATAACATATTTACGTGAACTAAGTAGAAGAAACCCGCAAGCCCTCGAAAAAGCTCTAACTTCGGTTCTATCAGCTTTAGATTCGGGAAAAATTATTAATTTCTGGCATTGCATTAACAGCCAGTTTGGTTATTACGAAAAGAACAAAGTTGAAGCAAATTTCAGAGATTACATCTTACCTTCCAAATGTTGCATGATACGAAGGATTGTGTTAACTCCTACGAGACAGCTGCTTTGGCCAGCAGAAATAATGCTTGGAAATCGTATCCTCCGGCACTTTGATGCGGAATATTCACTCAGAGTGTCCTTTCGCGAGGACAACATGTCAAGCATGAGTTTTAACGCAATGTTTTGCGATAGCGGTGTTTTGGAAGCATGCATAAAGACTCCAATGACATCTGGCATTTGCATTGGATCTAGAAAATACGAGTTTCTTGCATGGTCTAATTCGCAGATCAGAGATCATGGTGTCTGGATGTATGCAAGAGACGATCGAGGAGAAACGGCTGAAAGAATTCGACAGTGGATGGGTGATTTTTCACATATTCACAGTGTTCCAAAATACATGGCTAGGATGGGTCAGTGTTTTTCGCAGACGGAAGACACTTTGTGGGTACCCTTGGATGAGAACTATGTGAAGACTGAAGACGATATCGAAGGTGGATACGATAGGGCAAACAATAAACCCTACTGTTTTTCTGATGGTATTGGCAGAATATCTGTAGATTTTGCAAAACAGGTGAGTTTGAAACATTGTAAGATAAGGAATTTTCACGTTTTCTAATTTTGATTTTAAACGATAGAAGACAAAAAAGTAAGCAGGACAGTAGCTATTTTTCTTTCATTTGGGGGCCTAATGAGTGATTTCTAATGGGTTTTATAGCGGACTCTTTAACGTCTCTCAAAAACGATACTTTTTCTCCGCCGAGTTTGTGACGTCATCGTTCATGTAGACACCGAGCGCCTATGCTGTTTACATGTTAAAAGGCGACTTTTAAATTTGTTTTTGTGTAAAGTATCGCATATAATAGAAATTTTTTTGTTATGTCTGGCATTAAAAAATCATACTCTAAATATTGTATTGTGCCACTCTGTAAAAATACAACTAATTGCAATGAGAAGATATTTTTCAGCGTCCCGAAAGACCCACATACACGTAAAATCTGGACAACTGCGACGAAAAGGGATGAGAAATTAAACCCCAAATTATCATATAAAATCATCTTTATGGTTTATGAAGACCATTTCTCGGCAAGTAAATGCTTGCTTTTGTTTAAATATTACTAATTTAGAACAATTAAAGTATATAAAAATACATCTATACCTTTAAAAGGATTGTTGATTAACCACTGCTATTTAACTTTTAAAACTGCTAATTTTTGAGTATTATCACAGAGTTCAAGTACAATAAATATTTTATAAAGTATATAAATATCGAAAAACATATAAATATCTAAAGCATATAATTATCTAATAAATAACTCGGGGGTGGGGAAGGTTATGTATTTTCAAGGTATTATAAATATTTTCTTCAGAGATGCATACTTTCTTGTGTATCAAATCACAGTGATATTTTTCGATTAAATTGGTGACTAATTCGAAAAAGTATAATTTTTTAAAATACTTAATAATGATATTACTTTAAAAATTAAATTTAATTTGAGAAATTTTATACATTTTTTAATTTGACATTAATATTAAAGGCAGTAAAATTGTATTGCTACTTAAAAATGTATAAATAATTAAGTAAAGCCGTTTAAAGATTTTAAATTTCTTTTCATCATATTTAAAATATCTAAGAATTAGTTTGGTTTTGGAGTGCTACGGTCTACTTTTTGCAACACGAAGGCTAATGAGACCGGTCTCACAATAAATACCTCCTCTAATTTTTATTTTAATACTAGCTGCTTCGCACCCAGCCTTCGGTCTGGGTTTTCAAATATTTCGATGAAAGATTTAGAACCACTATTAAAGATAATAAGACGTATTGATAGAAATGCTGAATAAATTTCGTATGTTTTAGATTGTTGACGATTATAACAGTTTATTAATAGCCAAATGTCCAGTAAGTGCACTGTGTTGCCCGTGAGCCGCTGCATAATAATTCCCAATTCCAGGACTTTTTTTTTAATGTAGGAATCAAATTTCAAAATACTGTGGAGAGTAACATACATTTGTACTGTTCTGAATGGGATAAATCATTCCCAACCGTCTTTTAGAACTGTTTTACATAAATAAAAATTAAATTTTAAACGACAAAGCCTAAAATGAAAATTTTTTCTTTAAAAAATGGCAATTGTGAAATAAAAACAAATATGATAGAACATGGCGAATTTGTAAGTACTGAATATAAAAATCACGACAACATATAACAGAAAAAATATCAACTTCTTAAAAAATTTGAGAAAGTAAAATAAAGATTTACATATTTTGAGGAAATACAAAATTTAGCTATTAAAAATAAAATGATTTTGATACTGGGATATTTCAAAGAGAAAAAGTTATTGCGTATGAAAAATAGTTGTAACTACAGGCAATAAATGGCACCACTCATTACATATTTTAATTAATATATTTTTAGCTGATTCTAATTACGATATTTTGATGATAAAATAAACTAAGCACAGAAGGTCAAAAGCCAAGAACTTAAAGCGTTATCATAAAAATGAAGTTACAAAAGGGATTTCAATTTTTATAACACGAAACATATACCATAAAGTCGCCAAGCTTATTTAAGAATAGGTGAAGTACAGAGTGACGTCTTAAAATTGGATTAATAAAAATGGCGCAATTGAATTTAAAATGAAAGAAATATACCAAATTAATATTGATAAAACAAAATAAGTATATAAGACTAAAACACCGAAAACAATTATATTATTTGAAATCACATTTTAAACTTTATTCAAAAGTGGCTACAATATCTCAACATTTCATAGTTTCAAATTTATTTGTTCCCTGTATATCACTTGCCAATTTCTTTTATCTCTAGTGTAGTTGAGTTTTAGATAACAAAACCTATAACCATATGATAGTTTTTATTTAATAAATGGCAACTGCGAAATGAAAACAAATTTGATAGAACATGGCAAGTTTTTAATTATTGAAAATAAAAATCTCGCCAAGCTAATAAAATAGAAAAAAGAAGTGATTTCCTAAACAAAAATGAGTTTATCGTATATCAAATAAGAATAGTCTTATATACATAAATGCCATCATATATTTCTATACTTACACTGGAATTTAAAATCGCGTAGATACGTTTTTATGTTTCCCGAATACCAAATATTTGGAGATAATAATGCCAACAATGAATAACACTGTCATATTTAGACGCCAACTCAATAACGGAAAGCTCGTGTCGCAAAATTAAACTGCCATTTTGTTTGGTTTTTCGTTGATATCTTTCGAACTAATTGGTATATCGGAACACGAATGGGCGAAATAACATCCCTGGAACTCACAGTCAGATTTTAATCTGGGAATTCAAGATGTATTAATGTGGAATATGTTCATTTGGCGGTATCAAGGATTTCTGTCCAAAGAAGATACTCTATGACTTATCGGGTAGATTTGTTAAAAAAGCATAAAAATGAAAACTGTTCTTAATATCTATAAATAAAAATAACAAAATATATGTTTACACGCTAACGGTTAAATCTGCATCAAATGTGTGTCTTATATTAAATTTGCTCAAAACTGTATAGTAAAATAGAAGTTTAACCCTAAACTGTATTACTACTGTACGTTGATTAGCAACCTTAATATACCTTGCCAAATTACGTGTATAGAATAGGGAGCAGAGGTTTTGAAAGCAAAAATGCTAATTTTGTTCGTAGTAATAAATGTTTCCAAAATTAAGGAAATTTATGACAAACCACATAGTTTAGTATGAAACAAAAGCACACATTCATATTGTCAAATATGTGAATATAAAGATAACTATATAAAATGATAGGAATTTATTTGCCCATGAGAGTCATTGAAATTTGTACTTTTTGTTGTTAAAATATTATTGATAAACATTTCATTGCAACTTAAAAATTAACCAAGAATTAAATTTAAAATGAGTTCTCATATAAAAATGCTATTATTTGCGTCACATAGAAATGAAAGTGAATCACTTTATATCTCAATTTCCAGGTCAAATCGAATTGATACTACGCAGACGATTACAAAATAAGAAATGAATAAATGAAATATTTAAAGGATTGACGTCATAATGATAGAAAAATATCATTTTCACCTATGTATTATGTAATAAATTAAAAATTTTAATCTTCAACTTTTAACCGAGGAAAACTTCGTTTAAAACAATTACTTGGTATGACGTCACATTGCTAGAAATAATGCTTCTTTCACTTAGTTATCACGCGATAAATTAAAAATTTAATCGTTTGCTTTTAACCGGGGAAAATAATGCTTAGAATAGTGACATGAAATGCTCGAAAATGGGGGAAGGAATGGATTTCGAACGTTAAAAATTTACAAAAACCTTCCCAGGGATATACCTAAACATTTCCCAAATTTTCACGGCGATTGGATGCATGGTTTTTGAGTCTATTGAGTACAGACAGACAGACAGACACACACAAATTCATTTTTATATATATAGATTACATCCGTCTCTATTTATAAAAAACGATGCTACTACAAATGTGTGTGTATATGATATATGTATATTTATTTGACTTGTTTGTGTTTACAAACAAAAGAGCTGTGTTTAGCATGAATAAAGTATTAATACATGTTAAGTAAAATTGGAAAAAAATATAAATGATTTTACATACCTTTGGGTTTTAATTCCTCGTATTTCTGTTCCCATAAAATCCCGCTTTTTTGCCAAGAAAGAAAGCATTGACATGCTGTCAATTTTCGGGAGGTTGTCTGATTGTCCTTTGGTAAGTCCAGGTAGAAGAGACATTTATGACAAATTGAGATAACTAAGCTATCTAGATCGATAAAATAAACCTTCAGGTTTAAATAAAAATAAATTTTGATAGCTAGAAAATTTTAGGAACTTGCAAAAACAAAATCAGAAAATAGTGCGCGCTTTAAAGCAATACAAAAATATTGGCCTGCATGAACGATGACATCACAACCAATCACGGAGCGTTTTGATGTCACGTGATTTTAGCTTAACTTTAAAATTAATTTTTTAAACAATGGACCAAGTTTTTTACATTTTTGAGAACATTTTTGGAATCTACGAGTCTGAAATTATCAGAAAAACACTAAGTTGTTCGAATCCCCCACATGTGCAAATTCCTCATTAGGACGTTTTTACCTAATATTTTAAAATGTTCTATTTGTGTTTCATTTTCGTATAACAAAAAAACATAAACTTTCAAGTTGTATTATAATAAACTTAACAAATTTACATTTTACTTGCATGGTATTCTGTAGGTTACATATTTATTATTCTGCATTTACAATTTGGTGAATCTAGTTTTTTGATTTTATTCTAGTACACTGGGAAACTTTCCATGTCTAGTAATGAAATAGTTTACAATATTATCTTCGAATTGTATTTTATGGTCATCATTTTGATATAATTTAATTTTTTTTTTTTTTTTTTTTTTTTTTTTTTTGTAATTAGGACTATTGTAACATATAATTTTGAGTATCCCTTTATGATTGCAATTAGCACTCTTATATAACGAAAAACTCCAGTGTAACAGTCATTAACGCTACTGGGCATAACTCAAAAGCGATTAACTGTAGAATGTTGAAATTTTGTATCTAAGAATGTTTTGACATATTGTTGTCCACATTCTATATAACAAATAACATGAATAAAACATATAATAAAACTACCAGTCTACAACATGTTATCGACATATTCAGGCTTGCAATTCTGTCACTTTTCTCACCTTTAGTCACTTTTTTTTTTACAATTGATCACTTTTACTCACATTTTTAAGTAAACAGTCACCTTTAGTCACTTTTTTCATGGTGTATCAGCAAAAGTCTGTTATTGAAAAAAGAAAATCTGAATTAATAACAAAATATTTTAATAAGAGACGAAAAATGTGATGCTGTAATCTTATTTTTTTTTTCGAACGATGGCGGAATGGTTAAGGTGCTGGCCTTCGGTACCGGAGTTCATGGGTTCGAATCCCACTGTGGCATGGATGTTCGTAGCCGTTCGGAATTGGCTTTAAAGAGTAGGTCCCGGTCTCATTAGCCCTCGTGTTGCAAAAAGTAGACCAAACTGCTCCAATCCAAGCCAAACCTAATCTTATTTTTCTTATTAAAATGTAATTAGTCATATTGGTTTCTAGAATTTAGTGATTTTAAAAAGTCGTAAAGAAGTTCCTGAAATCTACATTTGTACTGAAATGTACATTTAATACATTAAAGTAATTTACGTCAGAGCACACATTTCTCTTTTTCTTTTTCTTCACAATTTTTGTTTAGATACATTATGTACATATTTCAAAACATCATTAATATATGCAGAAAATTGTGATTATAAAATTATTGTATTGTATGTATTCAAGTCTAATTTATAGATTTTGTTTAATAAAAAGCAATGTTGAGATGTGTTAAACAAAATTTTTAACCTTTTTTTCTATTTGACGCTAAAATCATATCTTGCATGAATCATTTGATTTAGAGTTAAAATAAATAGAAAAAATTTAATAATAGCACTTGTAATCAAAAGGAGAAAAAAAATCGCTTTTTTTTCAATGTTTAGTCACTTTTTAATCACTTATTCTGTATTATTTGTCACTTTTCTCAACTTTTTGAAAGTTTGGTTTGGTTTGTTTTGGAGAGCTACGGTCTACTGTTTTGCTCACAGGGGCTAATGAGACCGGGACCTACTGCTTAAAGCCGATTCCGAACGGCTACGAACATCCATGCCATCAGCGGGATTCGAACCCGCGAACTCCGGTACCGAAAAGCAGCTCTCTACCATTCGGCCATCGTTCGGCCCTTTTTGAAAGTACCTCAGCAGTTGCAAGCTTGCATATTCATCTCAAGATGTTGAAACAATGCTTAAGGTATCCGTCTACGTTGAAAACGTCATTTTTTTTTTTGCTAAAAATCATACTTTTTTTTATTTCTCTGCTATAATATTTCAACTTTTAGGCTTCTAAATCTGTTTTTGTTTTGTCTCTATGGCTTATTAAAGAAAAGTTACAGCTGTTTAAACATCAGTAACAGCTGTCAAAACAAAATGGAAGTAGCGACTTCGGAATCGAAAATTGTGAATTTAAAGCCTTTTAAAGAGCCAAACTTAATTTTCAATTCTAATTATTTTTCTCTTTTTTAAAAATTTAGAAAAATTCTTTTAATTTTGGCCATTATATATTTTCTTTCCGTTATTTGATCAAAGGTGATTGTACTCCTGCTCTCTCTCTCTCTCTCTCTCTCTCTCTATATATATATATATATATATATATATATATATATAATGTGTGTGTGTGTGTGTGTGTAGGAATTGGACACAAAATGCAACAGTGTCATTTGATTACACCTTTAAATGATATATGCATTACAAAAAATAATAAACTGGTATTTTAAATTTAAAGATATTTATTTTTATATTATAAAAGGAGGGGGAAAAGTTTAGCATAAAGCAATTTACATAATAAATAATGATAAAAAATAATGTATATAATTATTATATTAGCAATTAAAATTGAAGCAACCAGTTAAGACTAACAGGGTAATTAATTACATAAGTACTACTATAAAATCATTTAAATACTCATTGTTATTATTTCTTGAATATATATATATATACATACACACACACACACACACACACATATATATATATATATATAGCCAAAAGTACAAAAAAATCTCTTAAAAATAATATGCTAGTTCTTAAATAGCCACTGTTGAAAAAATAAATGCAAACATTGTTAAAATGATTTCTTCCCAGAGTTCCCAAAATTCCGGGTTTAATCCCACCTCTTCAAAATTCCTGGGATTTTTACATCTCTAGTTAGAAGAGAACAGGTGATTTGCTGAATTATAACCTTCGAATGGATGTTCATTGATTTGCGTAAACGTAGCGTTGTGATGATGCATTCTCTTGACTCTTTTGAATTCTTGTGTGTGTGTATGGGGAATATTTTACTTTTGTGTCTGGTCGTAGTTTAATCTATCACTTATTGTACCATTAAACAAATTTATCATAATTAAAATTTATTTTGATATTCAAGATTTAAAAATCTAATTCTATGAAGGTTATTAAAACTAAATTAGACATACGCCAATATTTTTATGAAAATTCAATGTGCAATTAATAAATATTCCCCTCAAATTAACTATTCAAATTATCTACAAAATAATACCTCTACGGTGTCCAAAAATATTTTAAAGTATTAAAAAGGTAAAATTAGAAGACAAAATTTAAAATTAATGTAATAGGAACATTTTAAAAATTATCAAAATATTTCAAAATGCAGAATAATAAAAAAAAACCCCTCATTTAAAAAATTTTAAGGTGTAATAAATATTGTTTAGTTGTTCTGTACTATGTTGGTGTAGAAAATTTCATAACTAAGTTCATTATTTCCATACACATTTTGTAACATCCATATCCACTTCAGATTTAGTTTAAAAATTCAATATAAAAGCAAAATTAAGTAGAAGCAAAAATGTATTTAAATATCTTTGCTTGTATGCCTTTCCATTGTTTATAAATGAATATAGAAATGAACATTAAATATTTGAGAATTACTGTAGAAACTTTGAGATCTCAAAAAATATCAAACTGCAATGATTAGTAATAATTGATTAAAAAAAATAATGATTTGACAAAACCCCATGTATCAAATTTAAAGCGATATATCGAGAAGTTAAAAGGTGAATAATATTTCAGTCTATTTTCTGACTTATAGTCTGTTTTCATAATATCATTATTTTTAAAAATGTTATGCTGATATATATGTGTAAGTGTGTGTATATATGTAATAAGAGAGATTTTACGATGGCTGGTTGCAGTCATGGCCCATAAAAATGACACCGTTTTAGCTAAAAACCTTTATTAGACAATCTTGGAGGATTTGTTCTCGCTTCATCATAGGGATAGGACAAACTGAGGGGTTAGATAGCATGAAGTTATATGTAAAAGACCCTTAACACCTGGGTCAACATCTCAGTCAAAATCTGTGGGAAAATCTCTGCCTCCAACAGCATACATTCAACAGCATTTTATTTTGTGAGTTTATTCTGAATATAAGGTATAGAAAAAAAACAATTTTATATATTTTTCCTCTACAGTTAGTGGTAGGGGCACGAGTCAATTTTTTGCCACGGGTGCCAAAGGACCTAGTTACTGCTCTGTTAGTAACATTAAATTATATACTATAAGTAAATAACTTTCTTTAGTTCTGGGTTTTTAATTATGAATGGTTTATATTTCAGGATTTCTAGAGGCACAATCACCTCTGTTTGATGCTTTTAAATAAATAAATAAAAGGTTTCATTTTGTTTTGACGATTTGGCGAATTTTTGTCGTCAACGACATAAAGCATTGCCATGAAGGGCATATACTAGATTCGTCTATAACCTGATTTCCCACTTTAGGTTTAGCTTAGGAAAAGCTTGGCTATGGAAATATAAACACCCATATAACAACCTTTGCTGTGGCAAGAGTCAGGCTCCCCTGCACCACCAGATCTTAGAATTTCTATCTTCTGCTAAAGATTTTAATCAACTTTGTTATTTTAAATAAAGTGAACTGAAAAAATTAACAGATATCCGTATACAAATATGTATTCCTGTATTCATTTTCCTTTACATTATATTTGTTTCACCACTAGGAAACCAAATTTGACAAATTGGTGGGATTCTTGTCAGCATTATTTGAACCTATTCCAGATCAGGGGACACTCACTTCTGTTACACAATTTTTGTAAGTCAGGGCAGTGGAAAATAAAATGACAGGCATTAGTATATGTGTATAGTCACACGTATTTGTCAATACCTACCTTAATCTCTATATATTCATGCATCAAAGTCTGAATTTTAGGTACATGAAGCTCTTGGACACGATCAGAAGTGCAGTGCATTTCAGATACGCTATGGAGGTTATAAAGGAATGCTTGTTGTTGATCCTACATTAAAAGATGCTAATATTGTATTTCGAAAAAGCATGAAAAAATTCAATTGTCCGAACAGCACGAAATTAGAGATTGCTAGAACTAGTAAACCAGGTATGTATAATTCTTTTCCAGTGTTTGTAGTGTTTTATAAGGAGCTGGACCATTTGCAAATGAATTTTGATGTGTTTTCTTGTGAGGGTGACCATATTTCTAAGTAGAGCATAAGGGATAAAACACACTGTGTTTCTGAATCCTAGAAAAACATTTTTTAGTACTTATTCAGGAAGATACTTACATGTATACTCATACTTTAAAACTTTACTGACTTAATATATTTTAAAATGAACTTGAATTGATTTTTATTTCAATGTTGTAAAACTAGCAATGTTTATTGGGACTCTCAGTACATTCAGTTATTTTTAATTTTAAAAGGAAAACCTCTTATTATTACATACTCAAAACTTGATATTGTTATAATTAAAATAAAAATTGTAGATTCATTATACTTCTTATCAATAATGTATGACCAAAGCTACTTAAATATAAAGTTCATTGTAAATAAATATCTTTTCATTTAAAATATATTTTGCCAGTAATATTGACAAAACAAATTAAATATAATCTCATGATCTTCAAAATCCCTCGAATAATTTGTTGTCTGGAAAGTTTAGTCCGAATTAATAAGGTAAAATAAATGTCCTGCTCATTTAGAATGAAGTAAAAGGATAAATCTTTCAATTAGAGTACTTTTCTAATCCTCAAGTAGTCAAGTACTTTGTGGTTTGGAAAAAAATATCTAAATTTGCAGACTGTTTCTGAATTTTAAGGACTTGTAGTTACATTAGATGTTTGTTCAAAGGAGGATTTTTTGCCTCATAATCTCCTTTAGCTAGGGATAAATCTTGAAAAAGGAGGCAGAAGGTATAACTCACAGATTTTTCCTGCATTTTCAACACATTTTGGCATATCTATATAGGGCTCATGGGTTTTCAGTAATAATGTATACTCAAACCAGAGGCGCCATGTAATTTGTGCAAATTATATAATTCTTCTTCTTCAATGGCGTGCCAGCTCAGGGTGGGCTATGGCTTTCAGCAGAATCAAGTTCCAGGCATCTCTTTTCTTGCCGTTTTTAATTTTTAGTATCTTTAAGTCTATTTCAAGGCAGTCAATCCATGAATTCTTGGACTTCCCCTTTTACGAGCTGTCCTCAAAGATCCTCTTGGTGGTTCGGTTGTCATTCATTCTAATCATGTGTCCTGCCCATATCAAACGTTGAATAGAAATGAATTTTATTATGTCCTTAAATCTTATAGATTTCGGAATTTGTTCTTGTTCTCCAGGTGTCGTTGCATTTCAAACCTCCTAAAATGCTGCAGAGTACTTTTCTTTTGAAAACAGCCAGAGTCTCTTTGTTTCTTTCAGTTAATGCCCATGTTTCAGCAGCATATAAGAGGATTGGTCGAATTAGTGTCTTATAAAGCAATAACTTTGTTCTTTTGTTTATAAGATTATATTTCAGATATTTGTAGGTACCCAAAAAACATCTGGTAGCTACAGAAACTTGCAAACTTTCAGCTCACTATCATTGTTAACACTCAGTTCAGAACCTAAATAGGTAAATCTGTTAATAGTTTCAAATCTATAGTCATTTATTTCAAAATAGGGCTCACTATAGCTAGTATTTTTTTATATATTTGGTCTTTTTCTGATTGATTAAAAGATGCATCTTCTTTGCTTCATTTTCTAAAGAAAGGAAGGCTTGATTGAGAGTTTCTTGATTGAGCTACAATAACAATGTCATCTGCAAATGCAAAAATTTGCACAGATTTATGAAAGATATTTCCTCTAGTGTCTATGTTAGATTCTTTTATGATTTTCTGGAGAGCAAGATTAAACAATAAGCATGTAAGTGCTTCTCCTGGTTCCAAACCATTTGAAAAAACAACAGGTTTTGATAAATTGTTATGCAGCTTGACTCTGAGTTTAGTGTTACCCAAGGTGATAGCAACTAGGTTAATAAGCTTTTCAGGTATACTGAATTCTTTCATTGAGCAGTTTTCTGTTCACTGAGTCATAGGTTGTCTTGAAGTCAATAAATAGGTAGTGGACTTAATATCAAATTCTCTTGCCATCTCAATGATTTGTCTTAGTTAAAAATATGTTCTGTTGTTGATCTTCTACCCTGAACCCACATTGCTAGTCATTTATGATAGTTTCAGTATATTTAGTCAGTCTGTTGAACAGTATTGACAAAAACAACTTATAAAAGGTGCATAGTAAACTAATGCCTTTATAGTTGGAGCATTACAAAATATCACCTTTTTTATGAATAAGACAAATAGTGCTCAATTTCCAGTCTTCTGGAAGAACTTCATGTTTCCACACAGAATCAATAAGATGGTGGATCTCCTCGATATTCTCACATGCTGCAATTTTTAGGAGTTCTGAGGAAATGAGATCTGGTCCTGGAGATTTGTTATTCTTGAGCTTCTTAATTACCTCTTTAACTTCTATTAAAGATGGTTGTAGGACAAACTCATTATTCTCATCTAAAACAGGGGTGGTCACAATTTCATCCAATGAGTTGACATTCAGCAATTCATCGAAATACTCGTTCCATCAGTTGAGTACTTCGCTTCTGTCATTTAAAATCACTTTATCTTTGTCTCTACAGGCAGTAATTTGTGGTTTGAACTTTTTCTGTCCTAGATTCATCTCACGAAAGAAAGCTCTACTTTCATTAGATGTTCTTAGATGCTCAACATCCTTGAACCTCTCTTCATGAAAAAGTCTCTTTTTAGTTCGATGAACCTTTTTTTCCTCACTTCTTACTTTTTTATAGTCCTTAACTGATCTTCTTGAGTGCCTCTTTAGCAGCATATTTTTATATGCAGCCTTTTTTGCTTGTGATACTAACAAAGATTTTTGTCAAACCAGTCTTTGGATTTCTTCTTTTATGTGTTACCCTGCATATCAGCAGCTGTAGCAGTGACGGCATTCTTAAAAGTATTCCATTTGGTGTCAATGCTTTCTATCTCAGCAAGATTTATTGAATTGAGAGTCTCACTTAGTATGGACTGGAAGCTTTTCTTAATGGCTTCATCCTTTAGTTTTTTACAATAACTAAAAAATTATCAGAATCACAGTTTGCACCATGGTAGGTTCTAACATCTTTAATGTATGATACATGTTTAAATTTATAGGGACATGATCTACTTGATTCTGTGTCTCCCCATCAGGTCAGTGCCATGTCACTTTATGCATATTTTTATGATAAAAAAAGGTGCTAGATATGGTCACACCATTTTCATTAGCAAAGTAAATCAGGTATTGTCCATTATCATTAGTGCTTTGGTGTAGACTATGCTTTTCAATAGTTGGTCTAAATTCATCCTCTCTACCTATTTTGGCATTCATATCACTGAAACTTATTTTGACATCATGTCTTGGAAAGCTTCTATATAGCATGCGAAGATCTTCATAAAAAAATTCTTTTTCTTCTTCATCTTTCTCCTCAGTGGGTGTGTGAGCATTAATAATGCTATAGTTGAAAAATCTTCCCTTTAACCTTATTTTGAAAATTCTTGGTGATCTCGGTACAAAGTCAATCACTTGATGTTTTATTTATTCTCTTGCTCAAGAGAAATCCAGTACCAAAAATGTATTTCTTTTTTTCACAACTGTAGTACACTGTATGGTTCTTTTTATCTAAGATTCCATTGCCTAACCATCTCATTTCTTGAATTGCAAGTAAGTCCAGATTATACCTGTTAAATTCTTCAATCAAGAATTGAAATCCCTTACTAAAGTAAAGAGATCTAACATTCCATGTACCAAAACGCAGAGTCCTTAATCCGTTTCCAGATCGATTTCCTTTAAGCAGCTAGGTATTTCTATCTTTGGAAAATTATATAATTACAACATTATGTATAATTGGCAGTGACGTGTATATATATATATATATATATATATATATATACACGTCACTGCCAATTATTTTATGATTAGTCTCATAGTATGTTAAATTGTCAATTGTAAAATCATTGGACACACAGTAAAAGTATAATTTTCTTTCTGCATTACTTAAAAACTGTGTATATTGTACTGACTACAAATTCTTGCAGATTGAACAATTCTTAACAAATTTAGCTTTAATAATAAAAATGTTTAAACCTGCCAGTTTCTATTGATGCTTGAGATTTTATTCAATGTTTATTATTTCATTTTTAAACTTATTTTTAATATTTTATAACATTTTTATTATTTTTAGGATTATTGCAATTGAATAGACCTTTCATCACACTTTTGAATGGACTTGGTGTTAGGCATCGTACATTTCTTCGACTTCAGGAAGACATGCTAAAAACACTAACTGATATGCTTTTCGATGAGGCAGAAGCTTTCAAATATTTGAGTTCTAGAACTTCATCGTCTTTGTGCAATTTTGAAGCATTGTCTCATTCAGGGATATATTTAACTACTGAACCATTTTTCAAATCTATTCTCCTTGCCTTGCACAGACATCATATAGGTAATTCTTTTATTTTCCTTATTTCTGTAATGCTTTAAATCATTCTTGTAGTTTGTGTGTTGTAATCCCACGGTAGGCATGGACATTTTGAATAAAACTGTAATAAAATTCAAATAATTACACTTGCTGTTCACACAGACCTGGCCAAAACCACACGGCACAACAGGTTAAGTAAAAGAATTTTATAAACTACTTCCCTATATCTTTTCCTGTAAATTTTGAAGTACATTATTTTTATAAATATTGGACAGTTGTTGGTATGGCTTGCAGATGCCAAAAGTTTTGATCCTTCATTTGTGATTTTAAAAGTATACATAATTTGAATTTAATTTTGGACAGTTCAGTCTAATTTTCTACATTAGGCTCATTTACAACAGTATCTATAGGTAATTACAGCAGTACCTAGTTTTTGTTTTAAAATAACCTATTGGAACATATCCATAAAAAAATTTCATGGTGGGTTTGACTTATTCAAGATGAAAATTTTTAAATTTGTTATAATGCAATAACTGAATTAGCCGGATATTATACAAGTACTTTTAATACAGTACTGAATAACATTATATTTGTTATACTACTTCTTCAGCACTGCAGCCTGTCATAGGCTAAGGCTGTCTTTATGAGTCCCCTCCATATGACTCTATCTGGCGCAATAGATTGCCATCAGTTGACTCCCAGTTTCTTAAGATTTCTCTCACACCAATCCCAGTCTGCACCATAAAGAGCTTTTGTTGCTTCATAAAAGTGGCCTGAGAAATACAGTTGGTCTTCTTACTGGTCACTATGTTCGTAGAAGGCATAATAATGTTATGGGGATCTGTTCCACTCTCCAGTATTGTGACCTTCAACTTGAAGAGAAGACTGCCCGCTACATTTTGTGTGATTGTGTTTCATGTCTCTAAGGTTTCTGTTATCTTGGTCGCCACCTTCTTGAGCCTTGGAAGCTACAAGATATTCCTGCCAATTGTCTTCTGAGTTTTGCCTCAGCCTGTGGCCTATTTTCTTAGCTACTCTTAGGCTGTGTTTTTCTTAGGTTTGGGTATTAGAGGCCTATGGTTGAAATACCCTGTTTTAAGGGTAACCCTCATGAACTGTGCTAAAGGCAAATTCATTTATTCAAGATTCTCTCAACAGAGACAACCCACTTAGTGTAGAGGGGGGGGTAGTCCTGCTTTTTGTGTCCCTATTATTCAAATTTTAAATTAGTAACACATTCTTACACAATAAACTTTATTAGGTTATGCACGCTAGTACACACAGTACATCTCTAGCAACTAACTGC
This sequence comes from Pardosa pseudoannulata, assembly GCA_032207245.1. Lineage (NCBI taxonomy): Eukaryota > Metazoa > Arthropoda > Arachnida > Araneae > Lycosidae > Pardosa > Pardosa pseudoannulata. The sequence goes on along the minus strand of CM063511.1, from coordinate 99,075,984 downwards.
CACACACAGTATTGCCAGGTTCACAAGTTTCAGTCAGTTAATAAAGAAGATTAAAATAATAAGACAAGGAGGAATTAAAAACTCAACACCTATAATTGGTATACGGTACAACAATTTATACAAATGTATGTAATCAACAGATTATAGTTTGTTTAAGTAATATAATTTCGGGAGGGGGGGCAGACCCATGAGTAGTCATGTAATCAGCATAACTGACACTCGAGGCACAATACCTTTTTAGCACCTTCATCTGAAAATCATAGTAATATAATGTGTAGCATATACTGTAGCATCCATATGCAAGTGACACCTGGGGCATGTAGCCCCCTTAACCACTTCTTGCGTATCCATTGCCCATTCAAATCCCATCTCTGGGTACAGCCTTGTATATAAGATAAATTTTATAAGGCAGCCAATAATATATAATTTTAATTATTTCTAATGTGCAAACATAAAGGAAAGGGAAGATTTTAATAGATCACTGTTTTTAAAAATTAGAATTGGTCTCCACACACTCTCACTTGAATGATATTCAAAATTTAAATGATAGGGCTCTGACCCCTAACAGGAGAGAGCAGAATGAATATTTGTCAGCAATCACATTCTGAAATGAACTGTATTCCCTTTAGCTTTCACAAATCAGTTTCTTTTAAATATACTACGATTTTATATTTAATGTGCTAATAATTTTTTGTTGCTTTCTTTATAGAGAAAATTAAGAAAAAAGCTAATATTAACATTGATCCAAGCAAAGGAAGAAATATGCTTGGTGTGTTAGATGAAACTGGTATACTCTGCTATGGACAAGTATTTGTGCAGTACACAAAAGATATCTTAATTGGAGAAACAGGAACTGACACAGAAATATTAAAGGGTATATGCATATTTAAACATTATTTCTGTTTTTTTTTATTTTGTTTAGAAAATTATTACTGTACTTAAGAGTTTAATGCAACTTAATAGAAATTTTTGCATCTTCTCAGAATACTATTACCAAAATTTCCAGAGAAATGGCTGTATCAGTGTTAACAACCTTAATTTCAATTACTTTGATTGTCATTGTCACAAAATTTTGGCTAATTATGTATTGATGCTGTAATTTGTTCAGCATGGGAATTTACACTAATCTTAAAAGTAGCACTTTTAACTTTTATGCTGTTCAAATGGCATTTTCAAATATTTTTTTGCTTCCTTCTTATTTAAAAACTATCCAACAAGTACTTAAGCCGAACATTGGTTGAATGGTATGACTCTACCTTCAGGTACTGGAGCCTGAAATTATTTAGGATGGATAAATCATTCCCATTCAAAATCAACTTTAAGGAATAGGTGCCAGTGTCATTTTCACTTACAGTATTAATATAGACAGCAGTGCTCCAAACCAAATTAAACCTAAAACAACCAGGGAGTCTAAAGACTTCTAGAGCCCATGTGCAAAGTATGTCCTACCTGCTCCCCTTTAATCTAATTTACCTTTTATACATGTAAAATGTTTAAAATAAATTCTATAATAAAATGAAGTTATATCAGAAAATTCATTTTCTACATTTTAATTTTGCAAAGATATTTATTATGTCTAAATATAAGCTGTTTTCACCAATTTGACTTTTGAAACTGACCACTCACAATTTGTGTAGCATTCATCGTCAAAAAAAGTTCTCAATATTTGAAATAATTAAAATAAATTTTGAAAGTAATTGTCGTAGTTTAAAATAGGTATCTGCAACTTTGTTCTTACTTACAGATTTTAAATACAGTGCATAGTAGCACATGTTGTTATATATGCATACAAACAGTAACCCTATTAATAAAGGAGCATGTAGCTTAGCTGCCTTGCCCTGTAATATATTCTTATAATTTCCCAATTGGCTCAAATTGACTCATTGTTAACTAGAAATTCTTGACCAGTTTAATAATAAAAATTAAATTAAATTGCAGCTCAGTTATGATGAAGCGAAATGACAAATCTTTAAATTTGGGGATTTTTTGCATCCTTAAGTAGTCAAAGTATTTTGGGGACAAAATAAAAAAAATATCTAAATTTGGGAACTATCCTTGAATATTGAGGACATGGTGATCTTATACATATATTGCCTAGGCCTAGACATGTATATCAGACATGACATAACAATGCAGTCTTGCCACTGAAGGTAGTTGGCATTTAGTTTGAAATTCCCAATTTTTCTAAGGCACTTTTGTCCTCGAAGTATTACGGTAATTAAAAAAAGCTTTAAAAAATTTATCAACCATGCTGAATTTGAAGTAAAAAACTATAATACATGTACTAACTAAACTGTAAAACTACTACTATATTTGTGTAATTTTCACAAAAGAGGGTGTATTTGGTCACTTAAAATCTTATTAAGTTAGATAAAATGTATTTCTCCTGTTTGCTAGGTTTTTATGTATGCAGTTATATTTCAGTATTTTTTATGTTAAGTATTTACTCAATGTTTTTGAACACAAACTATATGCTATAGATGAGTAAAATTTATTACATGAAATATTTATCTTTATTGAGTATATTAACTAAATGAATCAAGATATAATTTTAGTCCAATATTATGTAAAATCTTATTTAAATAACATTAAATGTTAAATTATCCTTTTGAATTTTCACATTTTCTGTTCAATGCCAAAGTTGCCATACTCCAGAGTATTACTTCTGAAGAAATGTTTTTATATTGATAGGTGAAGTACTAGTCACAAAAAATCCTTGTATGCATCCTGGTGATGTTAGAAAGTTTCAGGCTGTTGATATACCCCAGCTACATCACATAGTGGATTGTATTGTATTTCCACAGAAAGGACAACGTCCACACCCAAATGAAATGGCGGGTTTGTATTTTTTTTTCTTTAAAATCACACCTTATAATGCTGTTGTATCGTATAAATAAAGGTTAAGTAACACATATCAAGGGAACATACACCAAAAACATATCTCTGGCTGACTAACAGATAATACCTGTTGCCAACAATGATAGCTCATCTCTAATGTATATTACCTACTGCCTATACATATAACATAAGTTGCAACAACAGAATTTAAATTTTGATACTCCCTCCAATTATGCTGTCACTTAAAATTACATTGATACAAAAACATTGATTATTTAAAATTGGTACATAAAAATACCTATAAAATTATTTTCAATAAGTAATGCGCAAAAAAAAAAAAAAAAAAAAAAAAAATGATTATTAAATTTTTAAAAAATAGTTAATTTAAACATTAAAAAGACTACATTACAGGAATTTAAAAAAAGAGTAAAAGTCTGTAGCATCAGTTCATTAATGTTAATGTTCACTCAGAACCACACAGAAATTCCATTCCTTTTCTTTATTAAAGATGACATTTCTTGATACTTTGATAGTTTTGGTGACTGGATTGAAAAGATGATATTTCTTAGATTCCTTTTTGCATCTTATAAAGATTATTTTCTTACTCTTTGGTGCTAATTTTTTCTTCAGGGTATGAGGTACATGCCTATAAGCATCTGAATCAGACATTATTAGATGACTGAGTGAAGTAGTTTTTCCAGTCCATACCTCATGTGGAGTAAAATATTGAGCCTGAGTGGTAGGAGTTCTCTGTTTAGAATATATCATTGAACAAGCACTTTCCACTATAGTGTGCTTATCTTTTTCAAACGGGCCATTCTGTTGATGAGTATAAGGAGTTATGGTTTCTAATTAACTGCTTCTGTTCTTTTAGAAGTAGTTAAAAATCAAGTTGATCTATTCAGTTCTATTGTCGACTGAGTGTTTTAACTTGATGAATAAATTAGTTTTCACATAGTTGAATAAAGTTTGAAAGGCTTCCAAAGAATTGCTTTTATGTTTCAAAAAGTATACTGTTCTAAAGCCACTATAATCATCTTTCATATAAATAAAACAATTTGATCCACCTGCATATTGTACAGATATTGCACAATATACGTCTCTGTTTATCAGCTCTGCTGGCTTTAGTTGCCTTGTATTGTTTAGGACTAAATGAGAATCTTGTGTTGTTTTCCATATTAACATCCTCCAGAAAAGAGCTCATCATCATTTGGAAAATTCACTTTGTCACTTAATTGACACTGAGCATTCAAATTTGTGTCCAGCTCTAGCCATATTTGCATATTATTCTTCCGAGATACATTTGTTTCAGGACAAGTTTGAGTTTTGAAACACATATATAGGTACAGCTGTTCCAACTAATTCATCACTGTAGATATGAGCTAGATCTTTCCTTTTGTTATTATAATGCCTTTGCTGGCAATTACACCTTCAAATAGAAGATTCTTTTCCAAATCTGGAATGTATAGTAGTACATTTTGTATATCTCCCTTCATGCCATTCTCCTTGGATAAGTTTTAGGATTTTAACATTTCCCTTTTCTTTGATTGATAATTCTTGATTATTACCATGACAAATAACATTAAGTGACTCTTTTAAACTGTCAACTAAATAGTTAAGATTGAGCCATATGAGTAGATGCTCCACTACTCAGAAACCAATTATCTTCATTGCTACCCATAATTTCCCTGTTAAATGTGCAGTAATTTAAGGCATTTCTTCTTTTTGGGGAATTTTTTTTATGATGATTCTTAGAACTACATTGTCATGTATAATGGTCTTTTTTTCTGCTCACATAAGTTAGATTTGATTTATCAGCACCTTGATTTTTAAATTTCTCAAATGACTTTTTATTTTTTGTGCAAATTTCTGATAATTGGAGACAAAAGTGCAGACTCATTCTGTCCAGTTTGCAATAATGATGTTTCTTTGTTGTTATGTATCCTGTTAGATTTGATAAATTCTGCCTACTAACAATAATTGATAACTACTCTTTTAGGAAATTTCTATATTTTGAAGGTAATGTACCTAATATTTTTGTGATAATGGTTGTATCACTGCTACTTTTGATGGAGCCCATAACTGTTAAGATTTTTTAAGTCATGAGGTCTTATAATAAAAGAAGAGGTTAAGTTACACACAGCAAAACAACATATGACAAGAACTCATCCCTGACTGATTAAGAGATAATACTTGTTACCAACAAGGAGAGCACATCTGTAATAGATTTTACCTATTACATATTATCAATACATGTGGCATAAGTTGTAATAACAAAATTTAGAACTCAGTAAACCACATCCAAATGTAATGGTAGACCTGTATCCATTCTTTAATAACCATCATCAATTCTGTTAATGAGTTATAACTAATGTACACTGTGGAAATTATTCAGTATGTTTTTATTGACAAAATTGATTTAGAATAAGCTAATTATTGAGAAATATTTTGATTTATAGGATCAGATCTGGATGGTGATGAGTATGCTGTCTTATGGTCTCCTGATCTTATATTTCATAAGCCAAATGAACCTCCTGGAGATTTTCCTGCTGTCAGTGCACCAAATGTTTCTAACATCCAAGTAGGTAGTCAAATACCAAAGATATGTTTTTTCATAGGTATCAAAGTGAAAAACAAAATGCAGTAATACTTAAATTCTTTTGAAATTAAAATAAAAACATTTTAGTTTAAATACAGAGATCTAGTACAGCTAAAGATGCAAGTTTTTATTAATGATTCTTACTGAATGAAAATTTCAGTTTTATTTATAACTAAAATCATAAATCAACCTCTTGCATTTATGCACACATCCATATCTACAGAGGCAGATTAAGACTTGTTGAGGCCCTAGGTGCAAAAAATATGCTAACACCTTAAAAACATAATAGAATCAAATGAATGAAAATGCATATTAACTAGATTTTTAAATAAGTAATATATAACTGTATGGTACTATTTATATTTTATTCCAAAAATTTTAAATATAAGAGTTAAAAAAATTTCTTGAATGTAAGATGTGAAAATATATGAAAATACATTTTTTCTAGATTTTAGTTTTTCAAATTCATTATCTCTTCACAAAAAATACCAAGCACATTGTTCTCTATATATAAAAAGCAGTGTCCTTTAATCTTTCTTCTGACATTGATTTTTTTCTTTTAAATTTTTACTATTTCCAAACAAGAAAATTAGCAAAACTAGCTTGAAAAATTGGCAGTGTTGAAAAATTTTTCAAAATAATTACATAAGAAAAAGTTGCTGTTAAATGAGTGCATATCATATGTGTGAACCCATGTGCAATCTGAGACTACTAAAAACTGTTTTAATCTAACTGTACTTGCTGCAAGGCAGCAGTTTGGGTTTCTTTAACATATGTAACATGTCCTTTCTTTTAAATTGAACACAGTTAAAAAACAACCAATTAAAAAAAATAATTTTAAAGAAATGTTATGTTGTGATTTTGTTTGATTTAGTGGAAAATAAAATACGTAAAAAAATTCATCTTATTTAATAATATTGAAATAAAGATAAATTCAACAGATTACATACAGTTACATGTTCGGCTATAAACTAGCCAAGATGATAACAATCCGCTGCCAAAAACTTACAAAAATTGTGTTGCCACAAATATTAAATACAGGTACTTATTAGACATGGAAAATAAGATATCACAAATAATTTCAACATCCTAATTTGATTAGATTTCCCTTAGTCCTACACTAATCTTCTAATTGTATAGAGATTTCTTTTGCACACTTTTAGTAAACATGTCTGTAACATTTGATCCAGAAGGCATATATGTAAAAGGTCAATAGTTTTTCCCCAACCTTTTCACTAAGAAAAACTGTCTTAAGTTCTACATGCTTGTTTCTCTCTGAGGTGTTTTTTTGGCTGAAGAAATAGCTCCCTGATTGTCAACAAATACATTTTGTGGGAAGCTTAAGAACTGTTCATCTGCTGTTTCTTGCAAAAAATTCTGAAACCACATTACCTCCTTTGTAACATGGCACATTGAGAAATAGTCTGCTTCAACTGTTAAAAGAGCTGTTATCTTTTGTTTCTTCCTTCTCCATGAAACAGCACCACCTGTGAGTAGTTCTACATAACCACTGAATGAACATCTGTCACTTTTGTCCCTAGTCGAGTCTGACTCACAAAACACTTGTAGATCCTTGTTAATGTGATGGAAAGTTAGTTTAGTGTTCTGGGTCTGCTTTGGGTAACACAATATGTGCTGCACACTTTTAGTAAACAGCGTTCTTTACTTGGGCAACTGTTAAATTAGCTCATATATGTTGTAGTGAAAGCTAAATAAGGTCTTGTCCTGCTTACCAAGTACATGAGTCCTCCTACGTCCTGTCTATACTTTAATGTTCCTTCGGTATTTAGCATATTGCCTTCAGTTGCTTGCACATATTTCATTCCTGGATGTAGTGGTGTTGACACTCCCTTAGCATTTGACATATCTGTAGCTTCTAGCAGCTCTTTGCTGTAAGTATTTTGGTCAAGAGTCATAGAACCATCCTCATTTCTTGTTATTTTTATTGACTGTAAGTGATGTATTTCCCCTAAATCTTTGACTTCTAAAACAGCCTTTATGTCATCCTTAAATTTCTGAATTGTTGAGTGTTTGCTAGACATGACAAAGCATGTCATCTACATAAACTTCTACAGTTAGTTTTGTTTCTTTATTAAAGTAGACCCAATATGCTCTTGATCTTGTAAAATTAACTGATTTCAGGAAACCACCTAGACATAGGTTCCATTCTCTGCCAGACTGGTGAAGGTCATACAGACTTATCTTCAGTAACCAAACTTCTTCATTTTGGTTTTCGTGCAGATTTAACTGTGGTTGTTCCATAAAGATTGTCTCACTCAAGTTACTGTTTAGGTAGGTTGCTGTAATGTCAAGTTGGTGAAATTTCCAATCTTACTCAACTGAAAATGCTAATAACATTCTAATTGATTTTCACTTTATCACAGAATAGAAGGTTTCCTTGTAATTTGTTCCTTCTACTATGACCATGAGCAACTAGTCTTGCTTGTATCCATCTACTTGTCTATCTTTATCAAATTTTCTCTTGAACGCCCATTTATATTTTATTATTTTTCTTCCTTTTGGCTTGGGTACTATATCCCAAGTTTCATTTCTTTGCAAGTTCTCCAGTTCTTCTTTCATACTTTGCTTTAATTTTTCTGCCTCTGAACTTTTTATAGCTTCTTCTAAATTTTCTGGATCATTTTGATAAGTCTGCTTTGATAAACTTTGGCCATTATAGTTGAATTTCTTTAATTGTCAAATGGTTTCTTCATTTTTCACTGTGTTTATTTCTGGAAAATTTTCTTTCAGGGTCTCAGAATTTACCATAACATAATCTTTGGTCCATTTTGGGGCTGTAATTTGTCCTCTGGACCTAATTTCCATTTGCTGTTTCTCTTCCATCTCATTTTCTTGTGAATTTTCACTCTTAACTTCTTTCTCTACATGTTCAGATAGATCTTTCATAATTTGTTCAGTTGGTAATGCTATTATTTTCTCTGTCATACATGGTTTTTCATCAAACAGAACATCTCTTGAGCAAATTAAGTTCATGTTTCCTTGATATCGATTCAATATCTCTCATCTCCATCATAGCCAACCAAATAATCCATTGTTGCCTTCCTATCCGTTGTTTTTTTTTTTTTTTTTTTTTTTTTTTTTTTTTTTTGAGATGGGATATAGGCATAGCAGACTGATCCTATGATATGCAAATATTTTATTCTTGGTTGTTTTTTCATCCATAACTCATAAGGACTTTTATTTAGCACTGAAGATTTACCTGTTCTATTAATAATGTAAATTGCTGTATTGACGAATTCTGCCCATAATGCTTGTGGAAAACTTACTTCTTCATTTGAATATTTTAGAGTCCTTGCCATTTCTACAATTGTTCTATTGTATCAATCTACACTCCCATTTTGCTGAGGTGTAAAGGGAGCTGACAGTCTTGGAGTTATTCCATGTTTCTTCAAAATTTCCCTGACTGCTTCACAATTAAATTTCCCACTATTATCACTAATTACTTCCTTTTTGTCATGGCCTAGATTTTTAGCATGCACTACAAAATCTTTAAACACATCTTTCACTTCTAACTTTTGCTTTAAAAAAAAAAAAAAAAAAAGCCACCACACCTAAACTTGGTGTAAACGAAGACAGCAAGGTATCTAAATTTTCTGAATATTACCCATTAAAGTAATAAAGGCATCTTTTCTTTCTCAGCTCTCCACAGCATAGAATTGATTATCTGATTATATATATATTTTTTGCAATTCAATTTTATTTATGAAAATCCTAGACAAAGTGTCCAACACGTAAAATTCTACATCTGTGTGAAGTTCTTAAATCTTAAGGAACTATATTGGAGACCATTATCTGAATAAACCAGTATTGTAATTCCATATCATGCAATCATAGATTTTAATAAATTTATATTTTCTATACTTGAAATTTCTTGCAAATATGCAATTTCTACATACTTGCTGAAATAGCCTACTTCCCAGGGAACAATTAAATGGTACCTCTTTTAGCGTCAGAGGTTCATTAGTTTGTTACTTTCTAAAATTTAGGGCTATGTTAAATAATTAGAAATTAAATCTATTTCCCTAGACATACTTGAACAGTGGTTTTATTTTTACATTTTACTATTCCTAAATGATTGTAATGTATTTTGTTAGGCATATCTTTTCTGAAGCTTTTCTTTCTGAAGCTTTTTTTTTTTTTGAAGTACTTCTAGTATTTTTTAAAACATTTCCTTTTGAAGATGAAATTACTGTATGAGGTACCCTTTTTCTTTCTTTTTTTTTTAATTAGGCTAATTATTTTGACTTTATCAAAACTAACTACACTCAGAAAAAAAAATTATATTTGTTTGAAGATATTGGAATATTATTTATTATTAATCCAACACAGGCTACAATATACCATATTCAATTTTAGATGATTTTTTTTAAACCTTCATTATCTTTACAAAAAAAAAATCTCCATTGATCAGTAACACCAATTTTGTATCCATTATAATTACTCAAGCATGTATCTTTTTGCTTGGTATAATTTTCCTCAATTTTAGCTCTTTAAACTTTTCCATTTAAAGAACATTATTTTGTATTTAAATATTTTCATCATTTATCTTCAATTTTTCATAGCAATCTCTATTGATGTTATCCTTTGTATCAATAAAACAGACTATATAATAATCCAAAACACAATTTACTGAACTGAGGTGGGCCACACATATAAAAATAAAACAACAAATTATTCAAAATACTCATTTTTACAGTGCCAGCTGCGACTGTACATAAAAGTTGTGTTATACATATAATATATCATAACTACAACGACAATGAACATTAACTATACTGTATTTATAATCACCCCCCAACACCTTATCTTCATCCTTAATCATAAGAGTTAAAATGTTATTATTATATTTATACTATAAATATATAGTATAGTTTATTCACAAGCACTACCACATGTATTATTATTTTAAAATTAATGTGAGATTTGTTTTTGTATTTTACTAGAGATTTTGTTAATATCAACGGATAATGTAATCAATGCGCATCGTAGCTGATTGACATTCTTATAAATATAATAAAAATAAAAATATAATTAAAAAAAATAAAATATAATAAAAAAAAGTTATTAAAATAAATAAAAAAAAAAATAAAAATGATAAATAAGAAAATTTTAAACAAATAATTTTTTAAAAGTTTTAACATATTTAAATCTATACTTTTTTTTTTTACATCAATAAAACAACTTTTTAAGTAATTTTAAAATTTATAATTTAGTGTTTTTTTTTACATAAATTATAATTTAAAAATTAAGTTAACATTATGCATTATTTACATTTGTTTCCTAAATAAACAATAATTTAATTCATTCTTAAAAAAACAATAATATAATTATAACTCTTCCATACAACTTTACATTTACTTAGCATGCAAAAATAAAATATCTATATATGGATAATTACACATTAAAAAAAACAGAATATTCTACTAAATGTTCAACATATAAGTCAAATGGTACTATTATAGGAAATCATTTTGTGGCGCAAAATTAACCTGTACTAGAATTTACTATGAAATGTTAATTTATTTAAATATATATTTTTTAACATACTTTAAATATTTATTAGAATTTAATTTTATTAAATGTTTATTTTATAATACCTTTAATTATTTCTTTACATTAATGATGTTATCAATAGCCATAAATATAATTTATTCTTTATACTTTTTACTGGTTAGCATGTGCACGTAACATAATTTTGATAAGTAATGCCAATAAGAATATTTAGAACACTCAAATCAACATAATTATACTCAAAATTTACATGTTACTATCAAGTCTTAACATACATAATATGTGATATTTATTATTGCAAACATTAAAATAAATTTCTTGATCAACTGTATAAACAATGACTAAATAAATAGACAGTTACAATTGGCCGCAAATATTTACTAGAATTTACTTGAAATGTTAATTTTTTAATCTTTATTTATTTTTTAATTTTTTATACATTGTTATCAATAATATAATATTAATCTATATTGTAAATGTCTTATTTCTTAATCTTGTATTTATACTTTAATTTTGGCTGTCCTTTTATATCTTTTGTGATGTTTGTTACCCAAATTATTTTTACTTGAAGTTCTTTTTGTTTGTATAATGTGCTATAATTTATATAACTTGTGTGGCTCAGTACGTCCCCAGATAATTTTATGACAATAAATCCAAATAAAATATAAAAGTAAATAAATTCAAGTTAAAATCAGAATCATTCTAATACTTGAAATTATTAATCACTGTATTTCCACTTTATGCATTTTCGCAAAATAAATTTTTCTTTTGTATTTTAAACAAGATTTAATTTATGCTGGAGAGTTAAATTTAGAAGGGTACTTGGCACATTTTTTTGCTTACCTTAGAATTAAAATACTTGTGTTTTTACTGAAAAAATTCAATTTCTATTTTTCTGGCACTAGTTCTGTTTACATCCAACTTTGCAACATTACATATAGAGGATTGTTTTGTTTTCATTTTATGCGCAACTTCTATTTTGTTTTCTTCATTTTATCTGAACTTCTGCTAACTTGCTTGATTTATGCATTTTTCTAAAGTAAGTTTACCTTCTTGAAGTAGTCCCAATTTGGAATAGTGATTCCATTTATCCTATCTGTTATCAGACTGTAAAATGAAGATATCTCAATACACATAAAATACTGCTTCTTATATATATTAGAAATTCATCAAATGTTTCTTCAGATTGTTTGAGAAGAAAAGATGACGATCCATACTTCTACTGGATTTTGGAAGGTTCTTTGACTTTTTTTTTTCGGGTGTTCAAGCTCTAAATTATTCACCAAACATTAATCATTAATGTAAATTAAAACCTAAAATCTATATTATAAATTAAAATATAGAATGAATTTATACTATTTCGTTTATTATTAAATATTATTTTATTTATACATTTTTGGAAGTGGGATCACCAAGAATCATCAGGATCACAGATCTGATCTATTATATTAGTAATGAACGCACATACATACAAAATGTTATAGTTATTTTATTATGTAAAGCTTTTAATTATTTATTTATTTATTTATTTTTTGTGTGTATACGGATTGCTCATTTTCTTCTTTAAAGTTTAAAAAGTGTGTCAACTAATTAAAAACTGTTTGAATCTGTGACATTTTCATAGATTCATATTAAGTTATTGACACATTTTTCCCTTTCTATTACACACAATTTAAATTAATAAAAATTCTTATAATACTGTCATAGATTTTTCTAGTCTTTTCAGTTTTGCCATTAAATAATCACATACTTAGTACATTATTCAATAATATATATTTTTTTTCATTTTCCATCTATAATTTACCCACAATCATTTTCAAATGTTCTCTCTGTTAGTTTCCTTAACTTCTGATAACTTGTTCTATTCAAACTATGTCTGAGGTTTTACAAATTTTCCAACTTTTTATTAATGATGCACTTTTAACCACTGCACTCTTTCCCAAACAATCAGGTCTGATATTTGTGGATTCTAGAGTCATAGCTAGGGAAAAAAAAATTCAAAAGGGTTTTCAAGTTTTATGATTATGTGAGATAATTTTTTAATATATTAAAGATTACATATTTTTAATACATAATTCATGTCCCAGACATAAAGGAAAACTGCAGAAAACAATTACCAAAAGAAGGGTGAACAGCAGTGTAGATGAAAATAGAATTGTTTTCTTTAAATTTCTTCATTTAGATATTACATAATAAATGTTCTTCTAAAAAAATTTCAAGAATGATTTTCTGTATCATATTTAATGCATATTTTCACAAGCATATTAGTTGGGTATCAACACAGAAGTTTCCTTGAATATGGTAAAAGAAATTATCTGTTTAAGTTTTTCATAGAACTGTTGAATATTAGTTTTGGCTTTCAACAATCTTTTCATTTGAACCAATTTAGATTTGAACAGTTTGTAAACATTGAATACTTTTGTAAAAGAGAATTTTCTAAATATGTTTTTCTGTATATTTATGCCAGGTATCACATATGATAGATTTCCTTCAAGAATACATCAAGAATGATCAAGTTGGCATGATTGCCAATGCTCATCTTGCATTAGCTGATAAATTTGGAATAAACGATATTGTTTGCTTGAAAATTGCGAAGAAATTTTCTATTGCTGTAGATTTTGCCAAAAATGGAAGATCTGAATTCTTGTCTATGGGAGAGCGTCCTACGTCTAGCCCTGACTTTATGGAGAAACCTCGTGGTAATGTCTATGAATCTGACAAAGCGCTTGGCAAAATGTATCGAGAAAGTAAAGATTTTGAATCAGAAAATCAAGAAACAAGTATCAGATATAATGATATTAAAGTAAGACTTGATAATATTTTGTCTTTAGAAATTATTAGCAATCTAAAGCACCCATCACTACTCAGGTTATTTATTTATTTATTTATTTATTTATTTATTTATTTTTTTGCCTTTTAGTATATTTACAATATACAATGACTTTTACAAGTCGTTATAATATGCTTAATCATTGATCCAATCATATCACCTGTTCTCTTGAAAATATTATCGCGCACTATTTTAATTTCTCATAAATTACGAAGCGTTAAATGAAGATGACGTGTGCGATTAAACGTAAAAATATATTTTCTTTGAGCAAATTGAAGAACAACTAAATTTAGATACATTTAAATAATTGCTACTGTTTCCAAATTTTAGGAAAAGTTAAAAATGCCCGAAGGAAAATTTTCTTCGTTTTAAAGATAACTTGTCCATCCAGACATTAAACACTGTTATGCTTATCATGTGATTCATACCGTTATACTTCCTTAGGCTTAAAAGTTTTCTCAGTCTACTAAATTTTGACTTTAACATAGTGGGTTACTGTGATTATGCAGATTTTATTTGCATTAAAATAGTGTTTTTATTTTTGAATTCGCTCAGCAGTTTTATGATTTTTTTTTTTTATAAAGAATGTAAAATATCTTTATTCATTTCTGTTATTTCTCTCTGTTATGCCTTCGAAACTTTTCCTAACATAATTTGAAATAATACGTATCGATTTATCCTCTATTTATCTAGGTCGATCAAGACTTAGTGTATGATGGATGGGAACTATACAAGGATGATGCTGTGAAAGCCAGAAATAAATACAACTCGCTGTTTAGCTCAGTTCTCAGAAATTACGGCATTCAACATGAAGCAGAGGTATTCTCAGGGGCTTTTACCAATCTTCATTGCAGATTTCAAGAAAGAAAAGATAGACATGAGACAGAGAAAGTCATAGTTAGTTGCATGATAAAGTTAAACAAATGTATGTTTCAGGAATTCCTTGAAGAATTCAAGACTTCCGGTCGAATGGATTATATGCAAAAGAGAATGTTCCAGAAAGCCTCTGCATGGTACGTCGTGACATATTCTGATCCCAGGGCCAAAATGTTAAGTTTTCCTTGGTGTGCATCAAAAGTTTTGGTCAATATTAAACTGGCGAAGACACTGGGTAGGAGATTACCATTTTCACCTGCAATTACGAAATTAGATAAGACCATAGTGGAATGCGAGTCAAAAAATTTACTTCCGTATATTACATCAACCAGAATTGGGCCAGAATATGATGAAGTCTGTGACCCATCAATCATTAATCAAGCTCTTCGGACATTAATACAATGGGCACGGGATCAAGAGGTTCTGGAAAGACCTGGCCAAACCAGAGGACTTTTATTCGAATCGACATTTATCAAACTCTTCTTCCATGTGGCTGAAATGATAGGCTATGTTAAAAAGAAATATTCTTTTTCAACTTCGCAAGGAAAGAGCTTTTCTGCTGCTCAGCTTTGTATTGAATTTTTAAAATTTTGTAGTGCTTTGCGTTTCTACGCAGATTTTGAAATGGAAGAACTATTGCCATTTCCTATACATAAGAATTTGTGCAGAGAACTTGCTAAACGGGCTATAACTTCATACCATAACTTCGCTTTGTCAGGATCTTTAGAGACTCTTAATTTCGATAGAGAAATTGGAAAATCGTTGCACATGATGAAACCTATCAAGATAAATAGCATGATATTTTATAGTACGCCTGTTAAGCAAGAAGAACTGAGAAATGCCGAGAGGATACTCATGAAATATTCAGGAGCTCATCAAATTAGTTTGCGCGAAATACGCCAAACAAGTCGAGTTTGCATTTCTGCAAGAGGCTCGAAAGGAGCTTTGAAAATATTAAAGAATATTCTTAATGAAGACTATACTAATCTCCAAAATTTGTTGTTAACAGGGACAATGCCAGAGGATTCCACTTGCAAACTGGCGCAAAAGCGTAAACTTGAAATATGAAAGAATTGAATAATTTAATGTTTTTTATTTCCATACTAATTTCATTTGTGTAGCATGTAACGGTAATTTATATATTTGGCTATTGTAATATGAACGTTCTACGTCTTATAATAATATCATTTAGGCATGAGTCTATTAATATTAACTGAATAATTTGTGTTGAACAAATCCAGTAATTTGTATTTCATTGTCATCTTAAAGTTTTATAATAAAAGCTTAAAAATAAGCATTTATTCTTTCATTCTGTGTGATTTATAATAACAATCAGTCGACGTTATTATTTCTTGATTACGTTGAATATGATTTATTCTACTTATTTAGTAGGTTAAAAGTACAACAAACATGAAATATAAAATTTGATATATGGTTAGGTTTGGCTACGGTCTACTGTTTTGCTAAACGAGGGCTATTGAAACCAGAAGATACTGCTTAAAGTCAATTCTGGGTGACTAGGAACATCCATGCCTTCAGCGGAACTCAATCACATGAACTCTGCTACTCAAAAGTAGCTTCCTACTCCATTCGGCCATCGTTCGGCTAACATGATATACGAATGATAATAATGGTTAATTCTTTTTTCCAAGTTAATATACCTAGATATAATTTGAACGATTTAAATCTTAATGTTAAGGATAGTTCTAATAACTATTATATCTTTTATACATCAGTATATTTTTATAACTGAATAATTTGAGTTGAACAAGCTATTCTTCCTGCAAAATAATGAAAAGTTCAGGTAACGATGATGGAGGCGAATAGTGATAGCTCACATTTCTCTCGAAAGTAGACCACAAAAGCTGAACAGTATTGAGAACTAGTAGCTGTAGAGTGCCCTGGGTAGATGTGGTATGTTCTCAAACCAGTTCTGGACGATACAAAAAGTGTGGACAGGAGCTCTGTTGTCTTAGAATATACAGCATCATCGATGTGGAACAACCATTGAATTACGAGATAGACAGGATAGGTTAAAATGGTCATATAATCTTTACCATTGCCAGTAATGTAACCTTGCAGGATAAGACGGCACAAACCGTGAAAGAATAACTCCCATATTTTACTGTTGGGAGCAAGGAGACTTTTAACGGTGTCGAAACTTGGCTAACAGTTCGAAATAGCACGAAACTAAACTCATCTGACTAAATGACTGTCTTGCATTTCTCCTGTAGCGGAGCGAGTTCTACTGTTTGACCAACGCGCAGCTGATCTGCGCACTGGCGCTTGCTCCTCGCTTCGCCAATGACATCACTCGCTGGTTCACTGGACACTGGAATAATGCATTTTGGGGTACCTAGGGCCGGAGGCCCTTTATCCCCGATAGTAGACATTTATATGTGTTCAACATTACACTCATTACTGGCCGACATTTGAATAATAATTATGGAAAAGGGAGAGGAGAAGGAAAGAAGAGCACATACATAAAACAAGAAAAAATAAATCAAAGTGTACATTTATAAAATAATATCAAATTTGCCCTAATTTTTTTTTTATATATTTTATTTTATTTTTTTTTTTTAATTTAATTTTATTTTTTTATTTTTTTTTTTATTTTTTTTTCCACTCTGAAAGAACTCTTAACAAAAGTCAAGACATTAATATAGAACAATGCACACAATTAAATATTAATACAAGAGGTTGGTTAGATAACAGAAAAAAGAGATAATAGAGTTTCAGAGGGTTTTAGTTATATATAAAATAAATAGAAGTGGATAATACAATCTGACTCCAAATGACGAGTTCCAGGATTTATGCAAAAATAGAATATTTTATTTACAAGCATTACGGAACGACATACGTCCGATCTTCGCGCGTAACAACCAGCGAGTGATGTCATTGGCGAAGCGAGGAGCAAGCGCCAGTGCGCAGATCAGCTGCGCGTTGGTCAAACAGTAGAACTCACTCCGCTACACTCCCTAGTCCAGCAAGGTTCGTACGGTACTTAAAAGTGCTTAAAAACTGCTTAATTTCGAAACGTGTTTTTAAGGCCTTAAAAAGTGCTTAAAGAGTGCTTAATTTTCCCCTAAAGTGCTTAATTTTCCCCTTACCGACAGTTTTTATTTGAATATTTCGAAATCGTCTACGAAAATCATAAATGATCGCTCGGGATTAATCATTCAGTGTGAATGAAATCAGACACTGCAGCGCTCCTTTTTTTCCCTCATTTTCCTTTTTTCTAGAAATCTGTCCTTTATTCCTTATTTTACGGCATTCCTCTTTTTTTTCGACTATTCCCGCCTTTTATTCCTTTTTTCTTTGGGCCATTCACTCCTTTTATTCGTTTTTTCCTTCTCAACATTTACAGAGTTATGTAATGATGGAACGGATTACACACATCGTCTTTCCCATGTTTTGATAACATCTTTGTTTTTCTAACATTTTCTTTCTGTGGGATATTCACCACCCCCCTGCCTCGAAAAAAACTTTGGCTATTTATTGGCGGTACAGGTGTTTGAAAGTTAGCAAATAACAAATAACGATCAAAGTGTCAAAACCAAAGGGGGACCCGAATTTTTCGATTGTAGTGTCGTGAAATCTGTTTAACCCGTTTCTGAACTCCAAGGGGGGGGGGAAACCGTTACTCCAAGCTTGTGTGCTTAAAAATGGACTGACATATCGAATATTGAATTCAGGGATGATTCTGATCCGAATGTTTTTGTGGGTTTGTTCTAAAAAAACAGATTTTTTTTCGGAAAAAAAAGGGGAAGAAGCCATTTATTTATTTCACATATGTATAAATTTTGACGATAATCTGAAAGTTTTCTTTTTCTCATCTTTTTTCTCTTTGCCGCGTCCACAATTTTTTTTTCTGACAAAGAGTAAGAAAGTGTTATCAGTCGATACTCGCAACGCGTGCTTCAAGGTCAAAAAGCCGTGTGACGCGGTATAAATGAAACATATAGGACTTCTGTGGATCTAGTTATAAAAGTACAACTATGCCGTAATTCTATGTTTTTGGTAAAAAACAACCGTTTTCTGGATTTCGATTCCAGAAAATGCGCATTTTTTAATGGACCATTATAGTTAATAGTGCGATCATAATATGGGGCTCTCATACGGTAGAATTATGTTTTAACAACCTGCGTACTTTCTGTATAGATATCTCCCGAACTGACGTGCATATAGACCGATCGTAATACTGTTTTATATATCTGTATTTTTTTAATATCGCGGTAACAGTATTGAGATTCCAATTCTTCCTATAGTTATTTCAAACGGTACTTTATCTTATTGACTGAATTTTCTGCTATGGGCAGTGTCTGTGAGAAAATGACACTGTTGCAAAAAACTTACGAAATTTTGGATATGCACGGAAGTTTATTGTTGAAAAATACGCACCTTTTCTTTTTGTTAAGTTTTGCGTGTGCATTGAAGTTGATGAAAAATCATAACTTTTAACGGCAATCTCGATAAAAATCAGCCCTACAGCTGAATCGGTAGGACGCGGCCACGGGTTCGAATCCCGCTCTTTGTTCGTAGCCGTTCAGAATCGTAGTAATTTAGTAGTAAATTTCGATGTCTTTAGCCGTCGGGTAACATAAAATAAAACTCTAGCGCTCTCAGACCAAACTAAATGGTTACAAATCTGTTAGTCTAAAGTACAATTCGAACCCCCTGGCTGAGATATTGAAAAAAATCCCAATTCGATCATCGTCTCAAAATATTACTATTAAAAAAAAAATTTTTTTTTAATTTTCCACTTAAAAAAATAGCCTTATACAGTGCATATATTATTTAAATCGTGAGTTTTTACACATTGATTTAAATTAAATCTAATGATAATTATTGTATCTTTCCAAACTAATAAGGTATAGATTTTATTGCTATTTAAGAAATTCTGCAGTCACAAAATTAAAAATTTGTTTATAGAAATGTCTTCTAAAAATTTTATATCTAAAATGCGCATTTATATATATATTTTTTTAAATTAGGATATTTGAGAAAGTTTTGATTTGAATCTGTTTTCAGATCAACATTTTTTGATTAGGAGACTCGAGTGATTGTTTATATTAGTAAAAATTATTTAGCTTCTGGTATATTTGATACTTAGGTACTTGTTTTTGCATTGTGTAAATCAAATAAATATTTTAAAATTGTTTTTTAATTTCCGTTTTTCCTTCTTCATTTTCCTCCTTTTTTTCCTTCTAATATTTAACATCTGGGTCTGCTACTTTTATAGAAAATTTTTTGAAATTGCCCATTTAAAAAAATTAGACTTATACTGTAGTTTTTAAACATTAATTATAAATCAATCTAAGAAAAATTAATAGAATTTTACAAACTAGTTAAAAACAAATTTTAATGTTACAAAATTTTTAAGTTTTGTTTAGAAGTGCATTTTAAAGCTTTGCTATTTGAAAAGACTTTTAAATTATTGGTGTACTGTTGAAATCTCTATTTTAACAAACCAGCTTATAACAAATGAAAATTTTGATCTCATGATTTTCCTTTTGTTTGCATGCAAATTTATCCATAAATAGTGAAGGTCCATTTTATACATTTATAGTGAATCTTAGGAATGAGGTAGAAGGATCCTTTTTTTCAGTCATTTACTAAGTTTTTTTTCTTCAATTTTTATAAAACTTTTTTGCAGTTATGAAAAGATTTAAATATATGTGTCTAGATTTAAAAACAAAGTGCATGAAATTAATAACATCTTGTTCACCTACTCAAGGAAAGAAAATGTTTTTCGTTGTGTAAGACAAAGAAATTCCTTACACTATCTTGATACTGGCATCACGTCTATAGAAGATTATAAATTAATTCAGTATTAAAATAGTAAGCAATAACTAGTTTTGCATTTGTCTACATTTTTGGTCATTCGAATAGGCAATCCATCAGTTGTTTGCTTTAAGTCAATTAAGATCTTATATATGTAAATCTTATGTAATATGTAATCTTATGTAAATCTTATACAAGTTATAATTTTCTGAGATCGAACATTAAAGAGTAGAAAAAGTTTTTAAATGTTCTTTAAGAATCTTTCTAAGGTTTCTTCTAAAGTTAAGTCCAACAAAAAATATGGTTCCTCAAAGTTTAATATAGTAAAGTTCAACTGTATTGGTGAATTTATTTTTTTAATTAGGCAAATTGAAGAAGCATCTGATTTGAATCTGTTTTAAATTATTTTTTACTAGGAAACTTAAGTACTTGTTTATATTGATAAAAAATTATTTAGATACTTTCATATTTCATATTTAGGCACTTGTTTTTTGTATTAAAGTAAATCAGAACATTAATTTTAAATAATTATTCAACTACCTCTTTTTTTGCATTTTCTGCTTTTTTCCCTCTTTTCTAAAAAAAAATTTGACTTCTGTGTCTGTGAAATACAATGATTTCTCACTTATACACACTCTCTTTTGTTCATGTTTTTGTTGAACCTAATGTAATAACCATTATTTTATCTGATATGTTTCTGATAAGAGGTGCTTAAAAAGTTTGAATGGTGCTTAATTTTTTCCATTAAAACAGTGTACGAACCATGTCCAGGTTTTATGACCACATTTTTTTATTACAAGCATTTGCATTAATGATGAGAAGTTATGGAATTGCAACTCGCTCTAAAATTCCCTCCCTATGGAATCCCCTTAATAAATTCCCTCTTTATATTGTTTTGGTGCTGATAGGGTGTTTGACCCCTATATTCCGTTCAGCAGTTACTTGTTGGTGTAGTCTTCTTATTTTTGTCACAATGCGTCCGAAATAAAGTTCGATAATACTCGTTTTAGCACTTCTCTTTGATATTGGTTTTTTAAAAATTTCCTGGGTAATTCTTTTGACCCCACAAACACCTCTGAAAAATTATACTGCGAATAATAGAATAGTAAATTGTCTAAGATACTGTTTTTTAATATTTTCTACTTATTGTCTGTTAAATGTTCCTATTTGCGTTTGAGAAAGAGTTAAAAATTGTCACAAATAATTTCAAAATTAAATATATTGTTTGTGTTTTTGTAACCCCCTCACACCAAAATGAAGGGATGAAGCTTCGCCTTTTCTAGAAATTTCTCGCGCTCGTGATATTTCCCGGCTTGAGCAGAATTCCCACGGTCCTTAGAAGTCCTTAAGAACTCCTCAATTTTAGCTTTCATTTTTAAGGGCCCTTAAAACTACTTAATTTTTGTCAAAGGTCCTTAAAAGCTCATTAATTTTTAAATTGGAATGCAATCCATTTCTCCATCGATGAGATCCACAGTCTCATGTGATTTCCTATCAGTTTTCGTATATGATAAATATATAATCTTTTGTATACTTAAAAAGTTTAAAAGTATAAAGTCAGCTGCCCTTTCCTAATAGCTAACAGTCATGCAGATTTTAATTAAATGAAGCATGGAAGATGGGGGTTTGTAGATATTTTAGTTACTTATGGAAGTTAAATTTTCCTTGCATTGGATGTAATAGAAAAGTCTAAAACTTTCTTCTTTCCCAGGCAGCGCCAGGTATAATCAGCTAGTATATATATATATATATATATATATATATATATATATATATATATATATATATATATATATATATATATATAAACAAACTCTTATATAAATATCTATAACAGTCATTTTTAAATCCTTAGGACGTACTGTTTATAATATTGTTTTTATTCACAATTTATTTTTAGTTTGATCACTCAAAAAAACTTTAGATATACATTTTTCAAAATTAGGTTTTGTCAAATAGATTTATCTTATATTAATTTTTAGGCATTTTTAAAAACTTAATTCTGAAATATTGTAGGGCATGTTATTGAACATGCCTTGTCTGGTTCATAATCATTAAAATATGTTCTTCAGGAGATAGGGTTTATGCCGTTATGTCGTGTATTTCAAGTAGGTCCTTATAAAAAGTTACTTTGGTCCTTAGAAAGTCCTTAATTTTTGTTCTGGAAAGAGTGGGAACCCTAAAGAGTGTTCAAAAATAACGCGTCAAAAATATTAAAAGAATCTATTTTTAATGTCCGGAATAATGTTTTATTTCTCAATCTATACACCCGATGACAGTACTAGAATATTTGTAACTAGCATATAGCCCATCATATGACGGGATCAGTAAAATTTTTAATATTCCAGAACTGTTAAGTACCCAATGAGGCAGGTAATAAAATGGTTTGTTTTTTGGCTGAGAATTATCTGGTTCACTCTCAATAGTTTATTTATCGTCATACTCCTCTAGAGTCTCCAGATCCTGTAATGCAGTTTAGAATCACATTGAATTCATTTAGTCAAACCATGTGGTTATGTATAACAAACAAACTTCTTAATTTCCAAATATATATAAATTAAAAGTTAGATATTTAGTAGTCCGTGAAATAGACTCCTCGACTTATATGAAAAGAATTTACTGTTAATACCGATGATAAAATTTTCATTGCAACAAAAAATAATCGATGATTGAATTTAAAATTATCACTTATATACTTAATCTATTATTTAAGTCAAATATAAAAGAAAATTATTTGCTTAATATGTAAGTTCAGTGATAAAACGTATGAAAATAATGCACGCGATATTTAAATAATTTAAAATAAGAAATGATTATATGAGATGGTTAAAGGAATGACGTCATAATGCTAGAAAAAAAATGTTATTTTTACCTATTTATTAAGTGAATAAATTGATAAATTTAATCGTCTGCCCTTAGCCGGGGAATCCATTCCAGGTACAACCGCTTCAAAAA
>CM063511.1:99012570-99050070 GCA_032207245.1 Pardosa pseudoannulata | reverse complement strand
TTTTTGCATAGGATATAATAGTTAAATTTTGTGAAAATATCAACTTTTGAGGTCTACAACAAAGACAGTAAAAAAATGGTGGTTCTCATGGTGTCATAGGAATTGGCGACTTCAAAATACTTCAAAATTCCCATGTTTAGGAAATTTTCAAACTTCCCTTCCCAAAAAACCCGGGTTTTTTCCACTGCTCACAACTCTACCCTAGGGGCCTTGGGCCTAAGCCTCATGTGGGGGCCTCCGTACATCTTATCTTTCTCGAACTCGAGAGTGATTTTATGTTGTAAGCTGCTATATCAGTTTAAATACTCCTGACAAGTATACATAACCTAAACAATTTGTGTATCTAATGAAATGAAATAAATTTTTTTTTTAAATTTAGAATTCCACTAAACTAACTTCAAACATATTACAGATGTCTGTGCAATCTGAGTACAGGTTGGTTGGTTGGTTGTGGTTTACTGGCGCAATATCCAAGTTTGGATAAGCTGCGCCAAACAAAAGATCACATAATTAAACAAAGTTGTATAATTTATTAAAATTAATACTAAATTAATACTAAAATTTTAAGAAAAGGTATAGCGAAAACGAGGTAAAGACTTTTCCTGTACTTAAATCTTGTGTATAATGCTGTTTGCTTAAGAGGCCTAGAGCATTATTATATCGTCCTGATATGGCTCTTCCCCCTTCTAAAAGAAGGAGAGGAGAATAAGCATTTTTCGTTGTCTTTAACTTCGCTTTTTTTCACGTAATATATTAGTGACGCTTGGTAGCGTGTCCGCTCAATGCTGCTCTCTATTATGGTTCGATCCCTGGCGACGATGAAATTTTTCCAAATTCTATGTTATTAAGTTGTAATTATTCTAAAGTGTTCACATATAATTATATTTGTGAAGTACCGTTTTCTATTTTTTTGCTTATTTATTTTTATTTTTTTCCAATATCAAATCGTTCCGCTACTTTGCTTTTGCATTTTGTTACTGTAAACGTATCGTCTTGTTTATGTTTTCAAAAAATATAAAAAAACTGAAAAAATGCTAAATAAAAATTTAAAAATTTTATAAAAACCAAAAATATATCTTTTTGTTAGTGCTGTCACTTTTTACTTATTTTTTATTGTTGTACCAAGCTGCATTGTTATAGTCCGTATTTTTGAATTGTACTACTATCTATGTTATTTTGAGCAACATTTTATGGAATTATATAACTCTGTTAAAAATTGGTCACTGTCAAACAGTCTAATTATCCTTTAATTAGACAATTTACTCATAATTTTTTATGAGAACGTACTCACCTCCTCGCTCTCTTGTGAGCTGGAGCGTTTTTAAATTCTTGTTTGGATTACTTTTTGCCTGGAGGCCTAAATTTATGTTTTGATCACTTCACGTTCGGAGGTTAAAGTGAAGACTTTCCACTTCGCTAGGTACTCCGTTAACCCAATTACCTTGACCTTGACCTTGAGGTAAAGACTTACATTAAAATGTTAAAATATTTAGATGAGATTTAAGACACCAATGCGATACAGAAAATCAAATAATTTGGGATGAGGAGTCTCGCCCAAAAGTTCATTCAAATTAGGATGAAAAGTTTTAAAATATATATAATAAAAACGTTTTAAATTAGTACATGATGTTAAAATATGATGAATAGTAAGATCAGTATGACAAATGGAACATTGCGGAGTAGGTTCAGCACATAGCAAATGTTTATGAGTGAGTCTGCTATGACCAATTCGAAGACGAGTTAGTATGACATCCATTTTTCGATTTCTGAGAGGTGGCCAAATAGAGATAGATGACCGAATGGAGTATAATTTATTTCGTGTTTCAGTGTCCAATTCAGCATTCCAGTGGACATTGGTGATTCGAGATATTGTTTTTTTAATATCACTATATGGCAGAGGACCGGTGTAAAATGTAGTTGCCTGTCTCGCTAAATCATCAGCTATTTCATTGCCGCAAATACCAACGTGACTTGGAACCCAACAAAAAAGTATGTGAAATCCACGACGAGAAAGTTAAGTACAGTATCTGACTTTAAAGATAAAACTATGATATTCTTGAGTCAAACTCTGAGTACCTGTAACATTTTTTAAAGGAAAAAGTACTGGTTTAAATTAATAAAAATTATCATTTTAAATAAACTATCATGTGAGACTTTTACAAAATTCCAAACATTAAATATTTTTATTCTAAAATTAACAATTTTTAAACTTCCTGTTTATTCTTAAATCTTCAAAAGAGAAAAAAAATATCAGATGCTTTTGGATAAATATATTTTCTCTGATTGTTAACCACATCAAGAGGGGAAAAAAGTAGTTAAGATTTTTTTTTCCTCTCAGAAGAGATGAATTTGTAAATTGGTGTCAATAATATGGTTGGTATTTCAGTCTTTTGAATAATACGCATTTAAAATGTTAACATTGCTTCAAAGTATTTTTAAGTAAATAAAAGCTTACTTTTGGCTTAAAATTATAGACTGAATTTAACTTACTGACTTTAGTCAAATTACATTGAAAAACGCCTAATGTCATGCCAGATTTTAAACTCACTGTAACACACACACACACATATGCGTTTGTTCAAAGTTTCATATTTAAAAAATATATAGGAAGAAAAAGCTCTTTCTTGTAATTCCGAACCACAGGCTTGCATTTCCGTCACTTTTCTCACCTTTAGTAACTTTTTTTACAATTGATCACTTTTAGTCACTTTTTTTAAAGTAAACAGTCACTTTTAATCGCTTTTTTTCATGGTGTATCACAGCAAAAGTGTTTTGTTGAAAAAAGAAAATCTGAATTAATAAAATATTTTAATAAAAGACCAGAAATGTGATGTTCTAATCTTATTATTCTTATTAAAGTTAATTATAGTCATATGGTTTCCAGAATTTAGTGATTTTAAAAAGTCGTAAAGAAGTTCCTGAAATCTACGTTTGTACTGAAATGTACATTTAATACATTAAAGTAATTTACTTCAAAGCACACATTTCCTTTTTCTTTTTCTTCAAAATTTGTTTAGATACTCTAATCTAGCTATGTGCATATTTCAAAACATCATTAATATATGCAAAAAATTGTGATTATGAAATTAATGTATTGTACGTATTCAAATCTAATTTATAGATTTTCTTGAATAAAAAGCAATGTTGAGTTGTGTTAAACAAAATTTTTAACTTTTTTTGTATTTGACGCTAAAATCATGTCTTGCACGAATCATTTGATTTAGAGTTAAAATAAATAGAAAAATCTTAATAATAGCGTCTGTAATCAAGAGGAGAAAAAACGCTTTTTTTGTTCAATGTTTAGTCACTTATTCTGTATTATTTGTCACTTTTCTCACCTTTTTGAAAGTACCTCAGAGTTCCAAGCCTGAAACCATCAAACGGGTTGTACCACTTGGTTTTACATCATGCTAAATTGTACCATTTAGTAAAAATGGATGTATTTCATGAAATTTGTTATTGCGAATGTATTTATTTGCATCCTGCATTTTATAGGGTCCCAGCTAGCACGGAAACGTTGGATTTTCGTTGGCTGTTGGTCTTTGGTTGGGTAAACGTTGAAAAGGGGAAATGAAGTGATGGTAATTAGTTGGCAAAATGTTTGGTTGGCCATCGGTAATTCTGAAACGTTGGCCAACCGTTGGGCCAACGTAAGAGATTTTCTGTTTACGCCTCTTGCACAAATATCGGCATACCATTGGCTAAGAAATATAAAAGTAACAGCCTATATCTACGAGCATGTGCAGAAGCTCCGCCAAAAGAGAAAGTTGTGTATCAGCCGCCATCTTTAGGGTTAACGCGCCATCGCTGCAGGATTTCAAATTTGCAAGGTAAGTTCTCTTGATATTTTTGTGTTCTATCATATATATATGATATGCCCTCATTATTATTAATTTATTCCTGAAGAAAACGATGTTTGGCTATCTGAACTGTAGTTTCTCTTTTGTGTTTTTAATAGTAACATACCATTTACAAAAGTATATACACGGTGTTTTGGTACACTTTAGTCTTTAATACCTTTTAATACACTTCTTTAGTACAGATTTAAGAAAATAGCAAATTTTAAGTCAATTTAAGATAGGTGACATAATTTTTTTTAAAGCATGCTGATTTAAATTATCGTTAGGTTACTTTTTTGTGTTTTTTCTTAATAATAATAATAAAGTTGTATAATGATATGTAAATATTATGGATTTCACTTCATCATAGTTATGAAACTTGTTTACTTTATAACTTAATTTTATTTATTAGATGTAATTATGTTTACCTTTACTTTTTTACATATTCAAATCATATTTGAATCATTTTAAAAAGGTAAAAGGATAAAGGAAATGTTTGTGGTAACATTAAAACATTTTATAATATATACATTTTGAGTTACTTATTTGTGTTTCAGATGCCATGAAATTGTGAATCCAGAGAAAATGCAGAGAACTTTGGTAGATGGATATGGTGGCGGAATTTAAATTTAAAAAAAATTGTAAATAAAAGAAAAATAACTAAAATATGTATATATATATATTTTTTTTTTGTTTAACCTCTGTTGTGTTGTGCTTTTCTTCAATTATCTATTTTTAGCTCTCAGAAAGGGAAATTTTCGTTTTTCTTATTTACGAAACAGTTTGTATCATTAAAAAAATTAATACAGATTTCAAAGGAATAAATGGATTGCCGCAGAGTAAGTATTATATGAAATGTGTGGTGTGGACTAAAATAAACTATGTCATTCTTTTTATATCTATTTTCTATTTTTCAACTATTGCAAAATTTAAAAATGACTTATGTTATAAAAACATCAGCTTATTTCAAAGTAATAGCACATGCCCATTCTATATTATACACTATAGCAAAATAATAAACAGAAATATAAACGTTGGTATTCCGTTGGCCCATCGTAGTATTACGTTGGCCCACCGTAGTATTGCGTTGTCAATATGTAAACAAACCACCATTAACCAACCGTTGGCCTACGGTTGGCCAACGTGTCATATCAACGTTGGCCCAACGTAACGTTGCTAACTGGGGTGTCTATGTATTCTCATCACAAAATGAGACAAATTATATTGAAAAACGCCTTAAGTCATGTCAGATTATAAACTCACTGTAACACAACACACACACACACACATATATGTGTGTGTATGTTTGTTCAAACTTTCATATTTAAAGAAAAAATAGAAAGAAAAAGCTCTTTCTTCTAATTCCATGCTAGTAAACGGGTTGTACCACTTGGCCGGATTATAAAGTCTGAAATTATAAACTACAGTAATAGTAACATATTGATGTAGAAATGAGTATTTTACGCTTATCTGGTAAGCTTTTATTGACTAAAATTATGCATAGCAGAAAACACGTAGTGAGAAGTAGAATTATCAACAAAGATGTGATGTTGCCAAACTACAAAACAAAATAGTGGTGTTGTCACACATAATAAATATCTCACACACACACACACATATATATATATATATATGTGTGTGTGTTCAAAGTTTCATATTTATCTACATTTTTGTTATATTTTGTTTACTAATATAATAAATTGTTTTAATAAAAACACAAAATTACAAAAAAAAAACCCAATTTATTTTCTTATCATAATCAAATAATAAATAAACTTTAATGATATCCTCGTGCGTGTTTCGACGAACAAAATTTTTTTGAAATTTGGTTCAAAAGATGTGAGATTGCCTAGTAATTGTCGGGTTTTTTTTTAATCTTCGACTGTACATATCAACAAGTTGTATGTATGAAATGAGGCTTTTTGCCTGATCTAGAAGTGGAGTTTGGGGCAGTTATTTCCGCCCTGCAGTCGGGGAACTCGCGACGAGAATGGCAACGAATTAAAGACAATAGAATCTCAAAATTATCGTAGTTTATTCATGTCGAAACAGCCGGAATTATCAAAAATCCGGTTTAAAGTATACATCTGCTTTTGTAGTTGTATGTGCCAAACAATTAGTGATCACTACAAGTCACGTGGATGACGTAACTTATGTGTCAAGGATCTTTTTAGATAAGCAACTGGAAGGATTTTACTGGGGAACATTCTAGAAAATTCGCTCGGGTTGCTAGAAAGGAATTACCGGAAATACATAATCGGAACCGAAAGCGATAAAAATATCCTTACATACATAATATTACTAATTATGTAAATTGTGATATATGTATAATTTATATATATATATATATATATATATATATATATATAATTATTACATAATTGTATTGGTATATGTATAATTAATATATAATATTAATTAAAGGATTTTTATGAATTATAGGAAAAAAACGTTTCTATAATATATTTTAAATTTAATTTTTTATATCTTTATATCCTCCATTATTGATTAATTTTTGCATACCACCAACGGTACGTATACCAGAGGTTGGGAACACTGGTATATTATAATACAAGTGAAGGATCTTACAGTTTCACTCACACGTGTGAGGGATTTGTGCAATGCATACGGAGTCCAACAAAATTATCGTAAATAATTGTAAATTCGACCCCGTACCAAAAAGGTATGACAATGAATCAATACGAAGGTCACTTTGAAATTTTGAAATACAACTAGGTTTTTAAAGTTATACTTACAAAATTTAGGTGTTCAAAGTAGTCTTCTCCAGCATTAATTCACTTTTGTAGACGAATTTTCCACAGATTAAATGCCTCGAGCCATTCATTTCTTGGAATAGATGAAAAAAAATGCATTTATAGCCACATCAATCTCTTCTTCTGTATAAAAACGACGTCCACGTAATTTTTTTTAGATTAAAAAATAACCAAAAGTCCCACATAGCTAGATCAGGTTCTATCACTTTCATTTGTTTTTGTTGAAGAAACTCAACTATTAATCCAGTTGTATGTGAAGATGCATTGTCATGGTGAAGCATTAGTCTCCTAACATTCACTTGTAGAATTTGTGGAAGACATTTAGTGGTATACCACTTTGCTGTTACTGTCTTCCGTCCTTCAAACTTGATTTCTTTAACCTATCCCGTACTTCTGAGGGGGAAAAAAAAACGGCATACATTACTTTTTTTCAGTATGCGTTGTCTTTTCACCATTGTCGGCGTGGGATCATCTTCAAAGGACCATAGTTTGCCGTCTTGACGTGTTGGTTTGGTTTGATTTGGAGTGCAAGGGTCTACTTTTTGCAACACGAGGGTTAATGAGATCGGGACCTACAGCTTAAAGCCGATTCCGAACGGCTACGAACATCCATGCCACAGTGGGATTCGAATTTACGAACTCCGGTACCGAAGGCCAGCACCCTAACCAATCGGCCATCGTTCGGCTCTTGACGTGTTGGAACGTCAAAAAAAGGTATGTACGTTTCATCACCCGTTACAATTTTAGAAATGATGCGGTGGCCACCATTATTTAGCAATTTAAGAGTTTCTTTACTGATTCTGACAAGTTCTCCTTTTTAGTGCTGAGTTAGATTATGGGGAACCCAACGGCAAACTACTTTTTTCATATGTTATTCTTCATTAATAATTTTGTGCATGGCTGCGAATCCAATGTTAAGTTCTTTCTAAATAACTTGATAGATACAGCGATTGTCATCCATTAACTTTTACCCTATGGCAGACACATTATTCGGGATTACTGTCGACGGCGGCCTTCCTGTGTGTTCTTCATCCTGAAGAAAATAGCGACCACTGCTAAATTCTATAAACCATCTGAATACAGTAGCACGAGCTGAAGATTCATCACAAATGCCAATTGCAACCGTTGAAAGCATTCTTCTTGATTTAATCCTGGTTTAAAATCGTAGAAAATCATAGCGCGAAAATGTTCTAGCTTCAATTCGATTTTCTCTTCTGTTTAAAATTTATTCTACCCTAAACAAGTTGAAGTAAGTCAGTAAAAAATTGTCTGCTGTGTTAAAATCTCAATTTCAGAGTAACCCTCGTATCACTCTGGTAATTAAATTGGGTCTGTGCCTGCCATATTGGATTCCGCTAGTTGAATGTTAACTATATATATATATATATATATATATAATATATATATATATATATATATATA
The DNA here is from genome assembly GCA_032207245.1 of Pardosa pseudoannulata. Classification (NCBI taxonomy): domain Eukaryota; kingdom Metazoa; phylum Arthropoda; class Arachnida; order Araneae; family Lycosidae; genus Pardosa; species Pardosa pseudoannulata. Next base: position 99,042,035 of record CM063511.1, on the reverse strand, counting down.
TATATATATATATATATATATATATATATATATATATATATATATATATATATTAATATATATTGATACCGTTCTATTTGGAAATTAATTATCTTAGAATGTTATTAAACACACACTTCAAAATTCAACGCTCTGCAAGAAAAGCATAATAATAATTTTTTTTTTTTCGTTTAGGTGCGTTCATTAGAAAGCTATTACTCGATAAAATTTTCAGCGAAAGTTAAAGAAAAGAAAAATAAAATTTTAATCACCAAACATGAAGTACTTAAATGCATTTCCTTAGTGATATAAAGGAAATATGCAGTAATAAAATGTTTTATTACTATGTTTATTTAGATTATTAAGCTTTGAATTAACTGTTCTGTCACGGTTTTCAGTAATGCGCCTTTTATATAATTAAGCTTTTCATTACAAGATAATTTCTTTAATGGCCATAATTTTCCAAGTTCTTTAAATAATTTCACTGCCATAAAAAGCGTAATTTTCTTTGCAAACCATAAATGATTCATAAATGTTCTATATTCATTTCGTTTATTGTCCCGAGAATTTCACTATGTATCAAACATTAAAAATAAGTCTGATAATAGCTGCTTCTATGATAAATAATTCTTGTCTTCTTTCTTCATAACCGAGGTTTTAATATTTTGTAATCTTGTTTTCAAAAGCGAAATTGAAATTATTTTTATGTTTGTGTGAAATGAATTTCAAAATCATTTAGATTTTCGGAATGTGTATTTGTTCAATGTATTATATCGCAGAAAAAAAATCCCATCAGTTTAGGAATATATTTTAGTTGTTCTTAATTAAATAAGTGTAAATATTCTTCTCGTAGTTTTGTAGAATTTCGTTACATGATAGAAAATCTTAAATGCAGAACACGTTTTTAGTTATAATTAATTTTAATGCTTTCACAGTTACGTTTCTCACATTAATTCCATATTTACTTAATCGGCGTTTAAAACTGGAAATGTGGAATGTGTTATAAACAGGAATGGTTTAAGTATCATTCGGCATTCTTTCTCCTAAAATACTTTTCTGGCGCAATTTTCTTTGTTGATATTATGTTTGTTAGTTAACACTGTGACGACTTCTATATTCTCGAGTGAGAGGTAACGTGAAGAATGGATCACAGTCAAGATAAAATTGGAAATTACTTTTATTCTTGATTAACTACGGCTATTTACAAAAGGGTTTTAATTCGCAATAATCGGCATTTAAAATTGGAAATGTGGAATGTGTTATACACAGAAATGGTTTAAGTACCATTTTGCATTCTTTCTCCTAAAATACTTCTCTGGCGCAATTTTCTTTGTTGATATTATGTTTGTTAGTTAACACTGTGACGACTTCAATATTCTCGTGTGAGAGGTAACGTGAAGAATGGATCACAGTCAAGGTAAAATTGGAAATTACTTTTATTCTTGATTAACTACGGCTATTTACAAAAGGGTTTTAATTCGCAATAATCGGCATTTAAAATTGGAAATGTGGAATGTGTTATACACAGAAATGGTTTAAGTACCATTTTGCATTCTTTCTCCTAAAATACTTCTCTGGCGCAATTTTCTTTGTTGATATTATGTTTGTTAGTCAACACTGTGACGACTTCTATATTCTCGAGTGAGAGGTAACGCGAAGAATGGATCACAGTCAAGATAAAATTGGAAATTACTTTTATTCTTGATTAACTATGGCTATTTACAAGAGGATTTTAATTCCCAATAATTGTCACTTAAAATTGGAAATGTGGAATGTGTTATACACAGAAATGGTTTAAGTACCATTTTGCATTCTTTCTCCTAAAATACTTCTCTGGCGCAATTTTCTTTGTTGATATTATGTTTGTTAGTTAACACTGTGACGACTTCAATATTTTCGAGTGAGAGGTAACGTGAAGAATGGATCACAGTCAAGATAAAATTGGAAATTACTTTTATTCTTGATTAACTACGGCTATTTACAAGAGGATTTTAATTCCCAAATCATGTAGAAATGCAAAGGATGGTTGCCTGTATAACTTCCTCACGACGATCACAGTCGAAAGAAAAAGAGATTTAATAATCTCATATAAGTGGAGAGGATTTTCAGGGTGCAAAAAAACCCAATTTATCCCCCGTTCGGTATCAGAGACTCTGCCGCTCCCTATATGAGCGGACTTTACGAATCTCCCGAACTAGAAAGCTGGCTCCGGTAAAAAACGCGAAAGCCTCCACGAGGTCAAGCACCTCCGTAAAAAAATGTCGAAAAGCCCTGAGTCGCAAAATTGTAGGCTTTTTATACCTGGGGGTCAGTTACGGTCCCGCCAACTGTTTTTTGGGTCAGTTAAGATCCCAGTTACTTGAGAACTCCAGCTAAAGTTACAGTTAGATTTTTTAGCTGAATTCTCATTCGCTGGCTGTCCCTTTCCGGAATTCCCGAGGATTCATTAACGTGATCCATCAGGGGGCGTAATCCTCTATTCAATCCGATTGTCAAGATCCCAGACTCTGCGACGCCACTCTGGATCGGATCAGCTGTTTTGGCGCGTGCTCGGAACAAAGGGGAGTCTTCACAACACGTTGAATGCCACGACAATTTTTTGAAATCTGGCCTAAAATGACAATTGTAATAATTAAGCCCAGAGTTAATTTAATAAAAATTTACGTCCACGAAACATCAACATTTACACACAAAACAGAAATAAAAACATAATGGGACTGAAATTCAACAGTACATGACCATACCGGTCGACAGCAAGCCTCGAACTCAGTTCGTTCTTGGTATACCCTATAGAGGGCGCTGTAAACTACGTCACAGTATATACTTATTTGTTGCATTCCTGGCTGCGAAGACGTCTCGGCGAGTAGCCAGAGAAAAATCTTTGAGAATATATAGGAGTTCTCAAGAATCCTGCAGGTTTCTGGTTACTTGGTTTATATCGATTGCATTCTGCACATTTGTTATCATATTCTGTGATAAATTTTCTCGTACCAGGAAAGTAATATCTGGAGACAATCTTATAGTGCTTGCCTTCAGCTTTACAATGTCCTGCAGTAGGTGAATCGTGAAATTGCTGTAGCACTCGTTCTCGCTTTTGACAGGGAACCACTAGTTGGGCCTCTTCGAACTCTGTTTCTGGGGAATACCTATACAAAATTCCTTGATTCATGAGATATCCTCTACTTGTCCAATTTACACAACTTTCATCTCTCTTACCACTTTCAAAACAGTCTCTAATCTTCCTAACATCTTAATTTTTCATTTGCTCATCGCGGATGTCCTTAGATTTCCGGGATGGTAAATCTATGAAAACTGCATTTAAATCACAAACAAAGTCATCATTAGCATATGGTGGTCTAGACAGAAATTCTGCTATAACATTCGATTTTCCTGGAGTATAAATGATTTTTGGATGATATGATTGGATTTGTAGAGCCCACCGAGCCAAACGACCAGATGGCGATTTGATACTCATCAGCCACTTCAGGGGCTGGCGATCTGATGCAATTATTATCTCTTGATTTTCCACACAGCCGCGGAACTTCTCAAGAGCCTAAACTACTGCAAGAGCTTACCTCTTGGTAGTTGAGTAATTTCTTTCAGCTGAGCTTAGCAATTGGCTTGCATATTCAATCACCTAAAAAACGAAATCGGAATTCTAAGCGTTCTGCTTTTGTACTGTTGCTGCGGGTTGGGCAGCAACAGTACGGTGATAAATAAAGATGTCCAGGGTTAATTTAACAAAAATTTACTTCCACGAAGCATCAACATTTACACACAAAAACAGAAATAAAAACATAATGGGACTGGAATTCAGCAGTACACGACCATACCGGTCGACAGCAATCCTCGAACTCGGTTCTTTCTTGGTATACCCTATATAGGGCGCTGTAAACTACATCACAGTTTATACTTATTTGTTACACAATTTGATTTAATCACATTATATTATTAAAAACTCTAATTCTATTGTATAGTTATCATCAAAAAGCATGTTTTTATTTATTTATTTATTTATTTAAGCTTTTACGAATTATTTTGTAGTTGGCTTCTGTAACAGAAATCTCTTCTCAGAAGCCAACTACGAGTTAATTCGCGCGCAGACACACACAGACACGCTTCGACCTGTCGCTTCTCTAAAGCTGAATCATAGATACGCGTCCATATTCGTCAATAGTATCTCAGAAATTGTAATCGAGTGCATCCCATTTACGTCTTTCTTGAGTGTTTTGTTTTATAATTATTGTTATTATTAAATTTCCAAGAAACCAATATGGATTAGAAAAGACCACTGACTCAAAATGAAATTGAGTACTACGCAAGTCTAAGTGATTCAGAATTTGACAGGATTTTTGAAGAGGATGATAGTGGTTATGAACCTTCTGAGAATTTAAGTGATACTGAAGATGAAATTGTCTCCGAACCTGAAGTTTATCCCGAATCTGAAGATAATGACGATGATTCCCAAGCAACAATATGGAACACGAATGGTAATTTATTTCTGTCCAGTCTGTAAAGAGAAGCCAGTCCTTTTTGTTGAAGATTGTTTTAAGAAGTTCCACAAACAATAAAATATTTTATTTCTTGAATTTGAACTAATTTTCATAAATATATTTTTTGCTCGTTTTTTTAAAAAAAATTCTGTTTATGCAAGCCAGTATTGGTTTTTTGATTTTGGGCAGCAGAGTTTCAGAAATTAAAGGAATTAAATCAAAAATCCTATTACCGGAAGTAAATTCTTCAGGTTTATCAATGCACAACGATGTTTCTGTCTTTAGTTTGGAAGAACTGGCGGTGATAATTTGATCATCATTCGTACTGCAATTTTCAGATTCATTTTGAAAACGGTTTCCATAAAACTTCTGTTTTTGCATTCTAGCAACACTTTTCCCCATTTTTAAAGAAAAAACTTAAAAAAAACTCAAAATTTTAAAGAAAATAGCAAATTTTTAAGAGAGTAAATATAATCCAAACACGATGTAAACATGTGGTTTATGAACAAATATTAGTTGCCAATTTCTAAAAGAAAACAGCAAATATTATGCTGCCAGATTCATTTTTAATATTATAAGAGTTTTATTTTTATATAGCATGCATTCTTTTGATCATTTAAACCAACTTCAACCCAAAATCATAAAATAAAACTATGTAAACAAACATTTTATTTTACTTCCGGTTTGCAGACCGTAACTTCCGGTTAGAAAACTGTTTGACGTGTAATATTAAAATAGCTATAACTCCAGTTCTAGGTAAGCTAGAACCAAAATTCCAACAGATTTAGAAAGACAAAAGATTGAAATATTATTTAAAATAAAAATTGAAAATTCGATATTTTGGTCGAAAATGCCCCTTTTTAAAGGTGTACGGATACACCTTAATATAGTTTTTATTTTAAGTTAATATCGTATACTTTTTCAGGAAATAGTCTAAGATGTTCAGAAAATATTTTCTTAGAATCACCCATGGTAAATGTATCCTAAGTTTTTTAGTGTTTCTTATTGACATAAGTATTTCATTATGGAAATAAACTAAACGGAATTTAGAATTGTTTTAAATGAACCAGTTTCGAAATTTATTTCACATTCTCGACCTCTACTTAATAAAAGTGTAAAACTCCCAGTAATGAACTGTTTCGCTGGCTACTTCATTCTGCTCAACTTTTCGAACTTTCTGCAGATCCTTTATAATCAGCTTATGAAAGTATAGTTAGTACTTCGAACTTTATTAAAATAAGATAATCCGTCGGCTCTCTCTTTCGCATATAAATTCATTTTTCCATCTGAAACAAAATGAGCTTTACCTACAGACTGTTATACGCCTGATAAGAATGTGGACGAAAAGCAGAATGCAGTCTTAGTCTTTTAAAAAGCGAAAAAGTAGAAGGAATTTAGACCCGATATATTTTTAAAATGAACTTGTGCTTTAAACAAAAGAAGAGTTTTAAATATTTAATTATTTTTTTTTTGTCTGATTAAGAAATTATTTGGAACAACATATGTCTATATTTTTCATTAATTTTAGAGAACTGTTTAATATCCAGACTGTTAAAATACCTTTTGCATTTACTTGTACTAATATAACTTTTATTTAGTGCAGCTCGCGCCTTGCTTTTTAAATTAAAAAAATTAATTGACTGAAGCAATTATAGTTGCCCTAATAAGCCTGATAAGAATGTGGATGAAAAGCAGAATGCATTCTTAGTCTTTTAAAAAGCGAAAAAGTAAAAGGATTTTAGACCTGACATATTTTTAAAATTAACTTGTGCTTTAAACAAAAGGGAGTTTTAAATATTTAATTATTTTTTTTTGTCTGATTAAAAAACTATTTGGAACAACATATGTCTATATTTTTCATTAATTTTAGAGAACTGTTTAATATCCAGAATGTTAAAATACATTTTGCATTTACTTGTACTAATATAACTTTTATTTACTGCAGCTCGTGCCTTGCTTTTTAAATTAAAAAAAATTAATTGACTGAAGCAATTATAGTTGCCCTAATAAGCCTGATAAGAATGTGGATGAAAAGCAGAATGCATTCTTAGTCTTTTAAAAAGCGAAAAAGTAGAAGGAATTTAGACCTGATATATTTTAAAATGAACTTGTGCCTTAAACAAAAGGGCGTTTTAAATATTTAATTATTTTTTTTTGTCTGATTAAGAAACTATTTGGAACAACATATGTCTATATTTTTCATTAATTTTAGAGAACTGTTTAATATCCAGAATGTTAAAATACATTTTGCATTTACTTGTACTAATATAACTTTTATTTACTGCAGCTCGTGCCTTGCTTTTTAAATTAAAAAAAATTAATTGACTGAAGCAATTATAGTTGCCCTAATAAGCCTGATAAGAATGTGGATGAAAAGCAGAATGCATTCTTAGTCTTTTAAAAAGCGAAAAAGTAAAAGGATTTTAGACTTGACATATTTTTAAAATTAACCTGTGCTTTAAACAAAAGGAAGTTTTAAATATTTAATTATTATTTTTTGTCTGATTAAGAAACTATTTGGAACAACATATGTCTATATTTTTCATTAATTTTAGAGAACTGTTTAATATTCAGAATGTTAAAATACATTTTGTATTTACTTGTACTAATAAAACTTTTATTTACTGCAGCTCGCGCCTTGCTTTTTAAATTAAAAAAATTAATTGACTGAAACAATTATAGTTGCCCTAATAAGCCTGATAAGAATGTGGATGAAAAGCAGAATACATTCTTAGTATTTTAAAAAGCGAAAAAGTAAAAGGATTTTAGATCTGACATATTTTTAAAATTAACTTGTGCCTTAAACAAAAGGGAGTTTTAAATATTTAATTAATTTTTTTGTGCGATTAAGAAATTATTTGATTTCTGGATCAACATACGTTTATATATATATATATATATATATATATTTTTTTTTACAATTTTAGAGAATTCTTTAATGTCCTCAATGTTAAAACAAATTTTGCATTTACTTGCACTAATATAATTTTTATTTAATGCAACATGTAATTTGATATTTAAATAAATTTTTTTAATTACCTCAAGCAATTATAGCCCTAACACACACACTTATATATTTATATATAAAATTTTTCTGTCTGTGTGTTTGTAATATAACTCCTCTTAACACTTCGCAGGTACACTTCGCAGTGGAATTGTAACGGGATCGGGCGTTTTGCTCGTAAATTTAGTTATTCAGTTAAATCTCAATAGATCGAAAATTATTTATTTTTTTAACCAACTTTTCGTATTTTATATTGAAGTATATAAACAAATATATAAATAGAAACATGTAAGTAACAAACATAAGATTTTTGTAAACAAAAAATATATTTTTTAGCGGGTAAATTTAAAATAGTATCGTAAATATGAAAAATCAAATAGAAATAGTAGTATATAGTTTTAATTTTTTCCCATTCTGCTGTTCCGCATCGACTGATATAAAAACTAGTTTTTGTTTTGTCTAAATTTTTCCAGAATGTATATAGTAGACAAGAACAGTCGGCTTCGTTTTCTGTTATACACCGTTATTTTTGTACCCGCAAGCAAACTGACTAAGTATTATTTTGGTTGCGTTGTGTAAAATATTTAAGTACAAAATTCCTACAGACCTACAGACTTAAAATAAGAAAATAAACTAAAAAGCTAAATTAAAAGTAACTGAAATCAGCTTAAAATAAAAAACAGTAAATTTATTATAATGATATATATACATCTATATGCACACAATCTGATTCTACTTTCAGAAAATGTACTTTATCAACACTTTTAAATTAGGTATACACTAATTTAGGTTTCACAATACTTTTCCATCAATTAGGTAAATATAATATATATATATATATATATATATATATATATATGTATGTATATATATATATATATATGTATATATATATGTATATATATGTATATGTGTATATGTATATGTATATATATATGTGTGTATATGTATATATGTATATATATATATAATATATATATATGTATATATGTATATGTATATATATATGTATATATGTATGTGTATATATATGCATATATGTATATATATGTATGTATGTATGTATAGATTTATATATATATGCATATATATATATACATACATAAATATGTATGTATGTATATATATATATATATATATATATATATATATATATATATATATATATATATATATATATATATATATATATATATATATATATATGTATATATATATGTATATATATGTATATATATATATGTATGCATATATGTATATATATATGTATGTATATATGTATATATGTGTATATATATATATATGTATATATGTATATATGTATATATGTATATATGTATATGTATATATATGAATATATATATATATATATATATATATATATATATATATATATATATATATATATATATATATATATATATATATATATATATATATATATATATATATATATATATATATATATATATATATATATATAAGAGAAAGGACCTAATCTCAATTTAAAATATATGTAAAAAGTTGTATCTTTGTGAACCTATGGTGTGCCAGGAACACCATACTGGTTGAGAGCTAATCTAGACTGGGTATGTGTGGTTGCAAATTTTAATCTTACCCAGTTACCCAGTCACCTTTAATCAACACAGGGGATTCTAGGCCGGCTCAGGCTCAGAACTCCAGTTACTAGAGCGGTGACTTTACCGACTGAGCAACCGCGTCTCAAAGATAATATATAACATTTAAAAGTATCTTTGTATTAAGAGATATTCTAAAATATAAAAGCCAACAAGTCAGAAAATGTCACGTTTTCAATTCCTATTCATTTTCACACAGTGTATCAACAATTATAACTTTTTACAGATTAAAAAAAAAAAAAAAAAAAGAGTTTAGTCTTGTTAGCAATCAACGGAAGAAATACCCGATTCTTAAAGATGAATATCAGAGCAATTTTTCGCAACACATCTCACTCAGTAAGCTGTTTACTAGGAAAGGTTTTTAAAAAAAGAGGATTTAAAACTCTCTTCCGAATAAAAAGGATGAAAATATATACTTAAGCAAACTAAGCCGTTTCAAAACAATAGTTTCGCATTATTTTTGAATACAAAGTGCGAAATGAGAAAGAGCCATTTAATTATTTCGAAGACTTTGGCTGTATAAGTTTTCTTCTTGCAATTCCTTAAGAATTGAAAAAGTTGAAACAAATATTTAGGGAAAGCTTAAGTGAGATTTAGAGAGGAATGATGTCTGACGCAACTTTTTCAGTTTATGGAAAGATAATTGAAATTCGAAGAGGCTTATTGAAAACTTGGGGGAAACCTATTTTAAAAATTTCACTGGCTCGTGGGATCAGCAAATTCAATTTTTTTTTATTTTTTTAGAAAATTCATTTGTAGGATGGTTTAAAGAATCTATTACAGATGTAATCAAAAATTCCGCTCTTGAATCTCTAACAAAATATTTTGAAGGTAATTTTAATTTAGATATTATAATGGAAATTATAGCCAAGAGGTACTGTGCTTTGTTAGTTTTTGTCATGCTTTTCTGAAAGGTTTAAGAACTTCGGAATTTTTAAGGAAAAACAAAGAATTTGTTAATCTCGAAAAAATTAACTGTTAATTCCCCCACATTTTTGTTTCATACCGTACTGCAGTAGCTATATGCATGTCTATTTGGCATATCTGAAAATCTACTATATAAAACTATATAAAATGATTGAGTTAGTACATATGATTTAAATGTGCGGCCATAGGGGGCAAGCGAACTTCCATATATGTTTTTCTATAAACTCCCACATGTCACGAATAAATGCGTTTTTTTTTAAAACACGCATCATTTTTAAGGAGCATGAAATCTTTGTACATTAGATAGCTTTTGGTTTTTGAAAAATTCTGTTTTTAAAAATGAGAAAGGATATGTTTTCAACAAACTCCCACATGTCACGAATGAATGCACCTTTTTTAAACACGTATCATTTTTAGGAGTATGAAATCTTTGTACATTAGATAGCTTTTGGTTTTAGAAAAATCTCTGTTCTTAAAAATGAGAATGGATATGTTTTCTACAAATTCTAACATGTTACGAATGAATGCGTTAAAAAAATAACACGCATCATTTTTAAGGAGTATGAAATCTTTGTACATTAGATAGCTTTTGGTTTTAGAAAAATTCAGTTTTTATAAATGAGAATGGATACGTTTTCTACAAACTCCCACATGTCACGAATGAATGCATTCTTAAAAAAAAAACACGTATCATTTTTAAGGAGTATAAAATCTTTGTACATTAGATAGCTTTTGGTTTTAGAAAAAATTAGTTTTTATAAATGAGAATATATATGTTTTCTACAAACTCTCACATGTCACGAATGAATGCGTTCTTAAAAAAAGAAAAACGCGCATCATTTTTAAGGAGTATGAAATCTTTGTACATTAGATAGCTTTTGGTTTCTGAAAAATTCAGTTTTTATAAATGAGAATGGATATGTTTCTTACAAACTCCCAGATGTCGAGAATGAATGCGTTTTTTTTACGCATCTGTTTTAAGGAGTATGAAGTCTTTGTACATTAGATAGCTTTTGGGTTTTGAAAAAATCAGTTTTCATAAATGAGAATGGATATGTTTTCTACGAATTCTCATATGTTACGAATGAATGCGTCTTTTTTAAAAATATAACACTCATCATTTTTAAGAAGTATGAAATCTTTGTACATTAGATAGGTTTTGGGTTTGAGAAATTCAGTTTCTAAAAATGAGAATGGATATGTTTTCTACAAACTCTCACATGTCACGAATGAATGCATTATTTTTTAAATAACACGCATTATTTTTAAGGAGTATGAAATCTTTGTACATTAGATAGGTTTTGGGTTTGAGAAATTCAGTTTCTAAAAATGAGAATAAGTTTTCTACAAACTCCCACATGTCACGAATGAATGCGTTCTTTAAAAGAAAAACACTCATGATTTTTAAGGAGTATGAATTCTTTGTACATTACATAACTTTTGGGTTTTGAAAAAATCAGTTTTCATAAATGAGAATGGATATGCTTTCTACAAACTCCCACATGTCACGAATGAATGCATTATTTTTTAAATAACACGCATCATTTTTAAGAAGTATGAAATTTTGGTACATTAGATAGCTTTTGATTTTTGAAAAATTCAGTTTCTAAAAATGAGAATGGATATGTTTTCTACAAACTCCCACATGTCACGAATGAATGCCTTTTTTTAAAAGAAATTACACGCAACCTTTTTAAGAAGTATGAAATCTTTGTACATTAAGCAGTTTTTGGTTTCTGAAAAATTCAGCTTTTAAATATGAGAATGGATATGTTTCTTACAAACTCCCAGATGTCGAGAATGAATGCGTCTTTTTTACGCATCTGTTTTAAGGAGTATGAAGTCTTTGTACATTAGATAGCTTTTGGTTTTTGAAAAATTCAGGTTCTAAAAATGAGAATGGATATGTTTTCTACAAACTCCCACATGTCACAAATAAATACGTTTTTTTTTTTTTTTCTTTTTTTTTTCTTTTTTTTTTTTAAATAACACGCATCATTTTTAAGGGGTATGAAATCTTTGTACATTAGATAGGTTTTGGGTTTGAGAAATTCAGTTTCTAAAAATGAGAATAAGTTTTCTACAAACTCCCACATGTCACGAATGAATGCGTTCTTTAAAAAAAAAACACTCATGATTTTTAAGGAGTATGAATTCTTTATACATTACATAACTTTTGGGTTTTGAAAAAAAATCAGTTTTTATAAATGAGAATGGATATGCTTTCTACAAACTCCCACATGTCACGAATGAATGCTTTTTTTTTTAAAAAAATTACACGCAACCTTTTTAAGGAGTATGAAATCTTTGTACATTAGATAGCTTTTGGTTTTTGAAATATTCAGTTTTTAAAAATGAGAATGGATATGTTTTCTAGAAAGTCACACATATAAAAAAAAATGAATGCGTCTTTTCTTTCTTTCTTCCTTTTTTTTAAAGTGCATAATTTTTATGGAGTATAAAATCTTTGTAATTTAAGCAGCTTTTGGTTTTTGAAAAAAATCAGTTTTTAAATTTCAAAATACGATAGCATGAATGCTTATCTTCTTTGAAAAGTTTTTGTAACTAGCCGTATGTATCTGCTGTTGTTACCTGGTATAGAAAAGCCTACACTAGGCCTAAGAGACCAATAGGTACTATTACTTCTTTATCTTGTTGTCTATTATTACATTCTTAAACTTGAATTTATTATAATCAAAATAAAAATTGCTGATTTGTTTAACATTTTACCAATAATGTGTATACAATACCTACTTGGGTATAAAAAGTTTCTTGCGAATATAAACTAAAAAGTTGTAACATTTGTCGTGAGATGACATCGGTATAAACAAAATGTGTTTTGATTTATCTGATGGCATAATCAGCAAGTGGAAATGTGCATACTGCATATCAAAGCACTTCAATGCCTACTAAAACTTTTTATAGATTTTGTATGTTTTAGGATTACTAAAATTCATCTTAATTTGCCATACGTATTTTTTTAATAATTGTAATTTATTATCTTTTAATTTTATACTTTACCAAGAATAATGAAACTTTGGAAATCGTTTTTTAACTTTTTGTTATTCGTCTAAGGAGACAAAATGCTTTTGTTCGTATCTTGCTTTCATCTCGGAGCGATTTTAGCCAGCATTTTGGGTACAGTGGGACTCTCCGTCGACTATTACTCCGGTGGTAAATGCCTCCTGAGCTACGCAAAAATTCCAAGCCTGCAAACTTAAAACCGTTTGCTGCAAGAATGTGGATTTGTACAGCGAGCAAACGTTTCATAACTTTCATTATTTATATGATTGATTACAGGAATGTATTTAAATAGTGTTTGAAAGAAAACCTTTAAAAACTTAAAACAATTTTAGCCGTATCCAGGTAAATAGTGTATGGGGAAGAAGGGCAAATATTGAATTATACAAGATTTATAAAAATTATTGTAACTAGATCTGGATTTATAAAAATCCAAATATAGTTAATTTCATCAGCATTCAAATGTTAAAATGGCCGAATAGTTAGGGCGCTTATCTTCGGTACTGGAATTTGTGGGTTCGAATGCTACTGTGGCATGGTTGTTCGCAGCTGTTTGGGATTGCCTTTAAGCAGTAGGTACCGGTCTCATTAACCCTCTGACTGCTCATACCGCGATTTCCATGGGCATGTGTTTTTCTTCCCTTATTAAGAAGCACATTCAGCCTTTTTACCGTTTAACCAATTGAATAAAGCATATACAGTATTAGACATTTAATTTGGTAATAAATAGAATTATATGACTAGAACTATAGTTATATTAGATAATAGATTAGAATTATAGATAGTATGTTATAAATAGAAGTTAACTGTATTTAATTAAAATTTATTAAAAAATAAATTTTTTTGTCATAACATCTGACATTAGTTTTTCTGAAAGCTTAGTTTTCTCATGATAAAAATCAATATAAAAATCTTTTCTAGAAAATAATTAGTATTTCAATTCTCCAATATATATAGATAGATAGATAGATAGATAGATAGATAGATAGATATGTATGTATATATATATACATACATATATATATATATATATATATACGTATGTATATATATACATATATATATATATATATATATATATATATATATATATATATACTTGAACTATGCAACAAAAAAATACGCAATTTTAAAAGAGATCTCGGTTTACAAATTGAGCAGTCAGAGGGTTAACTTCGTGTTCCAAAACAGTTGGGCTTAGCTCTCCAAACCAAACCAAATGTTTAAATGGGCTGGACACATAATCAAATTCATTTACTACAAGTTTACAAAAAAAGTTTCCCTGGCTAAACCAATAGATACCCGGAAAAGAGGACGCCCTAAATTCAGATGATTTGTATTTGAGCATATCTTTGAGCATATTTGAGCATATATTGAGTATTAACCCTTGAGCCCGTGCTGTAAACTTTGATCCAACAGTCTGGCCCAACAGATCCAACAGTTAGCGAGGGGACAGTTGCATTGTTAGAGGAAGACAGCGGAAAATTACTCTCTCTAGCGGTATTGCCAGATATGCCAACTACTCCATATTCTCTGGAGCAGCTCCGGAGAAATGAGAAAATGTAATAACTCTGAAAACTCCCTAGATTGCTCCGGAAAATAACAAAACTTTTGAACAGCTGAAATATTAGAATTCAGCAATTAAATACAAAGTTTTACAAAAGACAATGCTGAATGTTACTCCTTTCACACAGTAATGCTACGTTTTAAAAGTTTTCGGTACTGTGCAGAAAAACCAAAAACGTCAAATTTGAGTAGACAAACTGTAGAATCCATGATGAAAAACTGAAATATTTTAATCAGGGTCAATGTTGCCGTAAGAAACACTGTTCTGAAAAATAAGTTGTTAAAGCTAAAAAAGCTACTCAAAATTTTTTAAATGCATACATTTTAATTTACATTTTACAATTTACTGCTGTGAAAATATTTTAAATTTAATTTGAATTCCGACATCAATAAGATATGTACTTATGTATAATATGTAATTAGCATGTTAAAATTTCAAACCATGCTGTTGGTTTGGTTTGGAGTGCTGCGATCTACTTTTTGCAACACGAGGGCTAATGAGACCGGGACCTACAACTTAAAGCCGATTCCGAACAGCTACGAACATCCATGCCTCAGTGGGATTCGAACCCACGAACTCCGTTTCCGAAGGCCAACATCCTAACCAATCGGCCATCGTTCGGCCAAACTATGCTGTTGCTTCTGACACAAGTGCCTGAATGTTGTCATGTCTGCATTGTGCCCAATACTTTACTATTTCTAATTATTATTTAGGAAATTACTCTCTAGAGCGGCATTGTGCCTAAACTATTATTATTAGCATATAGCCCGTCATATGACGGGATCAGTAAAATTTTTAATTTTCCAAAATTGTAAAGTACCCTATGAGTCAGGTTAAAAAATAGTTTGTTTTTTGGCTGAGAATTATCTGGTACATGTTCAATAATTTGTTTATCTTCATACTCTTCTAAAGTGTTCCGATACTGTGAATGCTGTTTAGAATCACGTTCAATTCATTTAGAAAGGTAATTCAAAGTTTTCTTAGCTACGTTGAAATTATCGTTAAGTTCTTCCCAATTTTTTTCCACAATAATTAATGGAAGTAAAGGAATGAAACTATCATTTCCACTACAACCTGGAGGTAGACAGAATTTTATGTTAATGCCTGTGATAAAATTTTCATTACAACAAAAAATAATCGATGATTAAATTTAAACTTATTACATATGTTCCTAATCTATTATTTAAGCCAAATATAGAAGAAAATTATTTACGTAATATCTAAGTTCAGTGATAAAACTTATAAAAATAATGCAGACGATATTCAAATAATTTAAAATAAGACATGATTAAATGAGATGGAGAAAAGAATGACATCATAATGCTAGAAAAAAATGTTTTTTACCTATTTATTTTGCGACAAATTGATAAATTTAATCGCCTGCCCTTAGCCGGGGAAAATAGTGCTTGAAATAATGGCATTAAAGCTAGAAAAGGGGGAAGAGGTGGATTTCGAACGTTTCTAGCCATAACTCATCCAGAATTCAATATGGATGCCTGTATCCGTTCCAGGTACAACCGGATGGAAGGACAGATCACTTAGGCTATTATTATATAAGGTTTTACTATTAATAGTTGTTGTTGTGTTTGTGGAATATATATTTCAAAAGAAAATGGTTTGTCGAAACATACTGAAGTTATAAGTTTAACCACATCCTATTACAGTCAACATAGAGTACCGAGCGAGTATGCAATCCTATATAACAGCTTGATCTATTGGACTCTATTACGAAGGCTTTAAAATGATTAATTGGAAGTCCAGAGCCAAATAGAGGACTTTATGGTGTAGAATTCCGAAGAAGAGTTGATCTCAAAAAGGACTATCATTTCACTGAAGAAGAGTTGATCTCAAAAAGGGCTATCATTTCACTAAAGAAGAGTTGATCTCAAAAAGGGCTATCATTTCACTGAAGAAGAGTTGATCTCAAAAAGGGCTATCATTTCACTAAAGAAGAGTTGATCTCAAAAAGGGGTATCATTTCACTAAAGAAGAGTTGATCTCAAAAAGGGCTATCATTTCACTAAAGAAGAGTTGATCTCAAAAAGGGCTATCATTTCACTAAAGAAGAGTTGATCTTAAAAGGGGGTATCGTTACACTGAAGAAGAAATAGGAGAAGTAGACTTAACTAAAGTAGCTGAATTTCGTGTATTTTAGGAAATATAAATTTATTGTTAACTATAACTTAAATCAAACTTGAAGAAATTATTATAATAACTATAAGAAGAAATAATTTATTCTTTAAAATAATATGTAAAAATAGTTAAAATATATTTTCGTTCATTCTTCTTAAAACAATCACAAACATTATTTCCGATTTAATAAAACCACTCTACTTACCGAGAAAGGACATTTTCAAAAATGACTTAAATTTCGTACCAAAGAATAATTTTAATGGATCGAATAAGAGCAAATAAAATGAAAGTCCTATTTAGCTCCCCCTTGCCATTAAAAAATTTTTCTATTTAGGTTTAAAGGACGGAATAAAGCTGATGAGAAAATCAAATCTCTATTGAAATAAAAACTTTAAAAAGTCCTTAATAGCTTTTGCTGATAAATTGGACGATGAATTTAAAATATTTCGCAGCGTTAAATATTTTCCAGACTTTGGTGAGTTTCGAATTATCTAAATGGAGGTAAACAGCAGATATTATGGAACATTACATTTATTGTTCCTTCTTTTCTTTCGTGAGGATTCTTCAAGAAGCTGAAGAAGAAAAGTTTGATAAGAAAATTTTCAAGGATATATATAAAATCAAACTATTACTTTCAATATGTAAGAAGCTGCTAGTCTTTGTTTACAGAAGCATTTTCATGCCTTCTTGAGTTTTGAATTTCCCAAATGGAAGTAAAAATAATTACGGCAGAGGAGTTGTTTTTGTTACGGGTTTCGAGACAATACTGAATAAGAAAGAAATTAGATTTTTTTTCTGTACATTTATTTTTCTAATTCCAGTAAGTGATCAGCAATTCGTATAAGAGGGGATTTTATCTTAACAAAGGTAAAAGTAAAAACTTTCTACTTGAGTGATAAAAGCTTGAAATTTCTGAATATAAATTATAAAAAAATAAACATGTTACCCTATTTTTTAGCCCTTATTAAACTTTAACTATGATCATCCCCTATATAATAATATCCTAAGTTATCTGTCCGTCTGTTCCTCGAGAGGCATCCATATTAGATTCTTCATGAGTTAGGGTTAGCAAAATTCAAAGCGAGTTCGAAAACGTTCGAAAAATTTTACGACTAAAAATTAGTCTTATTCCTATAAATAATATCCTAAGTTATCTGTCTCTGTTCCTCGAGAGGCATCCATATTGGATTCTTCATGAGTTAGGGTTAGCAAAATTCAAAGCGAGTTCGAAACGTTCAAATCCACACCTTCCTTTACGACAATAAAATTAGTCTTATCCTATATAATAATATCCTAAGTTATCTGACCGTCTGTTCCTCGAGAGGCATCCATATTGGATTCTTCATGAGTTAGGGTTAGCAAAATTCAAAGCGAGTTCGAAAACGTTCGAAATCCACACCTTCCCCCCTTTACGACAATAAAATTAGTCTTATCTCCTATATAATAATATCCTAAGTTATCTGTCCGTCTGTTCCTCGAGAGGCATCCATATTGGATTCTTCATGAGTTAGGGTTAGCAAAATTCAAAGCGAGTTCGAAAACGTTCGAAATCCACACCTTCCCCCCTTTACGACAATAAAATTAGTCTTATCTCCTATATAATAATATCCTAAGTTATCTGTCCGTCTGTTCCTCGAGAGGCATCCATATTGGATTCTTCATGATGTAGGGTTAGCAAAATTCAAAGCGAGTTCGAAAACGTTCGAAATCCAACCCTTCCCCCCCTTTACGACAATAAAATTAGTCTTATCTCCTATATAATAATATCCTAAGTTATCTGTCCGTCTGTTCCTCGAGAGGCATCCATATTGGATTCTTCATGAGTTAGGGTTAGCAAAATTCAAAGCGAGTTCGAAAACGTTCGAAATCCACCCCTTCCCCCCTTTACGACAATAAAATTAGTCTTATCTCCTATATAATAATATCCTAAGTTATCTGTCCGTCTGTTCCTCGAGAGGCATCCATATTGGATTCTTCATGAGTTAGGGTTAGCAAAATTCAAAGCGAGTTCCAAAACGTTCGAAATCCACACCTTCCCCCCTTTACGACAATAAAATTAGTCTTATCTCCTATATAATAATATCCTAAGTTATCTGTCCGTCTGTTCCTCGAGAGGCATCCATATTGGATTCTTCATGAGTTAGGGTTAGCAAAATTCAAAGCGAGTTCGAAAACGTTCGAAATCCACCCCTTCCCCCCTTTTCGACAATAAAATTAGTCTTATCTCCTATATAATAATAGCCTAAGTTATCTGTCCGTCTTTCCTCGAATTTATAAAGCGGCTGTACCTGGAATGGATAGAGGCATCCATATTGTATTTTTGATGAGTTAGGGTTAGCAACATTCGAAATACACCCTACCCCCTTTTCTAGCATTTAATATCATTATTTCAAGCCCTGTTTTCCCCGGTTTGGAGCAGGCGATTAAATTTACCAATCTGTCACATAATAAATACGTAAAAATAACATTTTTTCTATAATTGTGACGTCATTCCTTTAACCATCTCATTTAATAATTTCTTGTTTAAAATTATTTAAATATCGTCTGCATTATTTTTATACGTCTTATCACTGAACTTAGATATTACGTAAATAATTTTCTTTTATATTTGTATTAAATAATAGATTAGGTACATACGTGATAATTTTAAATTTAATCATCGATTATTTTTTTCTTGCAATGAAAATTTTATCACCGGTATTAACAACAAATTCCTTTCATAATAGTCTAATTGTCTATTTCACGGACAAACAAATATCTAGCGTTTAAGTTATAATCTTTGAAAATTAAGAAGTTTGTTCGTTTGTGTGTGTTTTTTATGCACAACCACACGGTTTGCAATCGATTCCCTAAATTTTGGACATCATTCATATATACCGCCAAATAATCACTGTGAATATTCAAACCTCTGCTGTTCATCCTATCACGTAATATGACAAGATAAAATAAAGTTGGCAACTAACATGCGGTCAGTAAAGATAAACAAATTATTGAGCGTGTATCAGATAATTCTCAGCTAAAAAAACAAACCATTGTTTTACCTGCCTTTTAGGATACTTTACAGTTCTGGAAAATTGAAAACTTTACTGATCCCGTCATATGACGGGATATATGCTAGTTAATAATAATAACAATAGTATTAATAAAAACGTGAATTATTTCTGGAGATTTTAAAAGACGTCAGGTAAGTTGGTTAATTTTTATAATGTTTTATCCAGGGCTTCGAACCGTAATTTTTTTTGTTCCGGTTTTCGTTCCGGTTCAACTAAAAAATTAATATCGTTTTAGTTCCGGTTTTCGCTCCGCCAAAAATAACGGTTTTCGGTTCAGTTCCGGTTTTCGCTCCGCCAAAAATAACTGTTTTCGTTTCAGTTCCAAATGAATAATTTCATTTTATGTATATTCTTATTTGTACTAAAAATATAATTCTATCATAAACAAAAAATGTAATTCTATCAAAATTTAGAAGATTTTATTCTTTTTTTTTAATTGGTACACTATGTGAATTGATACAAACAGCAGGTACGATAAGAGCGGTGAGCAGAGGACGGCGAGCATTGGCATTGTTATCCATTATCAAAATCGCATTTGACAACTAGGTTCATGATTACCCACATTCGTCGTTTGACTCTCACATCGTGCACTTGGCCTTGCAATAATTATGTAAAAAATATATTATTTATTTAACATATGAAAATTGCCTCTAATTATTAATATATCTTCTAACGTGGTTTCACTGAGATTACTTCTGTTGTCTCGGAGAATAAATTTCAAACCTGAAAACGCTCTTTCAACAAATATCAAAATAGGAAATCGAAAAGCCGTATACATGTAATGATAATTATAAAGTTGACGTTAAATTAGAAAATATTGATAAGTTGGTAACAGTAACAAAATGACTGAAAGATATATCGAACCGAAATAAACCGATATTTTTTTCGGTTCAGTTCCGGTTTTCGTTCCGACCAAAATAACGGTTTTTTCCGGTTTTCGGTTCAGTTCCGGTTCGAAGCCTTGGTTTTATCAGACCTGCCAACTTTTCAATATGGAAAATAGTAGCAATTGACAATTCTTGAATCAAAAATAGTAGCAAACTAATTTGCGAGGTAGTTTGGATGGCAAGTTTTTACACAATAAATCCTTGGCAATTGAACGCGTGCCATAACACAATGCACATACTATTTTTATTATGTTTTATCCTAATTACCAACTTTTGAATATCCCTTATATAATAATAGCCTAAGTTATCTGTACGTCTGTCCTCCAATTTATGAAGCGGTTGGACCTGGAATGGATAGAGGCATCCATTCAAAGCGAATGAAGTTTATCTTCTCCTAAACTATCGATCCGATTCTAAAATGAATTGGTATAAATATGCTTCATATCACAGCAAAAAATACTGTCGTCTTTAAAACGTTCGAAATCCAACCCTTCCCTCCTTTTCGAGAGTTTAATGCCATTATTTCAAGCCCTATTTTCCCCGGTTAAGAGCAAGCGATTAAATTTATCCATTTATCACTTAATAAATAGGTAAAAATAACAATTTTTTCTAACATTGTGACGTCATTCCTTTAAACATCTCATTTAATCATTTCATATTTTAAACTATTTAGATATCGTCTACACTATTTTAATATATTTGATCACTGAACTTAGATATTACGTAAATGATTTTCTTTTATATTTGACTTAAATAATGGATTAGGTACATACGTGATAATTTTAAATTTAATCATCGACTATTTTTTGTTGCAATAAAACTTTTACCACCGGTATTAACAATAAATTCTTTTCATGTAAGTCTAGGAGTCTATTTCACGGACTAATAAATATCTAACTTTTAATTTATATACATTTGGAAATTAAGAAGTTTGTTTTTTTGTGTGTTTGTTTATTATACATAACCACACGGTTTGACTAAATGAATACAACGTGATTCTAAACTGCATTACAGGATCGGGAGACTCTAGAGGACTATGACGATAAATAAATTATTGAGAGTGAACCAGATAGTTCTCAGCCAAAAAACAAACCATTTTTTACCTGCCTCATTGGGTATTTAACAGTTCTGGAATATTAAAAATTTTACTAATCCCGTCATATGATGGGCTATATGCTAGTTGAAAATAGTAGAACTTGCAAATGTTTGAAATCATAAATAGTAGCACACTATTTTGCGAGGTAGGTTGGATGGCAAGTTTTTACACAATAAATCCTGGGCAATTGCACGCGTGCAATAACACAATGCAATACTATTTTTATTATGTTTTATCAGACCTTCCAACTTTTGAATATTGAAAATAGAAGCACTTGCAAATTTTTGAAATCAAAAATAGTAGCACACTAATTTGCGAGGTAGGTGGAATGGCGAGTTTTTACACAATAAATCCTGGGCAATCGCACGGGTGCCATAACACAATGCACTTACTAAATGATTTTGTGTATGTTTTCTGATCAAACAAAACAATCAGTTCTACTAAAGTATCTAAAATTCCATATAATATTTAAAATAGATAATATTTCATTTTCAAAATATCATTGTTACGAATTTCGCAAGTTGGCATGTACTTTTGCCGTATACTGTGTATTATAATGGGTAAATCATGTATTTGGCGAGATATTGGCTCGTAGGCGATGTTTTTGGCGACTAATTTTTGGCGCCAAGTTTGTCGATTTATCGCCAAATTTGGCGACCTGGTGACTTCTTGGTGACCGTTTGTACCTAGATTTCTAATATTCCAGTTTCTCGAATATAAATACCGGGAGCCGATCCTAATCGAGGTTCAGTTTGATCTGAGAAATTTGTAAAGACCTACATTGTTTAGCGCTAAGAGTTTTTAGTGAACTATCGCTTGTGCTAGCCAGTTCTGCGGTTTACTGATTTGTGTTTTCACTGCATTACGAATAAAGTGCTGTATTTTTGCTGTCTTAATTCAAAGTCTACTCAATCCACGAATATTTCATTTTCAAAATATCATATACATTTATATATATTTCTGAACTGAACCCCCCCCATAAAAAGTGAAAGGAAGCATTTTATTTAGATTTATTTTAGTTGTATTTAAATATTATTTCACACCTTAACATTTTTATAGTAAGAAATAATAATTTTTAAAAAAATCTTAGAAATATATTGAGGGAAGAACAAAAAAATACTAAATGTCAAACAATATACTATGTGAAATAAGGCATATAAGTATTTTGGAGCATTATGTATTATTGTATTAAGTATTTTGGAGCATTCAGTACATCCCGTCAACAATTATACACCGAGAAATACGATAAATAAAACAAAAAATGAAAAATGTCAAGCAATATACTATATGAAACAAGGCATATAAGTATTTTGGAGCATTAGTACATCCGGCAAACAATTATACAACGAGAAATAAGATAAATAAATAAAAAAAATGCAAAATGTTAAATGTCGTCAGGTTAATTGGTTAATTTTTATTATGTTTTATTAGAACTTCCAACTTTTCAATATGGAAAATAGTAGCACTTGACAATTTTTGAAATCAATAATAGCACACTAATTTGCGAGGTAGGTTGGATGGCGAGTTTTTACACAATAAATCCTGGGCAATCGAGCCATGACTTGTGCCATAACACAATGCACATACTAAATGATTGTGTGTATGTTTACTGCTCAAACAAAACAATCAGTTCTACTAAAGAATCTAAAATGCCATATAAAATTTAAAATAGACAAAATTTCATTTTCAATATATCATATGCATCTATAAACATTTCTGAACTGAAAAATGAACTCCTGTTTCCCACACGATGTATACTGGCGGACGTCGTGATGTACCTTAGGACCGCAGATATCGACATTTGCATAGGTGTTCAAATACTTATTGGTAGACAGTTTATGTCTCACTTTGCTGAGTTAAATCTGTATTTTCTTTTGAAAAAAAAATTGAATTGTTTCAAGAGTAAAGGAACCAATATATAGTTTAAATAAAAATTCATGACGTAATTTTTGAATAAAGAATTTACTTATTAGTACTAAGAAAACACATTCGTTTTAAAACGAAAATGTACATAGCGTCATATAAATTGTTCTTGGAGAAAGTATCTTTTTTGCTTTGCTCAGTTAAATCTGTTATTTTTTCCAAGAGTTACACATATATATGTAATCCATTTTTTATAACACTCCTTCACAAGGAGAAAGTTCAACAGCTAGCATTCATAAAGTACAAAGATGCAGTCGGGTCTCATATTCAAGAGAACTCAGAAGTCTAATTTTAAACTTTATTTCAGAGCAGCAACATCACACATCTGTCCTTCTGGACAATATAAAATCAAAAGCCACAGAGTTCACTCTGCTCTCACACAAGTACACCCAAGAGCGCTGACAACAAGAATTTTCCCACAACAAAAACAGCTTAATAAGCGAATTAACTGCAATATCAGCAAAACGCGAAAACATGTTCCGCCAACACCTGGGAAACTGCTGTATAGACAGAAAGTTTACAGTTTTATGACAGAAAGGAATGTTAAGTGGAAAATACTTCATTGACCAAACCATTTAGAGGCTGGGAAAGAGATTTGGATGAATAAAAATTGGAGAGAGGAGGCTTTTGAAGAAATATTAAAGTTAAATAATTTTGATATATTACATATATATGCATATATAACTAAGTTAAATACAAATACCCTTATATAGAATAAATGGACACACAGTTTTTCCTAAAATTAATTATGCAATATATATGTATAAGAAAGCTCATACTTTGGCTTACGATGTTTAAAATATGAAAGTATTCATAGCTGTATTTAAATTATACTTAGATAAATCAAGAGCTATCTCGCTTCGCTCAGTTAAATCTGTTTCGTTTTTTGGTAAGAATTAAACTAATGAAGTTGCAACTTGAATATAAAAACACATTTACAGTGTTTCAAGTTCATACAAATAATTTTTCTGAAAATTCATTACGTAATTTTTGATTAAAGAATTTACTTATGAGTGTTAAGATAACACATTCGTTTTAAAACAAAAATGTACATAGCGTCATATAAATTGTTCTTAGAGAAAGTTTCTTTTTTGCTTTGCTCAGTTAAATCTGTTATTTTTTCCAAGAGTTACACATATATATATATATATATATATATATATATATATATATATATATATATATATATATATATATATGCATATATAACTAACTTATATGCAAACACCCTCATGTAGAATAAATGGGCACAAATAGTTTCTCCTAAAATTAATCATGCAATATATATGTGTAAGAAAGCTCATACCTTGGCTTACGATGTTTAAAATACGAAAGTATTCATAGCTTCATTTAAATTATATAAAGCAAGAGCTATTTCGCTTCGCTCAGTTAAATCTGTTTCGTTTTTTGGTAAGAATTAAACTAATGAAGTTGCAACTTGAATATAAAAACACATTTACAGTGTTTCAAGTTCGTACAAATAGTTTTTCTGAAAATTCATTGCGTAATCTTTGATTAAAGTATTAACATCCCAGAAAATTAAGTCCCTTTCCTCTAAAGTAAACCTATAAAGAACAATTTCTTAGAAGCTATTACAGCCGTGACAGTTATTTTCTTGCGTGTTACTTAAGTATTCTTGATGGATCATCTTAAAAGTAAACAAATTAGTTAGTACATCGTGATTCTCGGCTAATTTATTTTTCGCTTTCCTGTTTCACGCTTCCCCATCTTTTTTTTAACCAACGAAAATCTTCAAATTAATTGCAGCAGCATTTTGAAACTGGCAATTAACAGACTGAGGATCGTTTAGCACGTTTTTGCGGCAAGAAACTGTAAACCATTTGAAATAAATCTTGAAAATTTTATACGGTTCTAAATTATCTGGTTTGCGGTTTTAAGTAGTGTTTAAAAATTAAAGTGCCAGTTTTAAAGAAACAAATATTTTATATGGTGGGGAAAAGTTTCGAATAAATAGCAGGGAAATATAAGAGTGTATCCGTTTGGTGAAATATTGCTTCAATATGCTCGATAGGAAAAAAAGCTGCATAATGATGTAGAGCGAAAAATGACACTGCATTTATTTCCTTCTTTTAAAGATACATATAATAAATATTCTTTAAATATTCTGTAACTTTTAATTAGTTTTTTTACCTTACAAACTAATATTTTTCAGAGTGGAAAATAGAGAGGTATGTAAGATTTATAAAAGAGGATATTTTAATGTCACATTAAAAAAATAATAATAAAATCATTTGAAAAATAATTGCAGTAAAATCACCGAGTTATAAAAAAAGAATATAAATTTACAGTAATGTGCAGTTTCATTGAGAAAATATATAAATGTATTTTTGTTTTATGAACTAAAAAAGGTATAATCCCAGTTTGGGGGGCCCCAGTTAATCGGGCACTCCAAGCGTGGACGATGTCGCCAAATACTAGAATCCCAGTTCCGGTGGCCGGCCGCCATGTTTTTGGCTCTATTTTTGTACAAGTGATCACCAAATTGTCGCCAAGTGATGTTTACAATTTGTGCTTCGTTTTGTATTAAGTTTATAACCAATTTCAAAGCATATTTTGAACTAAAAATAATGAAATGAATAAAATGTGTCTTAATTTGAATTAAGACCCAATTTTGACTAAAAAAGTTCAAAAAGTATTAAATAAAAAATATAAATAGGAAGTATAACATCACTTGTTACCCTTCGAAAATTAAGCATAAAATATAAAATAAATAAAGCACTTACCTAATGTAAGTATCCCGCGTTGTTGGTGGATATAAAAGCTTTATCTGATTTAAAAAAACCTGAAAAGCGTTCTGCGGATTTTCTTTCATGCATACAGTATGGAATTAAACAAACACAAGCTTTATTGAACGCATAGTATCGTGACTCATGATTGTCTATCTAAGAGGAAGAACAACAAGCAGATGTTCCTTAATATGGGATACGCCCTCCCCTAACTGAAATAGTTGCTTCGCACCGTCTCCGCGTACTCAAAACCAGATGGTCCAATATTTCTTGCGGTAGAAGTACCTATTCCGTAATCAGCATCTGTTTCAGTTTTTGGGTGTTCTCCGGAGGATGCAAGCGTACTGCAATGCGTCTCCCCAAAGTATCCCACACACGTTCGATGGGATTTAAATCAGGGGAGTGCGCTGGCCAATCCATTCCAGTGATATCTTCACTTTCCAGTACCTCCTCAACAGCAAGAGTCCGATGTGCAACCCATTCGTTTTATATTAAATACGCATAATGCCTATTTAATATTAATTTTGTGAAATCAAATTATTTGGCTTCAGTGAAAAATGGCGATTTTACTGATAAATAAAATCGGTCTTCTTTCATTTCTGTTTGGATTTAGTTTATTACTAATTCACAGTTCCGTTCTCCTATTACTAATGCTGAGGTTTATTATTGCTATTTTTTTTTAATTTGGAGCTTTTGGGTTTGTAAGCTGTTTAAGGATTAATAGCATCATTAGTTCTGTTTTTGCTTTGCAGTCAAAGCTAAAAGGGAAATTAGCTTTTTTTATATTTGCAAGCAATCATTTCACGAAACTCATCAAGGAGTACCCTATTGTACTACCTTGGTTGGCCAATAGAGACGCGGTATTTACGTAAATGCGATATATTTTACCTAGTTATAGTTTGGATTTTTCGTGCAATGTTAACTTACGTTAAAAATACTTAATTTTAAATTTTTCAAATTTCAACAAATATGCATTTGTATTTCAATTTTTTTATTAATTATTTTTTTTGGGTTTTATGACCAATTTTACTATAAAATCAATAAACATTAAAAAATTTTATTTAAAAAGTTTGACTTTGAACATCATGTATTACGTAAATCAAAATATAAGTGTTTCACAAACAATGTTTGTAGTTTGAATAAATAAAAAAATAATATTAATTGGTATTAATTTAAAAAAATAATACTAATAATATTAATTTAATTTATATATTACTATTAGACCAAAAGATATTCTATTAAATTTTATATAAAAATTTTAACTTCGAATATCGTGAATTTGGCAAATAAAAATATAAGTGTTTCACAAACAATGTTTGTAGTTTGAATAAATAAAAAAATAATATTAATTGGTCTCCAATAAAGGCACATTATTTGAGTAAATGTGAAATATTTTATTTAGATTTAGTTATTAATTCTTATGCAACGCTTCAAACATATTTAATTTTAAATTTGTCTAATTTAAACAAACAAATATGCATTTGTATTTCAATTTTATTATTTTTTTTTAGTGTTTTATAACCAATTTTACTATTAGATCAAAAGATATTCTATTAAATTTTATATAAAAATTTTAACTTTGAATTTTTTTAGTGTTTATTATTTTTTTAGTGTTTTATAACCAATTTTACTATTAGATCAAAAGATATTCTATTAAATTTTATATAAACATTGCAACTTTGAATATCGTGAATTACGTAAATCAAAATAAAAGTGTTTCACAAACAATGTTTGTAGTTTGAATAAATAAAAAAATAATATTAATTGGTCTCCAATAAAGGCACATTATTTGAGTAAATGTGAAATATTTTATTTAATTTTAGTTATTAATTCTTATGCAACGCTTCAAACATATTTAATTTTAAATTTGTCTAATTTCAACAAACAAATATGCATTTGTATTTCAATTTTATTATTTTTTTTTAGTGTTTTATAACAATTTTACTATTAGGACAAAAGATATTCTATTAAATTTTATATAAAAATTTTAACTTCGAATATCGTGAATTTGGCAAATAAAAATATACATGTTTCACAAACAATGTTTGTAGTTTGAATAAATAAATAAATAAATATTATTGGGTGCCAATAAAAGCACATTATTTGAGTAAATGTGACATATATTACATAGTTTTAGGTATAAATTCTTATGCAACGTTTCAAAAATACTTAATTTTAAATTTGTGAAATTTCAATAAAGAAATATGTATTTGCATTTCAGTTTTATTATTTTTTCAGTGTTTTCTAACCCATTTTACTATTAGATCAAACAATACTCTCTTAAATTTTATATAAAAATTTTAACTTCGAATATCGTGAATTACGTAAATAAAAATATACATGTTTCCCAAACAATGTTTGTAGTTTGATTAAATAAATAAAAAAATAATATTAATTGGTGGCCAATAAAAGCACATTATTTGAGTAAATGTGACATATATTACATAGTTTTAGGTATAAATTCTTATGCAACGTTTCAAAAATACTTAATTTTAAGTTTGTCCAATTTCAACAAACAAATATGCATTTTATTTCAATTTTATTATTTTTTTAGTGTTTTATAACCAATTTTACTATTAGATCAAAAGATGTTCTATTAAATTTTATATAAAAGTTTTAACTTCGAATATCGTGAATTACGTAAATAAAATATGTGTTTCACAAACAATGTTTGTAGTTTGAATATATTAAAAATAATATTATTGGGTGCCACTAAAAGCATTTTATTTGAGTAAATGTGACATATTTTACATAGTTTTAGTTATTAATTCTTATGCAACGTTTCAAAAATACTTAATTTTAAATTTGTCCAATTTCAAGAAACAAATATGCATTTGTGTTTCAGTTTTATTATTTTTTCAGTGTTTTCTAACCCATTTTACTATTAGATCAAACAATACTCTCTTAAATTCGAATAGTGTGAATTACGTAAATCAAAATATAAGTGTTTCACAAACAATGTATGTATGTAGTTTGAATAAATAAAAAAATAAACTAA
>CM063511.1:98965070-99007570 GCA_032207245.1 Pardosa pseudoannulata | reverse complement strand
ATGACAAACCGTGATTCATCTGACTAGGCAACTCTCTTCCACTGATCCAAGGACCAGTCGTGGTGTTCCTAGGCCCAGCGTAGGCGCAGGTGGCGATTACGCTTGGTCAGCAAAGGCACACGAGTGGGACGTTTGCTGCGTAGCTCCATATTCAACAGTGTCCGCTGAACAGTGTGCTCCGATACTATTCTACTTGGCCCTGCATTGTATTGGGTTGTCAGCTGAGCCACTGTCTGGCTCCGGTTTTGCTTCACCATGCGAGACAGTCTCCGACGACCTTTTTCTTTGATAGCGTGTGGACGTCCAACACCATGTCGTCTACTGCTGGTTTCACCGTCATTCATCCACTTTGCATAAGTACTAACAACTGTAGATCGCGAACAACCCACGAGTCATGCAGTTTCGGAAATACTTTTTCTGAGCCTTTAAGTCATTACAATCTGCTCTCTATCAAAATCGCTTAGATCCGCATCCTTTCCCATAACACACAGAAGTAAGTGAAAGAATGATTATTCAGACTCTCCAGCAGCAGTTAAATACTCCTTCTACTTGATCACGTGACTCCACGTCATCCAGGCGAGTTCATTGAAAAATGTAGGGGTGGTCATAATGTTTTGGCTCTTCAGTATATGTTTGTGGGTAAAATGTCCTCGAAGTTCTCTAATGATATCTCTATGGGTGGCATGCCAAGCCTAAGGGACCTTCATCTAAATTACAAGGTACCACTTGAGTTAAAATGTTCTTTCCCCTTAGCGGTGCTTGTCAAAGGTGCACCCCTTCACCTTAATTCGTGTGGCCTCTGGCTGATGTGCTGGGCTCGTCCAAGTTGCATTAACAACTACAACAACAAGAACTCTCTCCGTATTCCAAACTTAAACATTACCTTGGCGCCATAACATCGAACCTACTTTTACCTAGCCAGTCGTATTTATATCAGTCTGGAAATTTACTGAAATTGCTTTCTAAAAATTTTCAAATCGTTTACTTAAATTTTTGTTTAAGTAGTAGCATTTGAATATGTACTCCTGCCTTATTTGTTACTAGACTTCTTACCTATATTAGAAATAAAATATTACTTCATCTTATTGTCTTTAATCATTTTAAAGTAATTTTACTGATTATTCCTGCATATAATATATTTTTTACATCTCCATCCCACCACAGCAAAATTCCTGTGTTGAAAATCCACTGTATAATAATAGCCTAAGTTGTCTGTCCATATGTCAGTCTGCAGCGAATTTATGAAGCGGTTGGACCTAGAATGGACAGAGCATACATATTGGATTTTTTATGAGTTCGGGTTAGCAAAATTCAAAGCGAGTAAAGTTTATCTTTTCCTAATCTATACATCCGATTCTAAAATAAATTGGCAAGAATAAGCTTCGTATCCCAGCGAAAAATACTGCCATCTTTAAAACGATCGAAATCCACCCCGTCCTTCTTTTCGAGAGTTTAATATCATTATATCAAGCCCCATTTTAAGAGCAGGCGATTAAATTTATCAATTTATCACATAATAAATAGGTAAAAATATCAATTTTTTTTTCTAGCATTATGATGCTATTCCTTTAACCCTCTCATGTAATCATTTATTTTAGATTATTTAAACATCTTCTAAATATATTTCCATACATTTTATCACTAAACTTAGATATTACGTAAATAATTTTCTTTTATATTTGGTTTAAATAATAGATTAGGTATATATGTGATAATTTTAGTCGATTTTTTTTGTTGAAAGATAATTATCAGCTAAAAAACAAACTGTTTTTTTACCTGCTCTATAGGGTAGTTTACAATTCTGGAAAATTAAAAATTTTACTGATTGTCGTGTAGTCCTCGTTTATATTTGGGTATTAATCTGTGATCAAATGTAAAGCGGTATTTATTTTGGTTGAGTTGTGTAAAAATATTTTAGTACTAAATTCAACCACAGGTTCTGAGAAACTACAGACATAAAATATAAAAATAAACTAAAAGCTAAATTAAAAGCATCTGAAACCAGCTTAAAATATAAAAAAGTAAATTTATTATAATGATATATATACATCTATGTACACATAATCGGATTCTATCTTCATAAATTTTACTTTATCAACACCTTCAAATTAGGTGAAACTCTAATTTTGTTCTGATAATAATTTTTCATCACTTAAGTAAATATGTAAATATAAGAGAGAAGACCTAATATCAATTTCAAATATATGTAAAACGGGTACGTTTGTGAGTTAATATGGTATGTCCGGAACACTGCTGGTTGAGGGCTGAACAGGATTGGGTATGTATGAATCTTCCGTCGGTCTGGTCAGGGGCTTCTTTCTGAGAATTAGGGGTGCGACTGAAATATTTGATACAGGAACACTGCTGGTAGTCACTAGATGTTCTGAACGTTTCCCGAGTCTCTGTAGAACTCAAGGCTATTCTCCTTGGACTCCCGAAGTCTCACTGTCATAGTCGTCTCCTCCGATTTCTGACCTCTCTGCTCTCCTTGATTCGACTCCACTCTCGAACACCTTTCGTCGGACTTGTCTCCTCAACTCGACTCCCGAACACTTCCCGTCGGATTTGTCTCCTCGAATGCACTTCCGAACACGTTCCGGCGAACTTGTCTCCTCGACTGGACTCCCGAACACGTTCCGTTGGACTTGTCTCCTCGATTGGACTCCCGAACACGTCCTCTCTTTTTTTAGATTTCTCTCATTTTATTAATTTCATCTTTGTCCCCTCTTCCTTCTTATCATCCAATAGGGATAGTTGTAAAAATCTAATTGGTCTGCTTAACCCCGCCTTGAGACCGCCAACGTGGAAAACCTTATCCCTTCTAATTGGGCACTGTCTCTGAGGGACTCACAAAAACTCCACAAAGGTACATTCTTATTTAGTGTCAAGTACGGTGACGGGATTCTAATCTGGAACTGGGATCAGAACCCCGCCCGAGACTACCGTACAAGACAACAATATCCGTTGAATATAATTTTATGGTTCTCTGTCCTTTACAAAAGATGTGATGAGGTCAGATTTAGATCCCGAGCATTTTACTTCTTGTATGAATGAATCAATTACATTACTGATCTAAATCGCCTCATCACACTGATACCGTCATATGATGGGCTATATGCTAGTAAATATATATTTTCTGATACTTACAATAAACCACATTAGATTAAATCTTTTCATTCTCTTCTATACAATGCAAAACTTTAGAGCAAATTCTTTTTATTTATAAATTGCATTTATTTCATTTTTATCTTTGATTCTTTAGTCAGTACTTACTGAATAAAGCTGTGAAATTAGTTGTGCACCCTTTCTTAGGATATTTTCCTTTAAGTGGGATAACCACAAGTC
Source organism: Pardosa pseudoannulata (assembly GCA_032207245.1). Lineage (NCBI taxonomy): Eukaryota > Metazoa > Arthropoda > Arachnida > Araneae > Lycosidae > Pardosa > Pardosa pseudoannulata. Next base: position 99,004,225 of record CM063511.1, on the reverse strand, counting down.
AACTGTTGCTTTGCAGGTTGCAATAATATTCCAGCAAAGTCGATTTTTAGGGCTCTTAAGCGTACCATGATAAAACCAACGATTAACTACCTTTGGGCTATCGTATTCAATTTGGAACAAAAATAAAGATGAAAAATAGTTTTTGCCTTATAGTATTGTATAAAAAAAACGTATTTTTCATGGCTTATTAATTAAGTTTGCATAAATTTAAGTTGTTCGGACGGTATTAAATTTTTATGATTAAAGGTAATAAGAAAATATACTCTCAAAAAGAAAAAAAATGCAAAACAATAGAATCACTATTAAATTCTAAAATTTTTTATTCCATCCTTTTCTGACATCTCTTTATATATTCATAACGGTTGCATAATTTAAATCTAATAAAATGACTGTTGAAATATTTTTAACTTTAGTTTTGTCCAAGTAACTGCATCTAATTATTCAATAGAAAATTATACACTGCTACGCTTTATATTTGTCTTTAATACCAATCTTTTTAAAAATTTCAATTGTGCATTTTTTCAATTTTAGTTGTATTAATTATATTTTAGATTTCCCTGCTGGAGGCAACTGCGGTTGCCACTTGCAGGAAGATAGTTATATTTTATTCTAAGATACAGTAAACCCCAATATGATAAACCTTTTCATTCCTCTCTACCAATGCAGAACTATAAAGTACACTTTCTGTATGAAGGTAGAATTTATTTTATTTTTCTTATTTGTTAATCAGTAATTTTACTGAATAAAGCTAAAAATTAGAAGTAATTAGAAATTCCCTTTGTTTGTTTTTTTTCTTTTACTTGTAGGATAACCACAAGTAATCTTTTGTTTTGCACTTAATAGGGATAAATAATAAACTTATTTGCTTAAATAATAAACAGAAAAATAAATAAAATAAAATTATCTCTTTTAACACTTTGACTGCCAAGCCAAAATTGCAAATGTTCACAACGGGGCCAAACTTTTTTTTTGTGTAATTTGTATTTTTTCAACATAAAACTATATATAAAAACAATATTTCAAAACAAACAATATTTTAAAACAAACTCTCTCTATTTATATATATTCCCTTTTTTGTTGCATGTTCCAAATATTTAATTTTTCATAAAACTTAGCTCATAAAATCGGCCTGAAGTGTTAAAACACCATGGCTATCATATCGGATAGCCAGTGTCTCAACGGAAATATCACTGGATATCACATATGATAGCCATGGCAGTCAAAGTGTTAAGTGTACTACGATAGATTCAAGAGTCCTTTGAGGGTATAATACTGAATTTCAATTAAAAAGGTATAAAGAATAGGAAGTGTTTTTCCAATGGTGTATTTTGTATATTATTAATCAAGGTTACTTAACATCTTGCCTGTGGAATATATTTGAAAAAAAGGTTCCAAAAATGGAATTTTTTCTCTTTAACTTTGTTCGTTACTATCAGCAAAATGTTAGAAATGATTTATTTTTGAAAAAAAATTCGTTAAAGGTGACGTTCATTAACCCTTTTGAGGACGGGTGCATCATATATGCAACGTCTTTCAAATTGCGTCAGAACAAGTATATCCTTAATGATATTTTAAGTAAGACATTTAATTAGCATTTCTCATTGGAACTAGAGGTAGCTCTTATGTCTGTTGTAGGTGAACATGTCTACTAGAGATATCTGAATACTAGAGAATCATCTGGTTCAATTTAAAAGCTGTTGCATATATGACAAGCCCGTCCTCAAAAGGTTAAAGGAGGCGGGGGGACATGCAAAATATTCGTGGTCAGAATGTCCTCCACGTTTTTAATAAATACCTCTGAGGGTGGATGGCCAAGCGTGCGAGTCTCCTGCTTCTAAATTACGAGGACACATAAGAGTAATGTTACTCGCGTCCTTAGTATACCTACACATGCTCCGTGAGTGGGGATATATATGGGTAACAACTTTTCAGCTTTGTGTAGGCATAAGGATAATGTCTCTATTTCCTGCTGCATTTGGAAAAAGGGTAAAATTTTAAATTAATTTTACAGAAAATGGTGTTTTATCAACATGTAAATAAAAACTATTGCACACATTCATTTCAAATTTTCGCAGTAAGTATATTGTAGACTACAATGACTACTACTTTTTTCGTTGTTGTCTAGATCATTTAGTATTTATAGGATTTAAAATGGAGTTTGTAAATCCTATGTTATCCTGTATCTAGTGGAATGTGACTAGGAAGCGGGAAAGGGTTAAGAGTCCCTTGTCTGTCCCAAATGTGTTAAGAGGTTGGGGAGAGAACACATATAAATCATTAAAATTTCTGAACATTACTGAATCATTTGCAATAAGCCCCATGGAAACATTTCAATTAGAACCTGTAAGGCTATACAATCTCTGCTCTTATTATCATAGCTTTTAAGGCAATTATAATTGGATCCGAGACAGCTCAGTCGGTAAAGGCAACGATCGAGTAACTGAAAAGGTTTAAGGTTTGGGACTGCAGCCGACCAAAGATCCATCGTTCTCGTTAAAGGTGACTGAGGACATTAAAATATGTTAGTGGTCACATACTCCGAGTTTTCAAATAAAACCTCTTGGGGTGGCAGGCGAACTCGGAGGGATCTTCTGCTTGGTCCCTTCTTCTCAATTACGAGGAACCAGCAAGGATAATGTTACTCGATTCCGTAGCATACCTTAAGCTACAGTGCTCCTATGGTGATGCTAAATGGGTTACAGTGTCGTAGCCTTGTAGAGTCGTTAGGCCTCTACTCGTTGTCTGTATTGCCTGCTGCATTGGAAAAAAAAGGGGGGACTATGAAAAGTTTAAATGCATTTTATGGAAAACACATTTACACATGCTCCTCGGGTTGTGCTAAATGGGTAACAACTCCTCAGCCTTGTACAGACGTAAGGATAATGTCTGTATTTCCTGCTGCATTGGAAAAAAAGGGTAAAATTTTAAATTCATTTTACAGAAAATTGTGTTTTATCAACATATAAATAAAAACTATTGCACACATTCATTTCAAATTTTCACAGTAAGTATATTGTAGACTACAATGACTACTACTTTTTTCGTTGTTGTTTAGACCATTTAGTATTTATAGGATTTAAAAGAGTTTTTGAATGTTATGTTATCCTATATCTAGTAGGGTGTGACTAGGAAGCGGGAAAGGGTTAAAAGTCCCTTGTCAGACACGGGCAAATGCGTTAAGGGGTTGGGGAGACAACACATATAAATCTTTAAAATTTTTGGACATTAGGGAATCATTTACAATAAGCCCCATTGAAACATTTCAATTTAGAACCTGTAAGGCTATACAATCCCTGCACTTAATATTGTAGCTTTTAAGGTAACTAAAATCGAACCCGCAGTAGCTCTGTCGGTAAAGGCAACGGTCGCGTAACTAAAAGGTTGCGGGTTCGGGACTGCAGCCGGCCAAAGATACATCGTATTCGTTAAAGGTGACTGGCGAACGTAAAATATGTTAGTGGTCGCTTCCTCCAAGTGTTCAATCAAAACCTCTAAGGGCGGCTGGCCAAGTGTGGGGGTCTACTGCTTCTAAATTACAAGGACACATAAGGGTAATGTTACTCGCGTCCTTAGCATGCCTTAAGTTACACGTGCTCCTCGAGTGGGGCTAAATGGGTAACAACTTCTCAGCTTTGTGTGGGCATAAGGATAATGTCTGTATTTCTTGCTGCATTTGAAAAAAAAGTGTAAAAAATTAAATGCATGTTACAGAAAATGGTGTTTTATCAACATGTAAATAAAAACTATTGCACACATTCATTTCAAAATTTCACAGTAAGTATATTGTAGACTACAATGACTACTACTTTTTTCGTTGTTGTTTAGATCATTTAGTATTTATAGCATTTAAAATGGAGTTTTTCAATCCTATGTTATCCTATATCTATTGGGGTGTGACTAGGAAGCGGGAGGGGGCTAAAAGTCCCTTATCAGACACGGCCAAATGTGTTAAGGGGTTGGGGAAAAAACACATATAAATCATTAAAGTTTCTGGACATTACTGAATCATTTGCAATAAGCACCATTGAAACATTTCAATTAGAACCTTTAAGGCTATACAATCCCTGCACTTAATGTTGTACTTTTAAGGTAACTAAAATCGGACCCGCGGTAGCTCTGTCGGCAAAGACAACTATCGCGTAACTGAAAGGTTGCTGGTTCGGAACTGCAGCCGGACAAAGATCCATCGTGTTAAAGGTGACGGGAGAACTTAAAATATGTTAGTGGTCACAATGTCCTCCAAGTTTTCAAATAAAACCTCTGGGGGTGGCAGGCCAAGCCTGGGTGATATTTTGGTTGGTTCCTTCTTCTAAATTTCGAGGATCTAGAAGGGGTAATGTTACTAGAGTCCCTAGCATACCTTAAGTTATACGTGCTTCTCTGGTGATGCTAAATGGGTTACAGCGTCGTAGCCTTGTAGAGGCGTTAGGCCTCTACGCGTTGTCTGTATCGCCTGCTGCATTGAAAATATGGGAACTATGAAAAGTTTAAATGCATTTTACGGAAAACACATTTACACATGCTCCTCGGGTGGTGCTAAATGGGTAACGGTGCTAATGGGTTGTATAGGCGTAAGGATAACGTCTGTATTTCCTGCTGCATTTGAAAAAAAGGGTAAAATTTTGAATTCATTTTACAGAAAATGGTGTTATATCAACATAAATATAAAACCTATTGCACACATTCATTTCAAATTTTCAGAGTAAGTATATTATAGACTACGGTGACTACTACATTTTTCGTTTAGTACTTATAGAATTTAAAATGGAGTTTTTAAACATTATTTTAGCTTTTTTGAAAATTTAATCTCCAGATGTAAAGTTTCTGATATCTTTAAACTATTTTAATAGGTTGAGAATTGTACCTATTTTGTAATTAATTTTTACAAAAAGGAAAAATTATTAGGGAAACTCAATTTGTGTTGCTATACTCGTAAGTCTACACACAGTGTGCGAGAAAGATTTTTAAATTTTTGGTACTAACTCTCCCTTTTCACTTTACAAAAATATTCCTTTTTTTAGAAACAAAGTAAATTCAGAAAATAATAATCAATTAAAAACTCAGAACAAATGCTAAAAATCCCATGTGTTTTTGAAAATAATTAAAAAAGATATGATAAGTCGAAAAATGAGAAAAAAATCTTTCATTTAAAGTTGTTGTGACCCTCTTAAACTTACTAGGAGTAAATCAACAATTAAATTTTTTAAGGGTTTCGTTTTTAATTTAGATATGAAAAAAGAATCATTTCTCTATTGTAGTATTTATTAAAAAATTAATATTTCTCTACATATAATTTAAGAAAGGTAACTTTTCGTGAATTATTAATCAAGTTTGCATAAATTTAACATATTAGCGGGGTATTCATATTTCTTGATTAAAAGAAAAAAGAAAATAACTGATTTGTTTACATTTTTAAAATGTACCTACCACACTAGATTATTTTCCCTCAATGTTGATTGTTGTGTTTAATAAAATTCCCTCTTGCTCAAATTTAAAAATTTTTTTAAAAATTTATTCCATGAGATAAAACAGTAAATTCTCTAGGGGGCTATGATATCTATTTTCTTTAATATAAGTTTGTTTAGTATTTTTATTTGCTTTTGAAAACGAGTATACCAACATAACTTAAAATTAAAATCAAATAACTTAAAATTAAATATATTTTTTCGGTGTGTATTAAAAAAGTACGAGATAACATCCTACAGACTGTACTGTTATATTTACTGTTTTATCAAGTGATATAATTTTTTTAAAGAATTCTTTAAAATGTAAACTGGTCAGAGGGAATAGGTTAGCATTGAGCAAAAGGAATCCAATATGGCAGGTGTAGACCTAACAATTATTTTGTTAATTTGAACGATCTTCCTAAATACTGTATTTTTCTTAGCTCCATATCATCCAATAGCCTCGAGATTTCAGTATTGAAAACCAATATTTCTTACCCTATGTGTGAGAATACAGCTATGTTTTACATAAAGTTTGCGAAACTGATTTTCTATCCGTACTCACACTTTGTGGGCTACATGACCAAGTATTTTTCCGCGACTCCAGGAAGCATGTGGTGTGCCCAGTAAAAACGACCTGCACTTAAACTTCATCAAGTTTTGGATAGTTGTGACTGGTCGTCAGGAGGCGATTCAGAACCATACTTGGAGTCCCGGTCAATATGGAGAGAGCCGAGAAAGGACGCATTGTGCATAGGACAATGGAACAACGGATGCATCAGCACAGGATAATGGATAAATTATAGGGTAGCTGGAGTAGTTGAGAAGGAAGGAAAGGATTGCAGCTTGCTCTTGGACATTGGCTATTTTTCTTTCAGGTGTAGCACATGAAGTTCTTCTTTTACTTTTTATTTTTATATTTTTTTAGCATATTTTCTTATCTTTTGTTCTATATTTGAATATTGTAATATAGATCAGTGGCATTTTACTATAATTAATAATAAAGACGATATAAAGCAAACTTGGGTTATTAATGGAATTGAAGTAACAACAGCAATGTACTACACCCACAGTACTATGATACTAGGGAATAACTTCTCTAGCGTCCGTGGCCACGAGCTCAAGCCGTACGTGTCCTCTGAGTAGTTCTAAATCAGAGACAACCTGAGGGGTATACCTTTTTTAGGTATATATGGGTGTCACGAGTCCGAGGTGCTTTAGCGATCTGGGTCTTCAGTTATTCCTGGTAGTATCGAGCTTACCTTTGTGGAGTTTGCTCCTTACCGGGTTTGACAATATTAAAATCGGACCATGTGGGAACTCTCACAGGTCAGCTATAGCTTTATAGCTGTTTTGGTTTCTGTCGTGGCGTACTGGTCTTCAGTTTGTTGCTGCTTTATGTTTTCGGATGGGTCAGCGTAAGAATTTACTTACCCTATGATACTGATCAATTAAAAATGTTCTGAAAGGGCTCTGCCCGTTGACGAGGAACAGGGAACTATCGACCGTTTTAACTTCCACTGTGGACGCTTCAGTAAGTTGAGTTCTTCCAGGTTGGTTTTCGAAATCTTCGAGATCTCTTTGGGATTTCTAGAGTACTTGTTGGACCCAGGAAAATGATCGAGCTTCGAAGAGCTCTATCTTTGAGGTTCTGTTATTTGAAGAAGCTTAGAGATTGGATAAGCACTCCTTCGTTCAGGCAGTACAACATACTACATACCTTTCCTGTTACTAAATAGTTCGAATTCGTATGGCATGTTCCCTATTGATTGGACGAGCCTCGTGACATATTATAGTCGCCTGACTGTAGCCACGGTCGGAAAGACCCACCTGGGAACACAATTCGTAGACCCAAGTCGGTTGCACCCATCCAGGATTGACTCATGTTTCTTACTTGGATGGCGGTGGTAGCCTGATGAACAATCCTGTCAGTGGTCTTTGAAAGTTGCTGTACTGTGTTCCTAATCGGTTTGGGGTTGAGCTCTTCGGACACGTTTTCTCTACTTACCCTGGGATACAATAAACTCCTACAGTAAACTCCAATACCCTTCATTTTGTTTTTTCGCCCTTTAAAACGTAGAACCATAAAGATTTTTTTAATATGCAGAGGTAGCATTTGTTTTATTCTTATTCAGTAATTGGGTTACTCAGTGATTACTCAGTAATTTTACCAAATGAAGCGTGTAATTAGAAACCCCTATGCTTTGGCTATTTTCTTTTACATTGGATGACAGCGAGAAATCAAATACTTTGCATTTAGAAGAGTTATTTCACTTACATATTTTTTGATTTTTTTTAGCTTACCATTATTAAACCAACAGCTGACTTGTGTTATAGAATCGTATAGGATTTGATCCAAATGATATACGAATCGATAAGGTGCTTTTTTCCGGTATTTTAGTTTGTGAATTCGAATTTCAAAGCTGGATGACTACAGCCATTTGTAACCGGTTTTAAGCAGTAGGTCCCGGTCACATTAGCTTTCATGTTGCACAATAGAAGACCGTAGTGCTGCAAACTAAACCAAACCAAATCAGATTTAGTTTAGAATGAGTAAGGTGAAAATATATGTAATATTGGATGTGATATTGGAGTGATGAAAAATTAGTCAAGTCATGTAATTTTCCAACACTTCTAAATTAGCAGAGGCGTCAGAGGATTGATGAAGTATTCTGGTTTCATAACACTTCTACTTCAAATGCTTTTAGTTAAAATTTTATTAATAAAAATAATACATGCATTGACTTATTGCATAAAATAATACATGTAAATTAGGCAAGCTATTAAACAGCAGCATAAGTTAGAAGTGCCCCCAGCCAACAACGATGAGCAGGCTTAAATATATACATGCGGTAGATTATTTACATATAGTTTTCAGTCAAGGTTAAAAATTCTGACTGAAAGTTAAACGCATCGGATGAATATCATTAACTAATTATGAGATCATGTTGTAAGGAAAAAATATATTATTTTTAATTTCCCTACATGCAGGATACTAAATTTCTGTAATCAGCGGAAATAAGAAAACAAATTCTAGCTACAAACTGAAAACTTTTGTTTTCCTACTTCAGGATTTAAAAGTACAAAGTATGAAAAATAACAGTGTTATTCTTAAATTTCATTTTTCATTCTAAGTTTTAATTTTATCTCTTTACATATTCAGAATGACTGCACACATTAGGACTATTGAACAAAATGCTTTTTTTTTTTTTTACAAAACATTTCGAGTTATTTAATTCATTTTTGTCCCTTTAACGGCATTTAATTGTTTATTCGACATTCATTTTATGCTTACCCTCAAAAACTATTTTCATTTCATTTGGGAATTATTTTTACGCCTTCCAATGTTATTTCTGCATAAGCTCCATACTACTTTCCAACCGCAGAGAGCCAAATGTATTGAAAATAAATATTTATTATCCTACGATACCTACAGTAAACCACAATATCCCAAATCTTTTCATTCCTCTCTATTCAGTGCAGAACAGTAAAGCTAACTCTCTCTATTTATAGTAGGCATTTTTTCCAAGTTGATTATTCAGTAAGTAATCTTACTGAATAAAGCTGTGTAATTAGAAACTCCCTTTATTTGGGTTATTTTCTTTTACGTGGAATAACACCTAGTATTCTTTTATTTAGCACCTCGCAGTGATATTTCTTAAAAAAAAAGCTGTTTTCAAGTCCCACGATTAAGTCAACAATTAACTTCTTTCAAGGGATCGTACTAAATACAGGAAAAAAAGGAGAAAAAAAATAGGGATTTTTTCCTATGGTGTTTTATACTGGAGATGTTTTATCTGCGTATTCATAATCAAGATTACCTAAATATGATATACATGTATTTGGAGAGTATTAATTTCTGAAATTAAAGGTAAATGAGGAAAACTACTACCTATAAATAAAATATTTTGCTTTCCTCATATTATTATAATTTTCATTATATTTTTGTATTCATTATATTAAACTTAAATATATGTATCGGTTTTATAGTATAAATATGGAAAATACGCAAAATAACAGTACTGTATGTAAATACCAGATTTTGTATTCCAGACATTATTTTATCATCTTTGTTTACATATTCAGGACGGCTGTATCGGTTTTATAGTATAAATATGCAAAATACGCAAAATAACAGTACCATATGTAAATACCAGATTTTGTATTCCAGAAATTATTTATCATCTCTGTTTACATATTCAGGACGGTTGCATGTATTAAATATAATAAAAATACTTTGGTTAAACTATTTTCAAATCTTTAGTTGTTGTCCAAGTAACTAAATTTAATTATGTACTCGAGACTATTAATAAAAGGTATCTAAAAGATTAGTGAATTCGCGTGACACTGATGACTTCTTGATAGATGGTAGTGTTAGCTTGATAGCTGGTATCTATAGTAAGCATTTCTCATTTTACAAAGTTATTGGTTGCAATATTAATAACTTTAACGGAGAGGTGGTGGCCATTTGAGTGTAGCATTGGGAATGATTATTGCTAGAAGACAAATTTTTAACGAAGTTGTTATTTTATAGCTTCAAACTGAAAACTTTTTTTTACTGCTTCAGGATTTAAAAGTGCAAAGTATGCCAAATAACAATGTTATTCTTAAATTTCATTTTTCTTTCTACTCTTTCATTATATCTTTTTACATATTCAGAATGACTGCGCATATTAGGTCTATTAAACAAAAGACTTTTTTACAAAACATTTCGAATTATTTAATTAATTTTTGTCCCTATAACTGTATTTAATTGTTTATTCCGTATTCATTTTATGCTTACCCTCAAACAATATTTTCATTTCATTTGGGAATTATTGTTACACCTTCCAATGTTATTTCTGCATAAGCTCCATACTACTTTCCAACCGCAGAGAGCCAACTGTATTGAAAATAAATATTTATTATCCTACGATACCTACAGTAAACCACAATATCCCAAATCTTTTCATTCCTCTCTATTCAGTGCAGAACAGTAAAGCTAACTCTTTCTATTTATAGTAGGCATTTTTTTCCCAGTTGATTATTCAGTAAGTAATCTTACTGAATAAAGCTGTGTAATTAGAAACTCCCTTTATATGGGTTATTTTCTTTTACGTGGAATAACACATATTTTCCTTTTATTTAGCACCTCGCAGTGATATTTCTTAAAAAAAACTGTTTTGAAGCTTTTAAGAGTTCTACGATTAAGTCAACAATTAACTTCTTTCAAGGGATCTTGCTGAATATAGGAAAAAAAAGGAGAAAAAATAGGGAATTTATTCTCATGGTGTTTTATACTGGAGATGTTTTATTTGTGTATTGTTAATAAAGGTTACCTAAATATGACATACATGTATTTGGAGAGTATTAAATTTTTTAAATCAATGGTAAATGAGGAAAATTAGTATCTATATATAAAATATTTTGCTTTCCTTATATTATTATATTTTTTTCACTATATGTTTTATTCATTATATTAAGAATTAATATATGTATCGGTTTCATAGTCTAAAGATGCAAAGTACGTAAAATAACAGTACCACATGTAAATACCAGATTTTGTATTCCAGACATTATTTTATCATTTTTGCTTACATATTCAGGACGGCTGTATCGGTTTTATAGTATAAATATGAAAAATACCCAGAATAAGAGTACCATATCTAAATACCAGATTTTGTATTCCGGATATTATTTTATCATCTCTGTTTACATATTCAGGACGGCTTCATGTATTAAATATAATAAAAATACTTTGGTTAAACTATTTTAAAATCTTTAGTTGTTGTCCAAGTAACTACATTTAATTATCTACTCGAGACTATTAATAAAAGACATCTAAAAGATTAGTGAATCCGAGTGACACTGATGACTACTTGATGGATGGTAGTGTTTGTTTGATAGCTGGTATCTATAGTAAACATTTCTCATTTTACAGAGTTATTGGTTGCAATATTAGTAACTTTAATGGAGAGGTGGTGGCCATTTGAGTGTAGCCCTGTGACAGATTATTGCTAGAAGACAAATTTTTAACGAAGCTGTTGTTTTATAGCTACAAACTGAAAACTTTTTTTTCCTACTTCAGGATTTAAAAGTGCAAAGTATGCAAAATAACAATGCTATTCTTAAATTTCATTTTTCTTTCTACTCTTTCCTTATATCTTTTTACATATTCAGAATGACTGCGCATATTAGGTCTATTGACCAGACCTTTTTTTATTACAAAACATTTCGAGTTATTTAATTCATTTTTGTCCCTGTAACTGCATTTAATTGTTTACTTCGTATTCATTTTATGCTTACCTTCAAATAATATTTTCATTTAATTTGGGAATTATTTTTACGCCTCCCAATGTTATTTCTGCCCAAGCTCCATATTACTTTCCAACCGCAGAGACCCAACTGTATTGAAAATAAATATTTATTATCCTACGGTATTTACAGTAAACCCCAATATCCCAAATCTTTTCATTCCTCTCTATTCAGTGCAGAACAGTAAAGCTAACTCTTTCTATTTATAGTAGGCATTTTTTTCCAGTTGATTATTCAGTAAGTAATCTTACTGAATAAAGCTGTGTAATTAGAAACTACCTTTATTTGGGTTATTTTCTTTTACGTGGAATAACACCTAGTATTCTTTTATTTAGCACCTCGCAGTGATATTTCTTAAAAAAAACTGTTTACAAGATTTTAAGAGTTCCACGATTAAGTCAACAATTAACTACTACCAAGGGATCTTTCTGAATATAAGGAAAAGAAAAAGAAAAAATAGGAATTTTTTTCCTATAGTGTTTTATACTGGAGATGTTTTATTTGTGTATTATTAATCATGGTTACCTAAATATGACATACAGGTATTTGGAGAGTATAAAATTTTTTAAATCAATGGTAAATGAGGAAAATTACTATTCATATATAAAATATTTTGCTTTCCTTATATTATTATATTTTTCATTATATTTTCTATTCTATATATTAACAATTAATATATGTATCGGTTTCATAGTCTAAAGATGCAAAGTACGTAAAATAACAGTACCACACGTAAATACCAGATTTTGTATTCCAGCCATTATTTTATCATCTTTGTTTACATATTCAGGAAGGCTGTATCGGTTTTATAGTATAAATATGAAAAATACGCAAAATAACAGTACCATATTTTGTATTCCAGACATTATTTTATCATCTTTGTTTACATATTCAGGACGGCTGCGTGTATTAAATGTAATAAAAATGCTTTGGTTAAACTATTTTCAAATCTTTAGTTGTTGTCCAAGTAACTACATTTAATTCTATGCTCGAGACTATTAATAAAAGGTAGCTAAAAGATTAGTGGATTCGCGCTACACTGATACTTCTTGATGGATGGTAAAATTGGCGTGGGAGCTGGTATCTATAGTGAGTATTTCTAATTTTACAGAGCTGTTGGTGGCAATACTACTAGGGGAGAGGTGGTCGCCATTTGCGTGTAGCCCTGGAACAGATTATTGCTAGAAGACAAAATTTTTAATGAAAGTTTTTTTTCCGATTCTAGAGCTGCCCTCCAGGTCATCTCGGGTAATAAATTGTGTGACTCAAAACGCATCTATGTGGATCATCCACTCTTAATTTCCGTGACTGGTTCATTTCCTTACTGTGGGTTCTCTCTCACTATGGTGGGGTAGGAAAGGAGAAAGCTGATTTCTTATACTACCATTCCTTAAATGTCAATGTTGAGTTTTCATCCTGAAAAACGTATTATAAAGAAGAATTTGAGAAAAGACACAAGGTACAACATGTTAACTACTCTAAAAATATGGCTTGGAAGGGTCTGATTTCTTCTAATCCGAGTTTTCCTCGTGCTTTCGCTGTTGCAATGTTGCAATCTTCTTATTAGACAAGATTGCCTTAGTGCTCATTTGTTCAAGATTGGACTTAATGACTCTCCTAATTGCAGTTATTGTAATTCTGGGAACTTTTGGATACATGCACTCTATTGTATAATTTTACTTCTGTTATTGAAAGATATTAACCCTGTGTCGCTGGGGTAGCCACGACACAAGTCTGAGGTTCGATTCCCGGGCTGGACAAGGTTGACTCATCCTTTCATCCCTTCAGTCGGTAGATAAACTGAAGATCAAACATGCTTGGTAACTAAACACTGGGGGATCCGCGTCAGGTTAACCACTTATCCGGAACATATGCTTCGCACCCCAGGGATCTCGGTCTCGGAAACGAAGATTGGTACCATAGACCCTGCCCCCCTAGGAGCTGTTGCACCGAGGAGTTCAGTTTAGTGTTAAAAGATTTTGAGAAGCTAGAAGGCTGATGGCTTTCTCCCCCAAAATACATGACATTTGTAAATTATAAAAATTATTTACTCGTGACTTACTCAAGCTGTGTATTCAACCTATGTTGAAAACTAAATTTTTTTTAAGCCTTGTAATTTTACGGCCTTAATCCTTCTGGTAATTTTATTTTCTAGATAATTTTTTTTAAATCTTTATATCGCTTTCTTGTCGCGAGCTGCTTTTAATCAGAGCAATGTATTTACTACATTTCGAAATCTACAATAAAAAAAACTTAAAATTCTTTCATTCCCTATTATGCAATGGAAAATTGTGGAGAAAAGTCTTATTATTTTTAGGTAACATTTTATTCTTCTCACTAATTACTTAGTAAGATCAATGAATAAAACTGTGTAATAAGAAACTTCCTTTGCTTGGATCATTTTCTGTTATGTGAAATAACAAGCAGTTTATTTACTACTGATATCGGAGCTATATTTACCTGAGAAACATTCTTGAGCGATTAAGCCCACCACTGTTATTTGATTAGTTTCTAGATCTATGGTTTTCTACAGCAGATTTAATCCCTTAAGCAGTTTGCTCCTACATTGTACGTGCTACTCAAAATTGGCCTCGACTGGTTTGCCCGTACGGCTTACGGGCATCAATATTATCTCCTTTTCTTTTCTGGTTCGTTATCATTTGGGAATAAATTTCCGACGTGGATGACCAGGTTTGTAGCTTAATCTTCTGCGACTGACAGAGAGACATTTTTTGGAAATAATTGCTCCCACATATAAGAATCTGAGACCTGTAAGACAATGTGCAGTGTGCTGTTCGAAAAGAAATGAGAATGGAAAAAGAATATGAAAAGAAACTCGGTATTTCTGCCCTGATTACGACGTAGGACTTTGCATTACACCATGCTTCAAATTGTACCATACACAAAAAGACTTCTGAACTCTTTGGAAAAGTGTAAACTTCAAAATTCACAGTAAGTATGAGAGAAAATATTGTAGAATTTGTAAACTATTCTTTAATTCATGCAGAATGTACTTGAGAAAAGTAAAAATTTATTGGATTTTGCGTTCCAAAATTGTAAAATAAAAAGTGTAAAATCATTAAAAATGAAAAAAATTTTTTTCTTGCTATTCTTATTCTATTAAGTATGGTACTTAATTATATGCAATAAAAATATATTCCTTTTTTAGGAGCATTTGTGGTACAAAAAAATTGACAGCTTAAAGGGTTAAAGAGACCACGGTCTACCGCTTACAAGAAGCAGATAGGGAAATTAATGTCAGCAGTGAGATTCGAACCCACGAACACTGGTACCGAAGAGAAGCACCTTACCCTTTCGACCATCATTCAGGCTTACCACGATTAAATCAATAGTTAAGTATTTTGATGGTATTGTACTGAATTTTGAATACAAAAAGATGAAAAAATAGGGAATGTTTCCTTATGAAGCATTTAAATTAGAGTTTTGTGTATTATTAATCAATGTTACATAAATGTAACATTTTTGGAGGCGTTTAAATTTTTGGATTCATTGGTAATAAGAAAATAAATTCTGTCTGTAAATAATAAAATATTTTGTTTTATAGTTTCATTGTCTAAAAAGCGAAATGTATTAAAAAAACATCATTCTCTAATTCTACATTTTGCATTATAACATTTTTTATCATCTCTATTTACATATTCAGAAAAACTGCATATATCAAATTAAATACAAATTTGTAGTTAAAAGTTTTCAATTCTTTAATTTTTATCGTTTATATTAAGCATATCATAACCAGTTACATGAATGTTAATGTAAATGTAAAAAATGCAACGGGTATTGAATTTAAAATAAAAAAACTAGGTATGTATTAAATGAATTAAATAAATAAATAAATAAAATAAACAGGCATGTATTAGTTGTTGGTATGTTTAGTGTTAAGTACCTGCATTTAATTATTTACTTGATTCTTATTCACTACTATGTTGAAAACTAAATTTTCATTTCAGCCTATTTAGTCCTTTTGATTATTTTACCGATTTTCAAGTATATTATGTAACTAGCAAATAGCCTGTCATATGGCGGGTCAGTAAAATTTTTAATTTTCCAGAATTGTAAAGTACCTTATGAGGCAGGTAGAAAAATGGTTTGTTTTTTTGGCTGAGAATTATCTGGTACACGCTTAATAGTTTATTTATCTTTATACCTCTCTAAAGTGTCCCGATACTGTGAATGCAGCTTAGAATCACGTTGAATTCATCTAGAAAAATAATTCAAAGTTTTCTTAGCTACGTCTAAATTATCAGCAAGTTTTTCCCATTATTTTTTAGCCACAGTAATTAATGGAAGTAATGGAATGAAACTATCATTTCCACTACACCCTGGAGATAGTTAGAATTTGTTGTTAGGTAATAGCGGTGATAAAATTTTCATTGCAACACAAAAATAGCATGTTTAAATTTAAAATTATCACATATGTGCCTAATCTATTATTTAATCCAAATATAAAGGAAAATTATTTACGTCATATCTAAGTTCAGTGATAAAATGTATGAAGATAATTCAGACGATATTTAAATAATTTAAAATAAGAAATGATTAAATGAGATGGTTAAAGAATGACGTCATAATGCTAAAAAAATGCTTTTTCAACCCATTTATAATGTGATAAATTGATAAATTTAAATCACCTGCTATTAAACGGGGAAAATAGGTCTTGAAATAATGGCATTAAAACCTCGAAAAAGGTGGAAGAAAGTTTAAAAGACGACAGTATTTTTTGCTGTGGTATAAAGCATGTTTACACCAATTTATTTTAGAATCGGATTGATAGTCTAGGAGATGATAAACTTTATTCGCTTTGAATTTTGCTAATCCTAACTCATCAATAATCCAGTATGGATGCCTATATCCATTCTAGGTCCCATTGCTTTATAAATTTGAGAAAAGACGGACAGATAACTTAGGTTATTATTATAATATACGGAATTCTTAGCTCCATATTACCTTGAAAATAAAGCAAAACTATTGCAATAAAAATAAATGCTTATTAATCTGCTATACCTACAATAATCCACAAAACCCCAAATTTTTTCAGTTCCTATTTTTCAATGGAGTACTTTAAAGCAAATAATTTTTATTGCTAGGTAGCCTTTATTTTATTCTCCCTATTGATTACTGAGTAATCTTACTTAATATAATTGTGTAATTTGATACTCCCTTACTGCGGCCATCTACTTTTACGTGGGTTAACGTCGAGGTATCTTTTACTTGGTACCTCAGGATAATATTTTCGCAAAAACATTTTTTGCATTTCTTAAGCTTACAAGATTAAGCCAACAGGTAACTCCTAAGAAGGAATCCTATTAAGTTTGGAATAAGTAATGGAAAAAATAGAGATTCATTTCCCCATGGTGTATTTTAACTAAAGGATATTTTCTCGTGAATTATTTAATATTATTTTTATTTCATATTAATCATTGTTGTTAAACTAATATATTTAGAGGGTTTTAAATTTCAACTATTAGAGAAAATAAGAAATATATGCTATTTACATTTTAAAAATCTTATGTTTTACAGTTTTTTGTTTTAAAAGTGCAAAACAACAGTATAATTTTTAAATTTTTAATTTTTTTATTACATATTTCAATCTTCCTTTATACTTCTGAGGTGAGATTATATATAGTAAATAGAGCTGGAAAAAATTTAACTTTTTTAATTTGTATTTTTGTCGAAATAACAACATTTAATTATTTATTTTCTTTGGCCCGTTTCCATTGCAACATCATTTAACTATCTTTGAAACTAATTTTTAATTCAATTGAATGTTTTATTCCCATTTATAATCATTTTAAGAGTTTTAGGGTTATTCCAGTAAATTATTTCTTTCTTAGCTCTATGTTACTTATCTATCACAGCGATCTTGTTCAATTAAAAGTTAAAAACATTATTTAATTATTTATTTTCATTGTCTCTTTCCACTGCAACATCTTTAAGTATATTTGAAACTAATTTTTATTTCAGTACAACCTTTTCTTTCCATTCATAATCCTTTTTGAGTTTTATGGCTATTTCAGTAAATTATTTCTTTTTTAGCTCTATATCACTTACCTATCACAGCTTGACTGTTGAATTAAAAGTTAAATACAGTGAAATACGTTTAACGTAAAAACACTTAAGACAAAATATTGGTTAACAAGAAAGAATACAACGGTCCCGATAAACTATGTATTTTCAAGCATTTTTTTTCTTAACGCGGAATGAAAATCGCTTGATACGAAAAGATTTCCCTTTTGGGAATGTTCACCGAAAACCAAATACCGAAAACATCATCTGCACTGTCTCCATTTTTAGATTTTCCTACTGCATCATTGGAAGAATTAGTTGCTTTAGATGATGCTTACTTGTGTACAGCCTCAAAAATGGCAAAGACATTATAGCGCTACGGTATACTGTTTTACTACACAAGGGCTAACGAGACCGGGACCGACTGCTTAAAGCCGATTCCGAATGGCTACGAACATTCACGACAGCAGCAGGATTCGAACACGCGAACTCCGGTCCTAAAGAGCAACTTTCTACCTCTCTGCCTGAGTTCTGCCAAAGACATTTTGAAGTTTGTTCAAAGCTCAAACAATATCATTGAGGCAGATACCGACGAAAAAATGAAATGAATCATGTAGCTTCTGTTCCAATATTATCCGAAATGAAGAACATCATGAAAAGTATGGGCAGTTAATTAGATGCACATTCCAATGGTAAAGTGAAGATCAAAATGAAGGACATCGAACAATTTGTTGGCAATTTGATGTCAACAAGACAATGCAAAGAAAAATATCAGATTATTTCCCCAAAACTCAATAAATATTTTATTTTTAAAAACACTTGAGAATTTTGTACTAAATTTTATTAAGTTCTTGCGGATGTTTTTTCCTTGATTTTTTATTAAATACATGAATATATACATAACTATGTGAATAAAATGTACTCTAATACACTTAATTTTGTTAAATACGAGGGTTGGGGCATAAATCAAGGCAACTATTTTTTTCTTGTAGTTATGTGAATGGATCATAAACGTATATTTGTCGTGTGAAAGTTCTACAGACTTAGTGTGTATGCAGAACAACAGATGGCTCTGTGATAGCTGGTAGCAACGCAGTGAGGGCTGTGAAATAAGTCAGTTGGTGAGTGTCGTGCGATATGATGAATGGTGAACCAGTGATGAGTAGTTGACACACGTCCTTGCTGAAACTTTCCTACTCACCGTGCTCCATGAAACAATATCTCCTGTTCAAATATGCTGTAAGTAAACATTTCCAGTTTTTCCCTTTATTTTTTCCAAATTAAATACAGTGCCTTCAAAAAAGTTAAATGTTAACTTAATCGTGGTAAGCTTAAGAGATCTAAACACTTTTTTCCCGAAATATTACTCCAAAGCGATAAATAAAAGATTACTTGTGGTTATACCACGTAAAAGAAATTGGCAGAAGCAAAAATGTTTTGTAATTATACCTCTTCATTCGGCAAGATTACTGAGTAATCAACGAGAAGTATAAAAGAAAAGTTACCTATAAATAGAAAGAATTTGCTTTAAAATTTAGTATTTTATAGAAGAGGATAATACCATTTAAATTATTGCGATCTATTGAAGATAACTTATAATAAATACAGGAAAAATAATTTAACACGAAACTGAAGAGACTGAAATTTGTTTTCGAGTTAAAGAGTACTGAAAAAAATATACTAGAGTTGGGACATAAGTCATGGCAACTATTTTTTTTTCTTGTAGATATGTGAACGGATCACAAATGTATATGTGTCGTGTGGAAGTTTTGCAGACATAGTGTGTATGGAGTACTGTACCACCGTACAGTACTCCAGGTGAATGTGTATTACTGGTAGGGTACTACCAGGTTTACTACTGGGAGGGAATCATTCCCCAAAACTTCCACTAATTCATTGTGACATTCCATTGCATTTCTTCTTTGGAGAACAGTTATTTGGATGTAAGTACGCTGCTCAAGATGGCTTACTTCTAGCTGGCACGACACTCACCGACTGATTCTACAGCCATCGCTGCTTTACTATCAGCTATCACAGAGCCATCTGTTGTTCTTCATACACAATATGTCTGCAGAACTTCCACAAGACACATATACGTTTGTCATCCGTTCACATATCAACAAGAAAAAAAATAGTTACCATGACTTATGTTCCAACCCTCGTATACCTTTTTAATACTCTTTAACACGAAAAAAATGTTTCAGTCCCCCCAGTTTCCTCTTAAAGATTTTCACAGTATTTATTCTTGTACGATATCTACAATAAATCACAATAATTTAAATAGTATTTTTCTATTCTATAAAATACTGAACTGTGAAGCAAATTCTTTCTTTTTATATATAACATTTATTTTGTACTTCCCGTTGATTACTCAGTATTCTTGCCGAATGAAGCCGTGTAATTAGAAACCTTTTTGCTTCCGCCATTTTCTTTTACGTGTTATAACCACAATAAATCTTTTATTTATCGCTTTGGAGTGATATTTCAGTAAAAAACATTTTTAGATCTCTTAAGCTTACCACGGTTAAGCCACCATTTAACTTCTTTGAAGGTAGTTTATTCAATTTGGAAAACAAATAAGAGGAAAAAACTGTATTTATTCTTATACGATATCTACAATAAATCACAATGATTTAAATAGTGTTATTCTCTTCTATAAAATACTGAACTGAAAAGCAAATTCTGCCTATTTATATGTAACTTTTATTTTATATTTCCCGTTGATTACTCAGTAATCTTTCCGAATGAAGCTATGTAATTAGAAACCTTTTTGCTTCCTCCATTTTCTTTTCTGTGGTATAACCACAAGTAATCTTTTATTTATCGCTTTGGAATGATATTTCGGCAAAAAACATTTTTAGAGCTCTTAAGCTTATTATTATTAAGCCAACATTTAGCTCCTTTGAAGGTAGTGTATTCAAATTTGAAAACAAATAAGAAGAAAAACTGTATTTATTCTTATACGATATCTACAGTAAATCAAAATAATTTAAATAGTATTATTCTTTTTTTATAATATACTGAACTGTAAAGCAAATTCTTTCTATTTATTTGTAACTTTTTTTTAATACTCTCCGCTGATTACTCAGTAATCTTGCCGAATGAAGCCGTGTAATTAGAAACCTTTTTGCTTCCGCCGTTTTCATTTACGTGGTATAACCACAAGTAATCTTTTATTTATCTCTTTGGAGCGATATTTCGACCAAAAACATTTTTAGAGCTCTTAAGCTTACCGCGATTAAGCCAACATTTAACTTCTTTGAAGGTAGTGTATTCAATTTGGAAAAAAAAATAAGGGGAAAAAACTATATTTATTTTTATACGATATCTACAATAAATCACAATAATTTAAATAGTATTATTCTCTTTTATAAAATACTGAACTGTGAAGCAAATTCTTTCTATTTATATGTAACTTTTATTTTATACTTCCCATTGATTACTCTTAATCTTGTCGAATGAAACCATGTAATTAGAAACCTTTTTGCTTCTGCCATTTTCTTTTACGTGGTATAACCACAAGTAATCTTTTATTTATCGCTTTGGAGTGATATTTCGGCAAAAAACATTTTTAGAGCTCTTAAGCTTACCACGGTTAAGCCAACATTTAACTTCTTTGAAAACAGTGTATTCAATTTGGAAAACAAATAAGGGGAAAAACTGTATTTATAATCTTATACGATATCTACAATAAATCACAATAATTTATAAAAGAATTATTCTCCTTTATAAAATACTGAACAGTAAAGCAAATTCTTTCTATTTCTATGTAACTTTTATTTTATTCTTCCCGTTAATTACTCAGATATCTTGCCGAAATAAGCGGTGTAATTAGAAACCTTTTTACTTCCGCCATTTTCTTCTACATGGTATAACCACAAGTAATCTTTTATTTATCGCTTTGGAGCGATATTTCAGCAAAAAACATTTTTAGATCTTTTAAGCTTACTATGGTTAAGCTAACATTTAACTTCTTTGAAAACAGTGTATTCAATTTGGAAAACAAATAAGAGGAAAAAACTGTATTTATTCTTATATGATATCTACAGTAAATCACAATAATTTAAATAGTATTATTCTCTTTTAAAAATACGGAACTGTAAAGCAAATTCTTTCTATTTATATGTAACTTTTATTTTGTACATCCCGTTGATTACTCAGTAATCTTGCCGAATGAAGCTGGGTAATTAGAAACCTTTTTTCTTCTTCCATTTTCGTTTACGTGGTATAACCACAAGTAATCTCTTATTTATCGCTTTGGTGTGATATTTCGGCAAAAACATTTTTAGAGCTCTTAAACTTACCACGATTAATCCAAAATTTAACTTCTTTGAATGCAGTGTATTCAATTTCGAAAACAAATAAGGGGAAAGACTGTATTTATTCTTATATGATATCTACAATAAATCACAATAATTTAAATAGTATTATTCTCTTTTATAAAAAACTGAACTGTATAGCAAACTCTTTCTATTTATATGGAACCTTTATTTTATACTTCCCGTTGATTACTCAGTAATCTTGCTGAATAAAGCTGTGTAATTAGAAACCTTTTTAATTCCTCTATTTTCTTTTAAGTGGTATAACAAGTAATCTTTTATTTATCGCTTTAGAGTGATATTTCGGAAAAAAAAACATTTTTAGAGCTTTTAAGCTTACCACGGTTAAGCCAACATTTCACTTCTTTGAAGGTAGTGTATTCAATTTGGAAAAAAATAAGGGGAAAAAACTGTATTTATTGTTATACGATATCTACAGTAAATCACAATAATTTAAATAGTATTATTCTATTTTCTAAAATACTTAACAGTAAAGCAAATTCTTTCTATTTATATGTAACATTTATTTTATACTTTCCGTTGATTACTCAGTAATCTTGCCGAATAAAGCTGTGTAATTAGAAACCTTTTTGCTTCCTTTATTTTCTTTTACGTGGTATAACCACAAGTAATCTTTTATTTATCGATTTGGAGTGATATTTCGGCGAAAACCTTTTTAGAGGTTTTAAGCTTACCACGATTAAGCCTTCATTTAACTTCTTTGAAGGTAGTGTATTCAATTTGGAAAAAAAATAATGTTAAAAAACTGTATTTATTTTTATACTATATCTACAATAATTTAAATAGCATTATTCTCCTCTATAAACTACTCAAATGTAAAGAAAATTCTTTCTATTTATACGTAGCTTTTATTTTATACTTCACGTTGATTACTGAGTAATCTTGCCGAATGAAGCTGTGTAATTAGAAACCTTTTTGATTCCGCCATTTTTTTTAAGTGGTATAACCACAAGTGATCTTTTATTTATCGCTTTGGATTGATATTTCGGCACAAAAACATTTTTAGAGCTTTTAAGCTTAGCACGGTTAAGCCAACATTTAACTTCTTTGAAGGCAGTGTATTCAATTTGGAAAAAAACAACGGGAAAAAACTAGAAATGTTTTCTTTCAGCATATTTGAACAGGAGATATTATTTCATGCATATTTATTTAATCAAGGTTAAAGGTTTTGAATTTCTGGAAATGGATACCAATTAATAGGGGGAGTAACCCTTAGATTACAGGAAAATTTAAGATCTAAACAAGCTAGAGGACGTTAGAAAAATTTTTGGAAATTGTTAACTTAAAATTATGAACATTCGAAATCACATATTTACTATACTTTAAAGTATAATTAAGCACATCACTTTTAAAAACATTTAAATTATTGCAGTTATTTTCATGAATTTTAAAATGTTCTTTGGAAATTAGTTTTAGATTTTTCTTTTGTTTTTCTTTATTATTACTTAAAAATATATTTTGAGTATAATTGTGTATTATTTTATTGATATATTAAACTAGCATATAGCCCGTCATATGACAGGATTTGTAAAACTTTTAATTTTCCAGAATTGTAAAGTGCCCTATGAGACAAGTAAAAAAATGGTTTGCGTTTTGGCTGAGAATTATCTGGTACACGCTCAATAATTTTTTTTTCATACTCCTCTGAAGTTTCTCGATACTGTGAATGCAGTTTAGAAACAAGTTGAATTCATTTAGAAAGGTAATGAAGAGTTTTCTTAGATACGTGTGATGAGGCGATTTAGATCTGTTATATAATTGATTCATTCATACATGAAGTAAAATGTTCGGGATCTAAATATGACCTCATCACATCTTTGTAAAGAGATGAAGGACCATAAATTTCTATTCAACGGATATTGTTGTCTTGTACGGTGGTCTCGGGCGGGGTTCTGATCCCAGTCCCAGATTAGAATCCCGTCTCCGTACTTGACATTAAATAAGAATGTACCTTTGTGGAGTATTTATGAGTCCCTAAGGGACAGTGCCCAATTAGAAGGGATAAGGTTTGGCACGTTGGCGGTCTCAAGGCGGGGTTGAAGCAGACCAATGAAATTCTTACAACTATCCCGATTGGACGACAAGAAGGAAGAGGGGACAAGGTTGAAATATGAAAAATCTAAAAGATGAGAGATGGTTCGGATGTCCCGGAGAAGAGGTTCGGAGGTCCCAAAAGAAGATGTTCGAAAGTCGGGAGTCCAGTCGGGTCCGACGGAAATTGTTCGTAAGTCCAGAGGAGAAGGTGCTCGATAGTCCAGACTAGGAGAGTCCAGCCAAGTCCGACAGGAAGTGTTCTTGCACCAAATAGTACGGCCGCACCCCAAAGACACAGGAGGAAGCCCCTGACGAGACCAACGGATGATATATAGATTCCCTCTCCTGATCAGCCATAGATACCCTTCAACCAGAAGTGTTCCGGGCCCAACATTTTAGGCCCACAAAGGTACCCATTTTACATACATTTTTGAAATTAAGATTAGGTCCTCTCTCTTTTTACAAAGTTACTTAAGAATATAAAAAATGTCAGAACTAATTTAGAAGATGTTGACAAAGATAATTTTATGAAAATTAGCATCAGTTTTGTATGTAAAGATATATATATATATATATATATATATATATATATATATATATATATATATATATATATAATAAATTTACTTTTTTTAATACTAAGCTAGTCTCGGTTGCTGTCAATTTAGCTGTTAGTTTATTTTCATATTTATATCTGTAGTTTCTCAGAACCTGTGGTTAAAGTTAGTGCAAAAATACTTAACACAACGCAATTAAAAATAAATCACCACTATACATTTGATCACAGGTTGATGCTCAAATATAACGAGGACTACACGACAATACGTCGAAATTATCGTTAAGTTCTTCCCAATATTTTGCAGCAGTAATTAATGGAAGTAAAGGAATGAAACTATCATTTCCACTACACCTGGAGGTAGATAGAATTTGTTGTTAATACCGGTGATAAAATTTTCATTGCAACAAAAGATAATAATGATTAAATTTAAAATTATAACATATATACCTAATCTATTATTTAATCCAAATATAAAAGAAAATTATTTACGTAATGTCTAATTTCAGTGATAAAACGTATGAAAATAATGCAGACGATATTTAAATAATTTAAAATAAGAAATGATTAAATGAGATGGTTAAAGGAATGATGTCATAATGCTAAAAAAAACCCGGCATTAAACACTCGAAAAGGATGGAAGGGGTGAATTTTGCTGTGATATGAAGCATATTTACACCAATTTATTTTAGAATCGGATCCATAGTTTAGGAGAAGATAAACTTCACTCTCTTTGAATTTTGGTAACCCTAACTCATCAAGAATCCAATATCTATGCTTCTATCCATTCCAGGTCTAACCACTTCAGAAATTCGAGGACAGACGGACAGATAACTTAAACTATTATTATATAGGGGATAGTTAATTTAGAGGAAACATTTTTATGTTTGCATGCAGAGTTTTAAACAAAAATTCAAGATTTCTACACTTAAATTGAGCTTTAATAATTTATATAAAGTCTAAATTCAAATCGAATATGTAAATCTATTTTTAAATATATGAGTGCTTGGTATACATTTTGTTAGAATCTATAAAAAATTAATTGGCAAGGAACATTTAAAAAATAAACAAAATTTTTCATAAAAATTGATTTATTGAAAAATATTTATTTTCAGAAAAAGTAAATTCATTTAATTTATTTTTCAATTTTTTAACTGCAAAATTTGAAAAGTTTAAGCTAATAATTCACAAAAGTTCTTCTCCCATCCCTTTAATTTAAACTTTTAAACAAGACTGTCACAAGTGCTGACAAATTACAGTAGTTTGCTGGAATTACTTTCTGGTGTTACATTGGATACATTTTTTGAGGGGTTTATATTCTCAAAAGTAATTTTCTGAGGATTAAACCCAACTAAAAAGAAATAAATAAAATGAGAAGCTTTGGAAGTAACCAAGAGTAAAATGATTAACCCAACTAAATAGAAAAAAGAAGTGACTCAACTAAATAGAAAAAAAAGATGTAACCCAACTAAATAGAAATAAATAAAACAAAAAGCATTAAAAGTGACCAAGGGTAAAATTATTAACCCAACTATACAGAAAGAGAGTAACCCAAGTAAAAAGGAATAAATAGGATAAAAAGTATTAAAAGTAACCAAGAATAAAATGATTAGCCCAAGTAAATAGAAAAAAAAAGAAGTAACTCAACTAAATAGAAAGAAAAAGAAGTAACCCAACTAAATAGAAATAAATAAAACTGAAAGCTTTAAAAGTAACCAAGAGTAAATTTACTAACCCAACTATACAAAAAGAGAGTAGCCCAACTGAATAGAAATGAATAAGGTGAAAAGTATTGAAAGTAACCAAGAGTGAAAGGATTAACCCAAGTAAATAGAAAGAAATAATTGAACTAAATAGAACTAAATAAAATGAAAAGTGTTATAAGTAACCAAGAGTAAAATGATTAACCCAACTAAATAGAAAAAAAAGAAGTAACTCAAATAGAAAAAAAGTAACTTGACTATACAGAAACAGAGTAACTCGACAAAATAGAAATAAATAGGATGAAAAGCTTTGAAAGTAACCAAGAGTAAAATGATTAACCCAACTAAATAGAGAAAAAGAAATAACTCAATTAAAAAGAAAGAAATAAAATGAAAAGCATTAAAAGTAGCCCAGAGTAAAATTATTAACCCAAGTAAATAGAAAAAAAGAAGTAACTCAACTAAATAGAAAAAAAGAAGTAACCCAACTAAATAGAAATAAATAAAACAAAAAGCATTAAAAGTAACCAAGGGTAAAATTATTAACCCAACTATATAAAGAAAGAGAGTAACCCAAGTAAATAGAAATAAATAGGATGAAAAGCATTAAAAGTAACCAAGAATAAAATGATTAACCCAAGTAAATAGAAAAAAAGTAACTCAACTAAATAGAAAGAAAAAGAAGTAACCCAACTAAATAGAAATAAATAAAACTGAAAGCATTAAAAGTAACCAAGAGTAAAATGATTAACCCAAGTAAATAGAAATAAATAATCGAACTAAATAGAAATAAATAAAATGAAAAGCATTATAAGTAACCAAGAGTAAAATGATTAACCCAACTAAATAGAAAGAAATAATCGAACTAAATAGAAATAAATAAAACTGAAAGCATTAAAAGTAACCAAGAGTAAAATGATTAACCCAAGTAAATAGAAAGAAATAATCGAACTAAATAGAAATAAATAAAATGAAAAGCATTATAAGTAACCAAGAGTAAAATGATTAACCCAACTAAATAGAAAAAAAGAAGTAACTCAACTAAATAGAAAAAAAGTAACTTAACTATATAGAAACAGAGTAACCCGACAAAATAGAAATAAATAGGATGAAAAGCATTGAAAGTAACCAGGAGTAAAATGATTAACTCAACTAAATAAAAAAAAGAAGTAAATCAATTAAAAAGAAATAAATAAAACGAAAAGCATTAAAAGTAACCCAGAGTAAAATTATTAACCCACCTATATAGAAAGAGAGTAACCCAACTAAATAGAAATAAATAGAATGAAAAGCATTAAAATGGCCAAGAGTAAAATGATTAACCCAACTAAATGTAGAATAACCCAACTAAATAGAAATAAATAAATCGAAAAGCATTAAAAGTGATCAAGAGTTATACAATTAACTCAACTAAATATAAAGAGAGAGAACCTAACTAAATATAAATAAATGAAACGAAAAGCATTTACAGTTAACCTAGAGTAAAATAATTAACCCAACTAAATAGAAAAAGAGAGCAATCTAACTAAATACAAATAAATAGAACGACGAGCCTTGAAAATAATAGAGAGTAAAATGTTTAATCAATACATGTACCTATAAAATCTATAAAGCTACTGTAAATAGGTAATTTATTCACTTAGCAGCGAAAACATAGAAGTTGGCTTGTAAAATAGCACAACAGAGATGTCAATGTGTTTATCGTATAACTGAATAGGGTGGTGTGTGTTTGAAATCAAACGCTTATGCTAATTTTTGGAATAAAAAAACCACGAATACTGGAGTTTTACATTAGGTAAACTCCGGAGCTTTGCGAAAAAGTTCCTTTATAGCGTGACACATTTAGTTATTTATACATTTTTATGTTACCCCACAGTTAGGTGAGATATTTGTTGACATGTCTGTTGTGCTGATTTATAAGTCAAAAGGTATTTTAATAATGCATGCTGGAAAATTTGACTATTCACTCTAGATTTTACACCTGATAGAATTTTTGTGCAATGTGATCAGTTATGTATACCTTAATATACTTTTTGTGTCATACATATCAATGTGTCATTCATATCACCTACAGAAGTATTGATAACATTATTTATTTTACGTTAAGACTTGTCTTTTCTGTTGTAGAACCAAATCTCCGTATTTCTACTTTAGGCAATTTACTTTCAAGAATCATTTTACTAATAAATCGTAAAACCCTTTTTATTACCTAACGTCTACACGTTTTTTCTTTCTGTTTAGCTTTCCGGATACGCTAGAGTACAAACTAAATCAATTAAACACAAATGCAACCCTGCATTACTATAAAAAACCAAGTGGTCTTATATTTATGAAACATTGTAATTCAAGAAAAACATTCACGAATAAGATATTAGATCTATTTCACTATCGTCTCTGAAAACTTTTATATTTCATATAGGCTTTCACATATGTAACTATAAGTAATGAAGACTGAAGTTCACATTTACTTAGTTACTTTATATACCAAGTGATCAGAAAGTGAGTACACATTTAAAAAAAGTAATAATTCATGGAATAATGTAGGTGGAGAGGTAAAAATAGACCACATGCTTAGAATGACATGAAATTTTATTCTAACCACAAAAAGTTTAAAAAATGGCCAACAGATGGCGCTTCATGTGATAAGAAAAGCAATAATTGGCATAATAAATTATGACAAAGTAAAGACGATGTTCTTCACAACAAATGCTCAACTTGTTCACCGTTATTCCTCAACAATAGCTGTGATCAATGGACAATGTTATGACAGCAATATACATTAAACCTATATTTATAGGGAGAAATTAACGTTGGATGTTGTTTTTACCATATCTATTCATGTCTTCCAAGATTAAGGTAATAGGTTTTTACGTAGTACCTAGCATGAAAAATTCACTACTTCAACCTCCAAACGAAAAGAAATCAGAACATAATTTGGATCATCAATGCAAAGTGGCCAACCGTGAATTGGACTTCCGAATCAAAAGATTGGAAATTCTGCAAGGTTTTAGAGATCGTGCTCATATCAAAGCCATGAGTAAACAATGCGCTGTTTAATTAAAAAATTTAACTAAACTGTAGTTGATGTCTTCCTTTACAGCGTATTTTATACCCGATTCTCATGCAGCGTCACTGACGTTTTTTTCTGTCCAGCGCCATCTGTTAGCCAATTTTTTAGTTAAAATTAAACGCTATGTCATTTAAAATATGTGTGTCAATTTTTATCTCTGTACTTACATTATTCCGTGAATTATTATTTTCTCCAATGTATTGTTGCGTCTTCAGCTATAATTGAGCTGGAAAAAGGATAGCGGAGACCTACGTACAGACTAAAAATTTTTATTAAAAACACAAATTGTTAAAGTTATGATGAAGACAGATGAAAACGAGGGTATTTACAAATGGAATGATGATCGTTACAGAAATCAGCTTCCTAATCGTTCGGAGAGAGAAAGGAAGAGGGAGGTCACTCTCAGCCGTTCTCCCGACGCTATCAGCCAATGAGTTCACAGGAGACTCGACTGGTCAAAAATTTACCTGGTCCTCCTGTTTTTTTTTAACGTTGTCTAACCGCAAATTTCCATCTCAGCTGATCGGACATCTGGTTGATGACATGGTGAGGAAACCGCTTGTAGAACTCTAGCCGGACAGGTGTAAGCCCGATTCCATGGGGAGTTTGCAGTAAACGGAAGCAATCTCGGCGATCATTAATCGATGTCGATGGACAAACCTTTGAAGGACAAGGTAGGGAAGTATTACTGCTTTCCTTACAATGTAGAGGATTTCTGTGAAACTCTTTCTTAGGGATGCCATTGAAACTAACACTGGAAACACTTCACCAGAATCGTAATGAATTTCTGAGACAGAATGATTGAGATGGTCTTCGGTGTTAACAATCCTCTATTCAGCATCCTATTCTCTTCGAAACAACATCCTTTCACTAGGTAAAGATGAAATCAGTTCAAATGCTCACAAAAGGCACGTTTGCTATTTCTGCCTAATGTGGGTTTTTCTCACGGCAGTAGATAAATTTGTATCTGGAAATTTAACCCTCTAAGAGGTTAGCACCTACAATTCCGCCAAACCACGATGTCTTCAAAACGTACAATTTTCGACCTCCAAAAACTCTCCGAAAATGGATGTAATGTACATTTCTACCAGTGCTTCCCCCCATGGAGTTTTGCGGTAGGAGGGTTAGGTGGATTGTTTAGGGACTACACCCCTCTTTGACTGACATTTATTGAGGAATGCACCCCTATCCCCTGAGACACAAAGACGCTGATAGCTTTTCATGGCTTTGTAAATCTCTATTTCGAATTATTTCGTTTGCAGTAACAGATGTATCTCTCATTGCACTTCTTAAATATCTTGGATGACTTTCGTAAAAGAATATAAATAAGTCTCTCAAAGAATATTTTTATTTGTACTTTTAGAATCCATTATTTCTTATGGGATCATCTTCGAGACTTGACGAGCTTTATGTGCATTAAAAATTAACAATCTATAATATCTATTTATATATCTCTTTATAACCGGAAGTAAAAGGACAATAATGAGGGTGGGTTTCCGTTATTCCATTCTAGTCGACAAAGAGTGAAGGAAAAAATCATAGAACGCTTTGGCCACTGACACAGTAAACCTTTTGCGTATTTTTGGAGACTTTTTTTCCTCGATATGCCACTCGGAGGATTAATGTAACGAGAAATCGTTACTGTATTCTCATTTCGTGATCATACGGTAAATTATTACATTGTTCGAATATTGGTTATTCCATGATTTTTAAGAATAACAAACACAAGAACTTTACTATTTTCGAGTAAATGAAAAAAATAATTATACTACAAATTTGTACTGAAATAAAAAAAAATTAGTTGCAATAGATAAGAAGAAGAATAACATACAATTTTACTAAAATTCGATTTTTTAAAATCAATTTGTTGCATGTGACGCCACATTAACGGCGCATTATTTTATCTCTGAAACTAAATCTCCTAAAGTGAAATAGTTCCTGAATTATTTCTTTGCGGTAGGAAAGAGAATGGAGATTTAACTGATGTCACTTTCCTGTTACAAGCGGTTTATGGATAAAAATCAGGTAACTATCGTCATCCAAATCAGGGATGTCACAGATACGGACCATCAATAATCTTCAACATTCCGCTTATCTCTAACGTTAGACAAAGAAAGAAGTTAATCATGTGTCTTTCCTGCGGTTTCGAAACTTTTCAAAGGGAAGAGAATATGTCAGCTTCTTACTGACTTTAGTTGTTTTTTTACAGCGATAATGATAAGAAGAGATGAATAGAGATGCAATATGTCTTTTAAAATGATATCTGAACATTTTTCTAATCAGTGCATGAAAGTATTTTACAACCGTGTGAAAAATGGTAACTACACAACTAAACAGTTTTTTTTACGATATTTGAAGAAATTTTGTTTTTAAATTACATGAATAAGAATATTTACTAGTTAATAATGTCGCAGTAATATGTATACAGAACCGCGCTTATATATTTATGTGTGATTATATACAGATATATTGCCGGCCGAATTTAAATATTTTCCCTTGTACGTGGTATAAATATACTAATCTTATAAATAAAGTTATGGTACTCGAGTTTGATGATTTTGTAATGAATATAAATTATCTTTAAAATCTTAAAACAAATGGTACAAATAGCTTTCTATATACATTTATTACATTATAGTCCTCAATAGTAATAGAAAAGTACAAAATGCCAATTTTATATTCCTATTTCACTTTATATCTATCTGTCTATTAATCTATCTATTCATCTATCTATCTATTAATCTATCTATTCATCTCTCTATCTTTCTAGATATATTTATATATTTACATATATGTAATATATCAAAATTATTACTCTTAAAATATGCATGCAAAATTCTACGTTTTACCCCACTCATTTTAAAAACTTTATTTCTCGGACATAAAATGTCAAATAAGGGAGTATTCTCCAACTTAAATTCTTTTTACCTCTCTCTGAAAATTAAAAAAAAAAAAAAAAGCTAATTTTCTGTCTTCTCGTCACAATTTTCAGCTGTCTTTGAAAAATAGTTTCGTTTTCATGATTTTGAAAAAAAAAAAATTAGTATTTTATTATAAATGAAAGTAAAAAATAATAAATTCTGTAAATTTTCACTGAAATAAAAAACATATAGTTGCAATCGAAAACAATACGAATAAAATACAAATTCACTAAAATTCGATTTTTAAAAAAATTAATGCGTTGGATGTGACGCTATTTGTATATTAATTTTCTTATCATTTGGTACATTATTACTTTCTTCGAATCTTGGATGTTTCACGATTTTGAAGAATAACAAACACAAGAAATTTACTATTTTAGAGTAAATGAAAAAATAATTATACTATAAATTTGTGCTGAAATAAAAAAAAAATCAGTTGCAATCGGTAACAAGGAGAATAAAATACAACTCTACTAAAATTCGATTTCTTAAAATTAATTCGTTGCATGTGACGCCACATTAACAGCTTATTATTTTATCTCTGAAACTAAATCTCCTAAAGTGAAATAGTTCCTGAATTATTTCTTTGCGGTAGGAAAGAGAATGGAGTTTTAACTGATGTCACTTTCCTGTTACAAGCCGTTTACGGATAAAATCAGGTAACTATCGTCATCCAAATCAGGGATGTCACAGATACGGACCATCAATAATCTTCAACATTCCGCTTATCTCTAACGTTAGACAAAGAAAGAAGTTAATCATGTGTCTTTCCTGCGGTTTCGAAATGTTTCAAAGGGAAGAGAATATGTCAGCTTCTTACTGTTTTCAGTTTTTTTTCATTGCAATAACGATAAGAAGAGAAGAATTAGATGCAATATGTCTTTTAAAGCGATATGTGATCATTTAGTTTTAGTAGCGTGTGACATTCTTTTCGAACAGTGTGAATAAAAGTAATTACACGATTAACTTTTTTTCTAAGGTGAATGAAATTTTTTTTATTAGATTAACTTACTTAAATAAGAATATTTATTAGTTACTTATTTGTAATTTTTTATGAAAATGCAGTAATAATTGTTTTTAAATGCTTTGAATTAATATTAATGTTTTTTTATACATATGACATATGAATTCCATTAATATCCCACTTTCAAATCTTAAATTAAAAAATGGTCAGGTTGCACAAAAAAATAAATAAATAAAAAAAATAAATAAATAAAAATAAAAAATTATCAGGTGTAAATTTTAGAATAAATTGTCAAATTTTCTAGCATGCAATGTTAACACATTGTATGCGGGACACGTACTAGTACGTTTTCTGACGATTGATACTTGAGCTTGGGTCACGTACTAGTACAGGTTAGTGCAACAACATGGTTTGTTTGTAGGTACAAAAATAACGGTATATACAGGAAAACGAAGCCAAATGTTCTTGTCTACTACATAGATTCTGAAAAATTTAAACAAATAAAAACTAGTTTTTGCATCAGTCGATGCGGAACCACAGAATGAGTAAAATTTAAAATTATATACTACTATTTCTCTTTGATTTTTTATATATACGATACTATTATAAATGTATCCATTAAAAATAAATTTTTTGTTTACAATAATCTTATAGTTGTTATTTATATATTTCAATTTATATATTTGTTTTTTATTTATTTCAATATAAAATACGAAAAGTTGGTTAAAAAATTAAATAATTTTCGATCTATTAACTGAATAACTAAATTTAAGCTCAAAACGCCCGCTCTCGGTACAATTACGCTCCGAAATGTACCCGCAGACAATGTGTTAAAATACTTTTTGACTTATTAAATAATTCACCTTTAAATCTGAATTCTTTTGCATTTAACACGAAATACGATGCAAGTGAGTGAGATTTGCTTTAATTTAGCTTTGCCGCTTTTTATAAGCTCTTGTGTAGAAGAAAAGTTAGACACTTTTTGCTATACAAGAGCTAATGAGACTGCTATTTATTTCGTATTTGTATATTATTTATCTATTCCTTTTAGTATCATGTAAAATTCTTTTACAACTATGCCAATAAATCGCCTTCTATATAAGCCACTACTTTCTCTATAATTTTTTACGTATATTCTTAGCTTTTATAATATGTAGACGATTTGATGGGATATATTTACTTTTGAATATCCATTTTGTTGCAGTTAAGAAGATATTTGGTTAAAACAGCGCATTTATGTGCTGTTACAGCGTTATAAATTTTAATTATGGGTCTAGGTATGGATTTAAGCAATACTTGGTACTACTTATGATGTAAGGTCCCATGTAGTATCTTTTTTATTTTCCTGTATATAATTGCAAATTTATGTTATAATAAACAAGAACGTTATTTACTAAAGCTTTACAGATATAAATCTACTTATTTATCATTTATAGGTCTCAGATTAATTTGTGATTTTTCTTAAGATGAATGACTTAAGCTTCTTTTCCTATGTAAATTTCAATTAAAAGACATATTTTTTTTGTTTTAAGGGACTATGGATATTCAAAATATAAGAATAATATCTTATACTTTATCTCGAAGCATTTACGCTATGTGTAAGCATTTCAGTTTTATTTGCAGATATCTGATTAATTTGTGAATTTTCTTAAGATAAGGGACTTAAGCACTTTTTCATACATAAATTCCAACTAAAATCATATTTTTGTTATAAGTAACTATGGATCTTCAATATATCAGAATAATATCTAATGTTTTATATCGAAAATTTTACGCTATGTATACACTTTCGGTTTTATTTACAGATTTCTGATTAATTTGTGATTTTTTGAAAGATGAATGACTTGAGCATCTTTTAATACGTAAATTTCAATTAAAAGTCATATTTTTGGTGTAAGTGACTATGGATATTCAAAATATCAGAATAATATTTAGTATTTTATCTCGAAAATTTTATGCTCTGTACATGGTTTCTTTTTTATTTGAATATTTCTGATTAATGATTTATGATTTTTTTGACGGTACGATTAAACACATTTTCCTAAATAAATTACATTTAAGAGGCATATACAACTGTTGGAACTTTAATAGTATCAACACTGCTGTAAAAACGCTATGTAACAAAACCAAAGAATATCGCTTATGTTACACTTCAGCTACATACTTACATTACTCTCAGCAAAAAGAATCGTCTTTCCTACGTCATGCATATGTTCAGTGACGTGAAGAACTAACTGATATTTGTATTAGCTTTCGATCTAAAGTATTTTCAGGATGTGTTCAAAACAAGAACAACGAAGTTGGATAAAAATTCAATGTGTCAGAGGTCTTAAAACAGGACAGTGTCATTCAGGGCTTTACCATTCACCTTACTCTCCAGGCCCAAGCCCTTGTGACTTTGTCTTAATTCCTAAGATGAAGGAACCACTTCGAGGTATTTGCTTCAGAACTGTTCCAGAGATTCTTGGGTCAATAGACCAGTGCATTCGAACTATCAACAGAACAGGCGCTGCTACAGGTGTTCTGCGACTCCCATATCGTTAGAAAAGTGTTATACACAATGCATGAGACTATATTGAAGGACTGTAAAACATGGTGACATAAGTCACTTTTGTATTCCATGTAAATAAATAGTTGCCATTATTAGAGTTCCAACCCTCGTATTTATTATTCGATGACTATGAATCTCCAATACATCAGAATAAACGTAGTTTTTTATATCGAAAATTTTACACTATGAGCATGCCATTATAATTAGGATTACTTTGTTACATTTTTTTCCCCAGAATTCTGTTTCCCATCCTGGTTTATACATCATGTACTTTACTAATTCATTGTACCCTATAGCAGTTTAAATAAAACGTTATGGATCCCATACTCTAAAAATATTCTATTTTAGATTGAGCCTTCTTTCCCTATAGTTAGTAATTTTTCTATGAGGGTCGGATAAGGGAAAGAATCAATCTTGAGTATAACGGATATTAATAATTCACCATCAGTTATGAACTGTCATTTAGGAAAAAGATCTAAGCGATGCTAACTTCAGAAAATAATGAATAGTAAAAGATATTACTGCAAGAATAAATATATATTTTAGCTACTAACATGTATATATGTATATATTAAATATTTAATATATATTTCAGCTGCTAAACTGTATATATCGCCTCATTCGTTAAATATCTGCTTATGTTTTGATAATTTTATTCGAATGTTTACATGATTTTACATACAATGCAGTAAACTGTTGTCTTAAAATCTTCTATTTTATCCTCTATTTGTCTTTTCGGATACATTTTAACAACAGGATGTTTAATATATACTTCAGCTACTAAAGTGTATACATCGCCTCATTCGTTAAATACCCATTTATACTTTTTGATAATTTTATTCGAATGTTTACATGATGTCACATACAATATTGTAGACTGTTGTCTGTAAACCTTCAATTTATCCAGTATTTGTCACTTCTGATACATTTTAACAACAGGATGTTCAATATATACTTCAGCTGCTAAACTGTACATAACGGCTCATTCGTTAAACATCAACTTATACGTTTTGATAATTTTATTCGAATGTTTACAGGATTTCAAATACAATATAGTAGACTGTCATCTTTAGAGCTTTAATTTAACCTTTATTTGTTACTTATGATACATTTTAACAACAGGATGTTCAATATATATTTTAGCTGCTGAACTGTATATATCGCCTCATTCGTTGAACATCCACTTATACGTTTTGATAATTTTATTAAAATATTTACATAATTTTACATAGAATTTAGTGGATTGTTGTCTTAAAAACTTCTAATTTATCCTCTGTTTTTGGTTTCTAATACATTTTAACAACAGGATGTTCAATATATGATTGAGTTGTTAAGCTGTATATATCGCCTCATTCGTTAAACATACAGTTATACGTTTTGATAATTTTATTAAAATGTTTACATGATTTTACATACAATTTAGTAGACTGTTGTCTTAAAAACTTTTAATTTATTCTCTATTTGTCACTTCTGATACATTTTAACAACAGGATGTTCAATATATACTTCAGCTGCTCAACTGTATATATCGCCTCATTCGTTACACATTCACTTATACATTTTGATAATTTTATTATTAAAATGTTTACTGATTTCACATACAATGAAATAGACTATTGTCTTAAAAATTTCTAATTTATCCTCTACTTGTCACTTCCGATCCATTTTAACAATAGGATGTTCCATATATGCTTCAGCTCTAAACTGTATATATCGCCTCATTCGTTAAACATACAATTATACGTTTTGATAATTTTATTAAAATGTTTACATGATTTTACATACAATTTAGTAGACTGTTGTCTTAAAAACTTTTAATTTATTCTCTATTTGTCACTTCTGATACATTTTAACAACAGGATGTTCAATATGAGCTTCATCTGCTAAACTATATCTCTAAACATCTACATATACGTTTTAGGAATTGTATTCAAATGTTTATATGATTTCATACACAATCTAGCAGAATGTTGTCTTAATAAAACCTCTTAATTTATTCTGTATTTAGCACTTCTGATATATTTTAACAATAGCATGAATAGTATCTACTTTACCTTCCAAACTTTATATATCGCTTTACATCGACTTAATATTTTGAGAATTCTATTCAAATATTTACAAGATTTAGCATGCAATATAGTAGTAAGCTGTATTATAAAAACTTCTATTTTATCCTCTATTTGGCGCGTCTGACATAGTTTAGCATAACTTCATTATCTAGTTTAGCTGCTAAATTGAGTTTATTGTCTTTCATTTTTCTATTCCGATGAAATAACGATTCTGGTAAAACCATGATTCTTGTGAAATTGTTTAACATATCTCTCACATACTATAAGAAATAATAAGGAAAGATCATTTTATCAATTGTTACATTTAAAATGATATTCTAAATCATGTAGAGTGCTGATCTCCGGTACCGAAATTCGTAAGTTCCAATCCCACCGTGGCATGTATATTCTTAGCAGTTCAAAATCGGCTTTAAACAGTAGTTCCCGGTCTCATTAAACGTTGTGTGGTAAAAAAAGAACGAAACATTCCAAACTAAGCCAAGTCATTTGGGGATCCCATGCCCCAAACACCTAAGAATTTTATTTAAAAAATTTGCTATACTAAGAACAATATAAAAAAAGGAACTAAATATTCCAAACTAAGTCCAGTCATTTGGGGATCATGCCCCAAATGCTTAAGAACTTTATTTCAAAAATTTCCTATACTAAAAACATTATAAAAAAAGAACTAAACATTTCAAACTAAGAAAAGTCATTTGGGGATCATGCCCCAAACGCCTAAAAATTTTTTTTCAAAAATTTCCTATACTAAGAACATTATAATTAAATATAAATATAATTTTAATTAATAAATATTACTCTTTCAACTTTAATAGTACTATGGTGTTTAAAATGTTTTATATATATATTTATTATATATATATATATATATATATATATATATATATATATATATATATATATATATATATATATATATATTATATATATATATATATATATATATTTATTATATATATATATATATATATATATATATATATATATATATATTTATTTATTTATTATATTTATGATATATATTTATTACATATTTATTATATTTATATATACATACATATAAAGATCTTTATGATTGCATCTAAATGTAATTTTAATTAATAATTATTTCTCTTTGTATATATATATATATATATATATATATATATATATATATATATATATATATATATATATATACGATTT